>MU157878.1:94337-184786 GCA_015657495.1 Crepidotus variabilis | reverse complement strand
CTTGAGCTGGATCTTGTCCGCAGTATCTTCCGCGGACAGATCCTGGCTGTTGCATAGTGTTATCTAATCTTATCTACACTAATAACTTCAACACTAGTTGTATGGCTCGAATCATAACATGGATTAAACTCACCACAAGAAAACGTCGATTGCTGCGCTACTCGTTTTAAAGATCAACTAGCATACTTCCCTTCCGATGAGGACATCGGAGGGCACCCCACGTGTGAGCGTCGTATGAACCCATTAATCCTTTGACTCATCAATCAAGATTTAGATCTAAATCTTAGCGAAACGTTATAAGAATAAGAGAGCTAGAGAAATGTAAGACAAAAATTGAATCCCAGTAATCAAGTGCCATCCCAAGACACCATGGACCTTTCCAGGAGTTATGGTGTGAAGACTTTGACTTGAAAGTCCCCGGTATCTCGGTCTACTGTGCTAATCGTCCGTCAATGGGGCTTCGCTCGTCGTTAACAGGATAGAATGTTTGATAAAGAAGCGGAAAGAGAAAAGAGAAATTAAATTATAACATGGATTTTAATAGATAGATCATTGGTCAATGGCAGTGACGATTAGACGAGCAAAAAATCGAAATGACAACTAGCTTCAAACCCCAGATTTTGTAGTCTAGCATCTTTGACAAAGTCTGCGGTATGCACTTCATAACAATCGACTTGCTCGTTTTTCTGCGTCAGTCTTCAGAGGGAAGAAAGACAGGTATGCAAGAGAATGGTGGAGAAATTAAAAATAGAAGAGAAAACAGAAGATAAAAAAGAAGATTGTGCAGATAATTTGAACCCAGGCGGCACGACGATCTCAGCAATACGCCACAGAATACAAAAAGGCAAGATCACAATATCTCCCGAGTTTGAGTGAGAGGATGAATTGAGTTTTGGGCCTTTTTTCAAGCTGCAGACACCAAGGCCGTCGATCTTTTGGGTTTTGATAAATATTCAGAGAGGGGGGAGTAAACTGTAAACAAAAAAAGGTACGAGAAACAATAACAGAGAACTCGGCTCAAAGCCAGCCTGCTGTGAAAATGCCAGGTGTAATTCAAGGACAAGTGGTCGACATATAGCTTTATGGACATATCATCCCATATGTTGACTATTTTTTTTAGAAGAGGAACATGGGATGAAGTTGAGGCGATGGGTCGATCTGCTCGTCATCGAGTACGGTTATGCAAAATGGTCTGTGAAAAGAGGATAAGAAGAAAGAAAGAAGGTTAGAAGAATCCTTGCGATACAACAACCCCACACCATGCACTGCTTTACATATAGCAAGTGGAAGATTTTCTCCCTGTTAACATACGAGGATAAAAACCATAGTAGCTTGCATGATGTTTGGAAAGTTCGTTGTGGATCTGGATGGCGATCCAAAGAATTTTAAGGAGAGAGAGGGAGAGAGATCAAAGAAACGATCCGATTTGAAGAGTTGAAGTGGAGCGTAAATCACGTTAACGACGAGCAAACGTTTTTGAAGGGGTGAGAAACATTCGTACGCTCGTCCTATGAAGAGATCGGAGGGCGTGTTGGATATGTGTTGGTGGATGAGTTCAAAGATGGCTTGGCTCGTCGATAAAGATCGGCGCAGTCCCTTTGTAAAGTTCACAACTCTTGGGAGCAAAAGAAGAGAAAATATTTTGGGAAGAATGAAGTCAAAGCGATGAAGCAACAGTCCCAAAATATTACCAGATTCATTAAAAGGCTGACAGGCTGAGTGGCTCAGGCCGTAGACTCTGTACGAGGTTCCGCTCTTCTGGACTGTCGCCAAGATAGAAGAGAAAGCAGAAAACTTTGGAAGAGGAGGGTTTAAAGGCGAGAGTAACACTTTTTTTCGATGACCAAGCGCAGCCAAGGTCTCATCGAAGTAGAAGCAGAAGAGCAAGATCAATTGCAAATTCCGAATCTTCGCAGTCTTTTGTTTGTCTTCACCCTGCTTACATAACACACACCAAACGCCACGACACGGCCCCTGTCCTTTAAACTTTTCCCTCCACACGACTGGGATCCTCTCTATGCCCAATGGCCCTCTAGGAAAACACTCGAAATCTAAAAAGTCGAATTTACGAACGAAACCCAAACCAACACCTCTTAGAGACGACGACGGATCGACCTCGTATTCTTCGTTCTCCGAGGTTCTTGTTTCTCCGAATTCATTCACTACTGGGGGTTCTGGGATAGCTGGAGATTCTACACTTCGGCCACGTTCTGCTTCAACGACAACTTCTAGATTCTTAAGCATGATTTCACCACGCAGCTCAAATTACGAGCGCCTCGAAGGTGGTCATGGGCCCTCACGCAACGGACCCGTTGGACCTGGAGGTGTGATGAAACGGTTCGCATGGAAAAAAGTGGCTATCGCTGCTGTTGTGTTGATTGGGTTGGTTTTCTTGTTTGGACCGAGGGAACATAGGGCGGGTTGGACGATGGGCGGGAGTGGTGCTGAGAAGCACTCAACAACGCCAGCGCCGACGAAGCCGTCGGTCGAAGACATCGAGGACGACCACCCGTCGCATCCAATTGACCACCACCAAGCTCCTCCGCTCATCCACGAAGACGTTCCTCCTCAACATGACTCGTCTTCATCATCGCCCTCCACAAAACATCCAACATCCTTTTCGACCGACCCAAATCCGCACCTAACAACGCACTGCCTCTCACCGTACTCTCCAACTCTCCCTATCGTCCAATGGGCTCTCATGATCGATGCAGGCTCAACAGGGTCCAGAATCCACATCTACAAATTTAACAACTGCCACGCTTCACCCTCATTCGAATACGAAATTTTCCAACAAATCCATCCTGGTCTTTCATCATTCGCGAAACACCCCGAAGACGCTGCCAAATCTCTCGACTCTCTTTTGGACGAAGCCAAAAAGACAGTACCGAAGAGTATGTGGGGATGCACACCCGTAGCGGTAAAAGCTACCGCCGGACTGAGGTTGTTACCCGGCACAGAGGCTGATGAAATCTTACACACCGTCGAACACCGGTTACGTACCATCTATCCGTTCCAGCTTTCTAGCAAAGCAGGAGAAGGAGTGATGATCATGGATGGAAAAGAAGAAGGCGTCTACGCATGGATCACCGCCAACTACCTCTTGGGCACAATAGGCGGTTCTGTCGGTAAAGGCGAGAAACCCACCTACGCAGTCCTAGATCTCGGAGGAGGCTCAACGCAAATCGTGTTCGAACCTAGTTTCGCGCCTTCCGAGAAAGTTAAAGATTCGAAAGGACGACTGGAAGATGGAGAACACAAGTATACGTTGAGTTTTGCAGGACATACGTATACTCTCTATCAACATTCGTATCTCGGCTATGGACTGATGAGCGCTAGGAAGAGCGTTCATGCGCTTGTGGAGTTCATGTCAAAAATGCGTGTTTCACCCTCCGGCGGCACGCTCAAAGACGCATCAGGGAACGAAATCGTCGCGAATGCGTGTCTTGGTCGAGGGATGCGGAGGACTATCGAAGTGAGCGGGAATACGAAGAGGAACGTGACGATGTCAGGCGAAGAAATATCTTCGTTCGAGGCGTGTTCGAAGATCGTCCAGTTGGTCTTGGCGAAAGATTCAGTATGCGAGATGAAACCCTGTTCATTCAATGGTGTATACCAACCCTCCTTACTCGATTCGTTCCCCGAAACGCGCGGCAAAGTCCTCCTTCTGTCCTACTTCTACGACCGCGTTTGGCCGCTACTCTATCCGGAGGGTATGGAACCCACCAAAGCGCGCTCTCTCCAACCCTCCTTATTCTCTTCCTCCGCACCATACACGCCTCTACTCACAGTGCGCACCATATCCAAACTCGCTACCCAAATATGCGATGGACCAAGTGTGTACTCTAAACATCCCGCATGGTCATTGTCTCCTAAACTTCAAGACGAGTTGGATGGAAGACCGGAGTGGTGTTTGGATCTGACGTTCATGTATAATCTACTGAGGTTGGGGTATGAGTGGGGTGATGAACGCGCTGTTAGGGTTGAGAAACAGGTGGATGGGACAGAGTTGGGGTGGTGTCTTGGAGCTGCTATTGGGCTTGTTGAGGGTGGTGCTGGGGCGTTGAAGTGTGTTGAGGTTGTTGATTAGGTGTGTCCTGTTTGGTAGGGTGGAGAAAAGGAGCTGATTTGTGCGTGGATAGACCTGGCTTATATCCTTTCGTTGTTTGTAAGCGTATACTATGCAGTGCATTCATTTCTATACTATACCATAATACCATCATCTTCGTTTCGCTTTTTTGTATCTTGAAACCGTTTAAGACTCACGAAGAACTTCAAGACTTATAGCATAACCAATTCAGGTTCGCAATTTGACTTGAGTCTGTCATCTTCCCCCAACGCTCAACTTCTTCATCTCTTTTTCTCTCCTTTACTGTATCTCCTTTTGACTCTTCACCTAGACCTCGGCACCACCTCTCCTACCTCGAGAAGCAAGCAAAACATTGGAGACGACAGCGAAACGTTTGTCCTCCTCGCCAGCTCATCCAAGTCTTTACGGACTAGGCCTAGCAAGCCAACGAGCGAGCGTTAGTTTCACGCGGTAGTTCGATGAAACTTACAGAAGTTCCCAGAGAAACAACCCCGAATTCAATGTGGATTTGGATATCGACGAAGTGTGATGACATTGTAGACGGCGCAGAAGTCCGAAGTCATCAGATACCACCTCAAAAAATCAGTAATATCGTCGGGCACAGAATATTTGGAGCCGACGTGAAGGTAGCGGACTCGCAGAACCGACAGCTCTCTGAAGCGGCCAAAGTCTAGACAACAGTGACTTAGATGTAAGGTTGGACCTGACTCCTGAGTGACTAGTGACTATCAGCACCGTAACTTTTATCAATATTCGAATTGAGACAAGTTAAACAAAAAAAAACTCTCACATCGTCAAACTTTGCAAAGTATTTGTACTCCACGAAGCAAGTCACCAAGCAGAATACCAAGCCTTGAAAGGGATGTGTTAACACGGAGGTCGACGAAAGTAGGCAGAGGTTGTTGACATTGTTTGTATGATTTCTTGCAGCCTGGACCTGGAGGACATATTGATTAAGATTCTTGAATAAGTCTCGGGTTTCGGGAGAACCAGATAGGAGCCTCTGTCTGGCGATATAAGTCTGACTGCACGCAGACTGAGAGATTTTAGTTGTGCTGGAATCTTCAACCAGAATGTCGCAGGGAATACCAGTTGCTCCAGAGAAAGATAGCGAACGCCCGGGAGGAGATCCATGATTGCTTCCCTGGTGCATGCTTTGGACACAATTTCGAACCAGGGGGAATGATAACACTTCATCGCAAGACCCTCAAACCTTCTGGATTCGGGTTTTATTATGCTTAGAATGCGGGACAAAAGCGCATCGTTCGCTGCAGGCTGGGATTTGTCTGTTCCACTGAGAACGCGAATATCAACAGTGGTGAGGGAGCGTAAAGCATCTGGGTGTGCCTCGAAGATATTGAGCAGAGCTTCGAACTTGGTTTAAGTGTTTAAGAGGGTTGACCCGGGCACGATGTAGAGTTTTGAGAAAATCTGCCGTCGACAGAAAGCACAGAACGCTCGCGACACGGCATTGCATGCAAGAAGATCTTGACTTGGATAATAAACAGCAACGTCGTCGTAATTTGGAAGTAAACTGAGGATGTGGTCGATTAATTCTAGGGGAAGTTTATTCTTCATGGTGACATTTGTCTGAGGTCGACCACTCTTGTCATCCGGGGGGTGATCAATTGATTAGGTAAGCCTGAGGAGGAAGAAAGAAAAGCGGTGGCACCTTTCCATCATTCCACCATGAGTTTGCCGACCGAAATTCTTAACCATATTCTTAGCTTCTTACGGAGAGACGTTAAATCTTTGAAAGCGTGTGCTCGAGCTTCGCCATTGTTGGTTCCACTTGCAGAGCGACATTTATACGCCCAAATCGTCCTTTTGCCACGGCTATCGGGAGATGTGTTTTCCGATCACGACCTCTACTTCAACCTATCCCAGCTTGCAAAGTTAATCAGGACGCGTCCGCACGTTGCGCCTTGCATTGAATCAATTCGAGTCATGATTACGTACCAAGACTTGATGGCGTGGCTTTACCCACCGATTTCAGGCTTCGCGGACCATGGTTCTCCCCCTCATCTGCCATCCCTGAAGGTTTTTGCAGTGACTCTTCGAGGACTACGCTTCAAGCCTATAAGATGGAACCTTTTCCCCGAGACTTTGCGAGCATATTTGGAGAACATGATCCATCTTCCTACAATTGAAGAAATCACCATCCAAGGCGTTCTCGGGTTTCCATTGAAGATATTGAATGGCTGTTGGAAATTGGGGAGCTTGGAGCTGGATGGCGGGGGGTGTATATTAGACCCAAAGGCTATACAACTGTCATCACCACCCGAAGGCATTATCTCTCATCCTCCCAGAGTGAGGCTTCGTCACCTCTACTTGCAACGTGGGGACGGTCCAATAGACGAGATTGTCAGCTGGCTCAAACCCGAGCGTCCCCATCTCGCGGTGGGTACCCCAGAGGTATCTCACCTCCGCTCCTTGGATTTTCGATCCTCTCATTTGGCCGACTTTACTCTTCTCAGTCAAATCTTGAACATTTGCTCCTCCACTTTGGAGGAGCTTACAGTGGATATTGGCAAGAGCACGAGATCAACTCGTACGTGATACCTGTCTACAGCAAGTTAACAATGTCCTAACAGTGAATTCCAGTTAGTACCACATACACTGCACGAGGCCTGTATTCTGAAATTTCGTCTTCGGTCTTCGTTTCATCGCACGACGAACCAGAGATTCCACTGTGCCTTGCCTCCTTGGTGAATCTCAAAAGGCTAGTTATTCATAGTGTTGTCGCAACCACATACCGAGATGTGCCATCGCCACCAGAAGAGAGACCTGCAATGCTAGTCACCCCAGAGTATCACTCTGCTATTCCATCCATCGGTCGAATCATCCACGAAACTCGAAAAAGCAAGACAGGGTCACCGCTGGAAGAAATCCTCTTATATTTAATCCTATCCAAAGTTGGCTACGCAGGTCCCACAATTGCTGATGTCGATTTCTCTCCTTTAAACTACGTTGTAGTCGATCATTCCTCCTTCGGCATCTCTTCTGAGCCATTGGCAGACAACTCGACCAATCTAAAGCCTCCCATTACACTCTTGGTATCGGCGCTGGACGGCTCATCCTGTGTGGAGCGTCCGACCCTTGTGGAAAGTGTCAACAACAATCAGAGTTTGACGCCGCTGATGAAGGACAAAAAGGTTATCGTGAACTTCACAGACGAGTTATGGCGATACGGCGTCAAGTACGAGTAATCACTGTGTTCTGCTGCTATTCAATTGGTAAGACTAGGTGGATACACAAATCTGATGTACCGCTTGATAGTTGTTTACTATCGCAACGCTGGCTTCAATTGCATTCGACTCAAACTCGTAGTTGACTCAGGACTCTCCCAAAAGAGTATGAGGTGCGTTTTGAGGCGTGTTTTGAAGACGATAACTTCTTGTACCGCCTCTCGAAAATTCTTGACATCAATTCAGAGCATTTTTGCGCTAGAAAGCCCGAGGACATAGTATCAAAACCAAAAAAGGTGCGAGATCCTTGATAAGAAAGTATCAAACACGGCTGAGCATATGTTGCAGTCTTGTGATCAGCGCAAAGAGGCAAGCTTTCGCTGGCGAAAAGAAAACCCTTTGGTATGAGGAAGCTATCCCGTAGGTCTATCCAGTATTTTACCTTTACGAAACCTCATTCCGTTGATTTCTTTTTCCCTCCCAACTCGCTTTACCTGCTTTAAGATTAAGATTAAGCTGTAAGAATTCAGCTGCGATACTCGCAGAAATATTGTGAAGGGGGCCTTTTTCTTACAGTTCATCTTCCTGGATTCCTGCAGCTCTTTGCACAAAACCTGGTGCCCCCTAACTTTGGCACATGTGGTTTGCTAAAGGTATCCCAGCCTACGAGTAAGTCGGTGATCTGTCAGCATTCGGTAAGTAAAGGCCTCTTCGTTGGGTTTTCACTCTTCGGCTCTGTCGCTTTCAATATATTTAGTTGCCTTCCAAATTGCTTTTTTATCTACGTCCCGTAAGTATGGCTGGGTGCATGAGAAAAATCCGGCGAACAAACAAAAACGACGTCGAAGTAACACACTGACCTTGGAAAGCTGAATCCGCTGCAGGAGAGCCTGTGCGTATTCTCGGATTTGATTTTATTCTCAATTTCTCATTTGATCGCTTGCCACTGATAGTTCTCAAGTATTCTCTCGTTGAAGACTGCCTTCTCAACCAGCGTCGTGAAAAGTGCTGTCCTGGAAATTTATCGCATTTAGCAGCCGAAAAGAAGCAGTGCATTCAGTTGTTATGTGGTGAGTGACACACTTATCGATCGTCGGCAATCTGACCTTAGCAGTCGCAGATCAATCTGCCCAAAAACTCTCGATTGTTGGCCAATGGCATATAAGGTAATCAAACAGTTCTCGGATCTTGGAGCAGCGGTTCACATATAATATGTGTCATTGCTCTTATCGAACATTTCTACCTACCGACATGTCTACTCTCAACAGTGGTCCATACTTCATCAAAAGTGCAGGCGCTGAGAAATTTATTGGACGTGCTCGAGTCGAATACAGATCTCTTCAACCAAAGCGCATTTTACTTCGCACAACTGATGGCTCTGAACCTCCCGTGGTGAGCTCATATACTTCTGGGTGAATGAATCGACTTACCAGATCTTCAAGTTCGAGCTAAAGAAACAAGGCGATACCTTTGAGATAGCTACGCGAGGTGGTGCTATTGCTTCCATTGACGATAAATTATATGCAGTTTTGATGCCTGAAGAGCCCATACAACAATGGATAATCAAAGATATTCCGCAGCAGGGACAGAACAAGTATCTGTGAGTGTAGCCTAGCTGGTTGAATGTCATCATTTACTGACCATTATGCTGTCAATGGGTGGTACAGAATTACAACTAACCAAGAAGATCGTGGCTGGGGCTCACCCAAGGATGATCCTGGTGCTCAGGTACATTTTGATTTAGTGTCAATATTGTGTTGAAGTTGACAAAAACTTGGTAGATTGAGCTTGTCAAACTCGTTCATTCAATCCCACGACCTCTTCAGCTTCCTCACAACCAAATCTGGGAGATTGTTCCCGTTGCCCAATGATATCGTACAAGCGTAGAACGTAAAGTAGTCAATTCCAAAGATATTGAACTTGACCACTACCGATTCATCCAACCACATATCTCTATCAGTCCTGGTGACTCATCGTGTGCACTTATTCGCCTTTGGTGGATGACTTTCAACTATCCCAATGTTATAACTAACCTCGTCATTTTCCAGTCCCCCAAGATCTTCGCTGTCGATCTTGCGGACATTTGCACTCGACACCATAACATAAAAAAATAAAAGCTTTATCTGTCCAAAGGTAGATACATGACTCCAGCAAGATACCTAATTATCACAAACCAGGTCGACACTCAAAAACTCTCTGAATGGTGTACTCGACCATGTAGGGAATGCTTACAGTGGTGTAAACAACCATCCACCACTTCATCGCATAACGTCGTCGCGATGTTCTTAAGTTACATGCCGGTGGCTTTTTCTTCGGTAGTGGAAACCAGGCCGTGACACATTAACTATCGCATAGCCTGACTATTAAATGGCAGCCAGTGTACCTGGAATGCGAGCTTTCATCCATGACATGATGTCATCCGATCACCCACTTCTACTCAGATCCATCGACTTCCACTCTTGGCTGGCAGTGAGCAGAAGACACCATTGTGACACTGCCTCACCAAAGGCGATCAAGAGTAAAGGAAATTTTTCTGACTTATAATATTGCTCAAATAACAAAACGTCGTAATTTGTATATCTGGGCTACTTATTGGCCAATATCGGTTAAGTCGATTAAATGCCAGATAAGACGTTACGCTAATTAAAGGCTACTTTGACAACCCGCTCCCAGATCTTGACAGGGTTGTTCGAGCTGGAAGAAAGTCGTTAGTTTACTGTCCAAAGATGGTATTTCGTTGGAGCGTACATATCGGCGGTCACAGGCAAATTAATATCAGCAGGACGTGATTGCCATTCTACATAAGGCATATCAGTTAGCGATTTCGGGGGAGCAGGTTTAATACAGACCTTCTGGTTCGTCAGGACTCCAAACACCGTACCCAAGCCTCCAGGTAATGCCGTTGACTGCATTTACAATTCTGTGTCTCATGGTCAGCATAAAGAGACTTGAAAGGCTTCCTAGGAGCTCTCACAAATCAGGAGGTGAGAGAGTATTGTTCTTCAGTTTAGTCGTCTAACAAAAAAAGCGGAGAGGCTTGTTTAAATCCTTTCAACCGGTGAACAGTTATTTAAGTCTCACCTTAATGTCGGTATCGATAGTTGCGAAATCAGTTGATTGTCCGCCGACCGTACCGCAGTATTGCTGGGGCCCTTTTTTGCCACCGACTACAACAGTCTTGGCGCCTTCCTTCTTCGCCATTGTAATCTAGAGTGATATTGTGAACCTTCCCCCCCCCAGGAGATTGAAAGAGTAGTTACACTGAAGAGAGAGCAGGAGCTCGCACATCTACATTTACGTTAGAGATCTACTGCTTGGAAAACTAGATAAACGCTCTACCTTCCGTTCGATACAATAGCCACTTTTTTGGGATCAAAGAGAGCGTGAGCTGGAGCTGTACTATTGAAGGACGACGCCGGACATTCAGATCCCAAACTGTACAGAATTGTTAGAGCGATATAAAATGTTAGGGGGCTGAAATACCGTTGAGTAAAAGCATCTTGATGACCGTTAATAAATTTTGGAACAACCGGGCTTACCCAGTCGTAGTTGGGTGGGAAACTAGTGTTGTTAGCATAGGCCCAGTTCAAAGAGTTATAGAGTAGCAAGTTGTCGGGATCCACTTTATATTCAGCGATTGTCTCGGAAATGAGCCGTGCAAGTGGTCCAGCCCTAGCCGTTGTATATAATCCGGCTTGTGGCTCCGTCGTCTCCTTAGGTCCTGCAATCTGGTTTCTGGAGTCAGCGATGTAGCTGAGGGCGATGAAAGGAATGACTTACGATGCGATGCAGCCACTTGAAGCCATAATAAGCTTAGTGAACGAAGGGCAGGCCTGGTAAAAGAAAAAAAGCGTACGTGTGCAATACAGATGTATCCACCACCGTTATTTGTCTAAGAAGAATGCGTCAAAGGCAGAAGTTAAAAAAATAAGCTGCGGACTAACCACATCGACGATTAACTGGGTAGTACCGGCAGCCTTAAGAGCCTGTAATCCAGCCAGCAGTGTCGCAATTTGCCCATTAAACCCAGCAATTCCATCGGAGAAGCTTCCAAGAGCCAGAACTCCCGTTTTCTTATCGTCTAGAAGGTAAAACTGGCTGACTGATTGACTGATATTGAGAGGATTTGGTGGCGTCACGGTTGGAGGAAGTGCAACGTTGACCAGCGCAGTATCATCAACAATCTCGTTTACAAAATGTTTCCGAGCTCTTCGAGAAGTCGTTGTATTAGCGTAAACATCTACGCCGTTGGTAGTGCTGAGGGCAACACAGTTGTTTTGACGCCAGGTAGCAGTATCTGCGAAAGCCACAGAGGTTGAACCAAAACGTGAGCGATAAGGGAGCTAATGAGGACTTTGGGTTTGAATCGACATAATCGGTGGCGTAAAACGTACAGTGAATGTGTCCGATTTCGTCTGGTTCAAGCGAAGGACTGTCAAAGTTACAGAATCGCTCAACGGAAGCGACTGTTGAGCGAAATCTCCCATTCGGTAGACCCAGCCAGTAGTGCTCCTCTGATAACTGGCAAAGTAGCTATAGAAATGTGATCAAACAAAAGTCGTTGAACAGAACAGATTTTGACGCACGCGTTCTGACGAGTGGTATGGGCTTGATAGCTGCCTGCTATGGCAACGTTTGCCTCAACTGCGTCCCAAGGGTCGTTGCCATTGATCTCGAGTACCTTTGCACCTGAAAGCTATAGGAGACAGTGTCAAAATAGCGAAATATATCACCGCAAAAGTAGTACACACTGAAGACAATTTCCCCTTTAGTGCGCCTGGCAATGCATTCTGCCAAACGTCGACTTGATCGGGAAACTCGGCTTTCGCTACATCAAATGCTTCAAATGCAATGCGAATACTCTGCTGGCCGTTACTGTCCGTAATCAAGGAGAGGGGTATGGGGAGGTAGTTGACATACAAACCTAAATGCATTCAATGAGATGAGGAAAAGAGCAACGTCACCAAATACGTACTATCCTGAGACAGAAATTAGATTTCTTTAGCCAGTAAAACAGATGGTAGTGTGCATACATAACAGTAGTTAACCCAAGCTGCATGGCCGTCATTCAACCGTTTGAAGGCTCGTGAAAGTTCAATGTGCATATCATACTCTGAGTTGTATTTCTTCTTGGAGATACGCTCCACGTCGCCAGGAAGATCCTCGTGTATTTCTTCAAAGGGTGGCGGGGCTTGTCGCTGGTAGTTGACGGAGGTGTGGAATGGCAAGGTCTTGCTCACAACTTCGACAATCTTCATTTAAAAAGTGATAAATTCTGTCGATAAATAGGAAAATCACACTTACATTGGAACGGATTTTCTCGTTCAGCTTGTACGACTGGAAGCAAGCACGAACATCATTGGGGGCAACCCATTTTTTTACTGATGCGATCTTGGAACAAAGGTCGCCTTGACTGGCCACGTCTGATTCAGCAGCTAGGGCTGCTCCAACGAGGGTGGCCGCAGAAACCCAAGTTTTAAGGGCGGAGAGGATCATTACCATAGTAAAGAGACGGGGAGCAAAGCAAGCGTTCACAATGGCGAAGATTCGTCGAATTTCAACCGACTTGAATCATTTTATAAAGTTAGTGGGCGCATTTACACTACCACACGCTTTGAACTTGGGTGCAGACGGAAAATGGAATCGTCAATGAAGAAGCCAGTGCACATGGGGGTCGAACGCTGTTCTTGACACGTATACGTGTGGCATAAAGGACGTAGAACCGTACTTTAGCAGTCGAAGCGCATGGGCTTCTGGAGTATATTTTGAGACAATTTCTTCCGTCGGCGAGTCGCAAGGTTTTACCAGCTCTTCTGCCGCATTCAAACGCCGTTAGATATCAGCTGATGAAATATTGTAAGTTCGTCGTGCACGCCAAGCAATAACGCATGTGAGTGAAGTGTCTATAGGCAGGCACAGAAAATGGTGCGGCGTATGTGCAACATGGGCGGAGTGACGATTTCAGAAGTCGAAATGAGCACCATTGTAGTAAATGCAATTCATATTGATTCTAAGAGGGAAAGCAAGAACGAGAAGTTTCGGACCTGGATACCTTCGCCTGCGACGGAGGGTTCCCACGGAAAATTCCCACCCGCCAGTCTATCTTGCAGTCTACCTTCTTTACTCCTCCACCGCGCCCTTCTACTCAATTACTCCGCCGGAATCGGGAGATACTAAGATTGTACATACAGAACTTGGACGTGTCTTGATTTGTTCACTCTCTCGTCCGAATGGTCACGGGGGCAAACGATGCCTCATTGAAATTGAAAGTCAAGCTGGTATGGTTTGCCAATATTCATCCTCAGTGTATCTAAGCCATTTCCTTTATAGAAGCCGCCCGAAATTCAGAAATCTTAGACTGCCATTCTTCTAGAGGTCCTAGGAGGCCTTCTTCACGTACCACTGGTTATTACTATTTCCCGCTTCTCAACTGGGTCCCCCAAACGTGTATCCGAGTTACTTGGCTACATCATTCAAAGATACGTGTGGACATATTCAGCATATACCACTTCCAGTGGTCGAATTTCTTCTCCAGAGCGGTAGCAATTCCGAGGTTGCTCGCGCAGTTACGCAGTATCTCAGTCGACTCTGGTGCTGTCCACACACAATAAGTTCCAAGCAACCGGAAGGTTAAGCGCATCATTCTAAGACCTATTGATTCTCAATGTCTCGGCTCAATAGCCTGATCAGTTGTCGCCTTTACTGCTTCTTCAGGTGTCGCTAACCAAGATCGTCCAGATAGGGCACTTGGAAGAAGCTATGAAACACGAGACCACTATCTTTCCAAATGTTATAAAGCAGGTCAAGTAGGTCCTTTGAATCTCAAGCTGAGCTGGTCTCATCTCCCACCATTGCGCCAAACGTATAGCGTCGATCGCATCCTCACATCCTCAAGCCTATCATTCTCAAACTCTGAAAAATGGTCAAATTCACCACGTCTGCGTTTGTCTCTCTTCTCGTCGCTGTTTCTGCACTCGCTGCACCACTTTACACTAGCGAAGAAATTGAGAGGTACATTTGTTGCTTAATTTCTCTGTTGTACAAAGTGTAACCTTTTTCAGCCGTTCCTTGAAATTAACACAGGAGATTGATGTCCGTGAGCCAGGCATAGCTCTCAAACTCCCTAGAATCCATATTCCTAGTGGTTCAAGGCACCCTGGTCGAGCTCCAGGTACTTCCCGTCCTTCAGGCAGGGGTCGTCGTCCCCGAAATCGCAACGGTAACCCTAACACGGCCCGCGACCTTGCCGCTCGTGAGCCAGGCATAGCTCTCAAATTGCCTAGACTCCATATTCCTAGTGGCTCAAGGCATCCTAGGAATAGGACACCCAGTCCTTCCCGTCCTACGAGAGGTCGTGGTCGACGTGGCACAGGCCGCAATCCGCACGCAGCCCGCGACCTTGATAATTTGGAGGAGGTCTGAATTTTCCTAGCTTTTGGGTGAAGAGGGGCGAAAGGTTCTTTGAGGGGGTGACTAGATCGGATTTTATTTATTTATTTATCAATTTGAGAGCGGCTAGTTTTTGAGAATGAGCAATACTTAGTAGTTGAGCTGATCGCTGAGGTCGTTGCGTCCCATACCTGTCAGAGAAATTTATGGCCCTATCCTTCATCGCGGACATGTGTTGAATATGATCTAAATTCTAGAATGGACGCATATTTTCAGCAAGCTTTGTCTATCCATTTGGCTCAGTGCCTAGGTTACTGACCTTGCAAGAAAATATCTGCAACGATTGGTGAGTGAAGTTCTTCTCCCGAGCGGTAGCAATTCTCTACACAAACAATATCTCAGTTAGTTTATTTGTATACGAGGAACACTAGTATACAACCTTAAAGACCAGCGCATTAACCTGAGCTCAGTAAACATAGACTTTTCGGCGTTGATGGTTTGATCAGTAGACTCAAGTTTTTTCTTCCTCAGCGCCCTTACTCGTTTTTCGGGAGTTGCAGATTGTGGTCATGGAAATTGAAAACCTTTGAGAGAAGCTGTGAAGTGTGAGTTGAGGAATCCTACCTCGAGAATGGTATAAAATAGGTTAGTTTGTCTCCTCTGAGTCTCAAGCTGAGCTGGTCTCAACTTCCCATTACTGTATAGCATCTCTCGCAGCTTCAAATCGTCCAACGTATATATTACCCAACACTAGCAAAATGGTCAAACTCACAGTTGCTGCTTTTGTTTCTCTTCTTTTCGTCGTCCCCATCTTCGCTGCCCCACTTCAAAACGGAGAAGAAATTGAAATGTAAGCCTATTTTCTACTTTTTTGCTTGTGAGATTTCTATAACGACTTTCAGACGTTCTTCGGAGAATATTGCTGCTCGTGAGCCAAAGATTCCCGTCCTTGGACGTCGTCTGCCTGGCTCTCGCCTCCCCAGCTGGCCGAGGAGTCCAGGTCGTCGAATTTCAGGCCTTCCTGGTTTCCGCATCCCCAAGAACTCAAGAACCCCGGGTCTTCGTATTCCAGGGCTACCTGGTGTCCGCCTCTCTGGGCGCAGAAGGCTTACAGTGCGCGACGTTGATGACTTGACCGATGTTGAAGCCCGAGAACCTCGCATCCCTATTAAACGAGGGGGTATACGGCGTGGACCCGGTGGTGGAATTTTTCGAAATCCAAGACGCTTTGGCCGCCTCAGAGCAGGTCTGAGATTCCCTAGTCCTCTTGCTCAGGAAGAAAGGCGAGATGTTCAAGATCTCCTGGAGCGGGAAGTGGAATTGGATTAAAATCGAGTATAGATAACATGTATAGGGTTACGACTGGCCAGACTTCTACATGGGGTGGGAGAAATGTAGTTGATCTGATTTGTAACAAGTTAGGCACATAAATCCACGGCCCCTATCTTTCGCGCCAAGCAACGCACGTGTAAATTTCTGGCTCATGATCGGCGTCGTGGTCATCTTCAGTTCCTTTCTTGAACCCGCTGAGCATGAGTATCGCGCCACATCTTCAACGAAATTTTGCCCTTTCACGAAGTTCGACGATCAAACATTCACTGCTTCCCAGAACTTTCAGATTTCCGAAGTTTATTGCCAAATGGCCGCATTAAAGAACTCGACCACCTCACTCTGGCTGGACTTGGCTTCTAAACTGGTAACCAACCTTGACCGTCCGTTCATCCAAGCCAATTTTGTGCAACGGTGGTCGTAAAATATCGCCTCTAAAACCTTTGGTTACACTGCACTTGATGGTGGAAAGGTTGGATTCTGTGGGTCTATATCAACTGCTATCCCCGCTTACATTGGTTCAAATGGTGCGTCTATCACCACTCAGTATCACGTTTCGTCTTTATATATCTAACTTAGTTTTCTCATCCATGGACTCAGTTTACTTGGACTAATTCACAGCTACGGCTAAGAGTCCGAATCGAGTCTTGGCTGTGTACACCTGTGCACATACTGAGTTCTGTTGATGGGTCAGCGCTGTCTTAGCCAAAGGATAACCTTCCGGTACTTCCATGGCATTCAGCCAAACGCAGCTTCCTTCACGGCGCCAAGAGCTGTTTCGAGCGGCCTCGATTTGGTCTTAGTAACATAAATCCTGCGAAGAGCTTGTGGAGAGTTATGCGGAGTGTCTTGCATTGAGAAGGATATAAAAGTGGAGTGTAATGTTCCTTTCATTCTCAAGCTGAGCTGGTCTCATCTCCCTATTGTATAGCACCAATCACATCCTCAAGGCCTTGAAGTCATATACCAACACCTGATAAAATGGTCAAAGCCACGTCTGCTGCTTTCGCTTCTCTTCTCATCGTCGTCCCCGTTCTCGCTGTGCCTATCCACAACAAAGACGGGCTACACAGGCAAGTTATTTCATACTGTCTCTTTAGAGGCAAAATGGCTAATAAATCTTCTTACGGGCAGTCGTTCACTTGCTGATGGAAAGCTTGACGAGCTTGCTACTCGCGAGGCCTTTTTTGGACCAAGGATACCACGAGTGCACCCACATCACCCTGCTCTGCAACGAGCTTCTGGCCATGGGGCGTCAAAACGTAGTGGTGAGTCTAGACGATAACACCTTGTCGCTACAACTCTGATCCTCGCATTTCTCCAGGAGCTAGAAAGTTGGGAGTTCGTAGCGTTGATGAAGTTACCAACGAACTTGAAGCCCGGGAGCCCTTCTTTCGACCAGGCCCACACCCGCGTATTCCCTCCCGAACTCCGTTTCCACGAAGACCATCGGCCAGAAAGCCTCGAAGTTTGACCACCCGTGAGGTTGAAGCTCGAGAGCCTCGTACACCCGTCCAGAGGAGTGGAAAACACCATGCGCTCGGTCACGGTAGTCCTCGTCATCCAAAGCGTCTTCGAGTAGGACTGACCTCCCACCATGCCGAAAAACGGGAGGTCAATGACTTGGAGGACCTCCTCGAGCGTGAGGTTGAACTAGATTAGATAAAGTACACGTTGGCATGTACTCTTTACCGAGCTCAATGCGATGATGCATATTGGTAAAAACGTCGAAGGAAAATCAGACATTCAGACAACCTGGATTCAGGGCATATATGTGAGGCATCGTCATGGACTTTGAAAGTCGAGAGAGCTACCCATGAATTCTTATGGCTCTTTATTGGGTTGGCAACAAGCTCCATATTACTGATACGAGAATATTAATGTCAGGCAAAAACTCTTAAAGACATCGGCTGCGAGAATGGCGAGGACACCCAAAGATATTGCCCTGTTGGCAACCGAATCGAACTCCCAAGATGGCCATAATTTGAAGCGCGGCCGCACGCCTTTGTTTTCATCAGAAACACCAAAAACGAGGCGACCATTCCTTTACATCTTGCCTCCATGCAGAACATTCCCCAGAACTCCTCGTCAGTCGGAGTCAATGTCCACAATTTAGGTAGTGGTAATCTCAACGCGACATTACATGTGACAAGGACAAAGTTCGACGAAATGGCCATGAATGTAAGTTGGCGTAGGTGTTCGAGTCGTATAGAATAGTTCATTGACCATGGTGACTTTCAGGCTCAGTTCCCCCGGGAGATACTCTGGCTAATATTTCAGCGCGCCATCCCTCCAAAACAGTTGCTTGACTCGTTTCTGTGTGCAGGTCGAGACTCGCCATGGGCTCGCACCCTCGAGTTGAAGAAGGACTTGACATTGGTCTGTCGCGCCTGGTACAATGTTGGGACGTCTTTCCTCTACGAAGATGTCACGATTCGCCGGCTTCCTCAGCTTAAATATCTTCTTCGTACCCTCGAAAGTGCCTCCAACAAAGGATTGGGGAGATTAATCAAGTCACTCGAGCTCAAGTGCTACATTCCTGGAGGATCGGTCGCCATAAATTTTGGGCAGACTTTGCAAGCTCTGTTAGGTCACTGCATTGCTTTGAACCACTTCTCTTATTTCTCACCGTGTGCACTCCCCTCTATCGTGTTTCGTATTGACAACCCACTCCCAGTTACAGTCACCGAGCTGCATTTGGACATCATGGTTGATTTTGATACCATCCAGCGGGTTGTTGGCCACCTTCAAGGGCATTTGCAATGCCTTCGTATCGGCATACCAATTGTCGTACCGGCTTCTCAGACCGCACAACCTGCCCTCTCTTTCCCATCCCTTCACACCCTCTCACTAGAGACCATGACCCATGAATGGTCTTCCGAGCTCCTCAAAATAGTAACATGGTCATTCCCATCCCTCCAATGTCTAATCATCTCTCAGGCAAAGCTGACCGCTTTCACATACGCCTCATACACCTACGCGACAGGGTCACCTTCCGAAGTGGAAACAATACTCTCTGTCCTTACTCACCTAGGTCGCAAAATCAAATACCTTTGTCTTAAGCATCACCCAAGTTGGGACAGAGGATTCCTCCAGCAACTCCTTGCTTGTTGCCCAATATTGGAACGAATCTCGTTTGATATGGTATATGTTACCTACAACGCAACGTGTAGGATTGGTCCGCACCCGACTCTGCAATGCGTCGATTTCCTATTCCAGGATCGCAGTCTCGATGTTTACTTCACGACGGTGGATACACCGTCTTTTCTTGGCGTACGCAAGCTCTTTGGACTTCCGCTATTTACCTATCAATGGCTCCATAATCTCAACACGACGACAGCCACAGAGATGGACGATTCATTTGAAGTCAACCTTTTCCAGCATTGTTTAAACAAAACCGGACGAAATATTAGCTGGGACGTAGCTATGAGCACCCCAAGATCAAGCGAGTTAGAGGATAGTATTGAGCGCTCGATGGCAACATGCGGGTCGGACACAGTGAAAAGCGACTCTGAAGATACCGGCAGCTGGAAGAATATTCTCTCGTGGCTGAACGACACACCCTACGACTCAAGCTCGGAAAACTCAGACAATGATGATGAAGGTTCAACATGGGCCTCTGACAATAGCTCTGCGGGCGATATGGACATGTCAGATGGGTCTACAGGGCATTTGTTGGATGATGAACTCGACGGAAGAGAAGTTGACGCAGAGTGCGATCTTTTTGAAAATCTACTATCCGGTACAGTTACAGAACAAGCAGAGAACGTATAGTCGTACCATACGCATTCGTAGTCGAATGTTAACCGTGCGGCAGTTTTGAATGATTAACTATTCGTGATTGAAGCCCCCCCCACTTCTCAAAGTGGGGAGACTAACTATTCATAAGGTGAACCCAACATTGGGCGCTTGATCTTTGTGATCCGTGTTTCGGAGTCTATAGCAACCTCCTCAAACTCACCGGAAATGGCTTCGCTAATACAAGTGGCTTTCTGCTAATGCAAGGCCTTTTTTACTTGGAAGTACCTTCGATGTTATGTAGTAGCCCCACTGTCATGCCAAATGTCGCGGGTTCTATCTTTCGCAAGACCATAATCAAGACAACGCATCCACTCTGTGAAGCTTATGAGATTGAAGCTTGAATTTTGCCCACTCCGTTTGACTTTTCTCTGGATGTTGCTGACCCTTATTTAGAGAAGGTAGGCTCTTTCGACTTCGTCCTCAAGCCGAGCTGGTCTCATTTTTTATCCTACAGCGTCGATTACATCCACAACTGAAGCCTCCATCACGATGATTAAAGCTGTAGGAACCGTTTTGAGCACTGGTTCCATTCTCCTCTGTCTTCGGCGCTCCTCTCGATAATCAAGGACGACATGAGAAGTACGCCACATGTGAGAAATGGGCAAATTATTGATCTTGCGATAGCCAATCGCTTTCCAAACGGAGCACTGAAGAACTCAGCGCTCGCGAGCCGCTCAGATTCGCTCTCAAACGAGCTTCCACGCGACCTCTGTTTCGCCTCGCTCGTCACCCTAGAGCTCCAGGTTGTCCAGTATCGGCTCCCCTTTGTTCCATGTCCCTTCTTCGGGTATAAGGTTTATACCTCGTGACATAAATAAGTTTCAGAAATCGAACCTCAGGCTCAAGACGTTCACATCACCTTCAAGCGAGGTGAGCGACGTCTAAAGCCCCAGTGCAAGGATTGCCGGAGACACAAAAAGGTCCAGGGTACCCAAAGAAGTGTACAAGTCGCAAGTGTACGCAAACAAAAGCGAGAGGTTAGAGATATTGGAGATCTCCTTGAACGTGAGATCGAAATAGAACAGAATATACCGTCGTTGTAGTGTGGATGGATTCCTTTTCAAATGCGGCCAACTTAACTCTGACGAAACTGGTCCTCTGTCGCCAATGTCGTGTAGAAAATTTTATCGACGATCTGAAATAAATAGTCATATAAATTAAAAGCTCATGAATGCGATATGGACCTAAAGGGTAAACAATGAGCTCAATAGGTCATGTCGAAGGTCCTACTCACCTAACAGTTACAATTGCAATCACAGCCGCCGCTACAGCAGTCGCCGCTACAGCAATCGCCACTACAGGCACCACAGCAATCACCAGTACAACCACCACAGCAGTCGCCGTCACAGCAAGCACAATCACAACTAAGGCATTTAACACAACTAGAATCGTCGCAGCAGCATCCAGCACCACAACAGTCGCCGCCTCCATAATTGCAGCTCCAAAGCAAGTTCCAAAATGCGCCATAGTCGTAATAGTAAGGGCACCAAATCCCATCACAGTCAGAGACAGTGTCGCAACAGCCTCTGCAGTCGCCACTGCTTGAGCTGGTGGATCGACGTCGACGCTGAGACGTAGGTTGAGGTTGAGGTTGAGCCTCTGCCCTCATTGGTTTAATGCTCGGGTACGGATTGAGTTGTATGGGTTGATAACTTGGAGGCGGTTGTAAGAAAGGTTGAGTTTCTGTGGACTCGTGAGCGACAGATTTAGGACCAAAGTCAAGTGCGATGGATTTTGGCCTTGTAAACGAGGGATAACCTGAAGATAACTAATGTAAATTATCGTTGATTGCAGGGGAGGAATAACGGCAAAATGTACGAACGTAGATCGACTTGATCGTTAAGGTAAACCCTTGAGCCTTCTGGAGCTACTTGAGTGTCGCTGTTGAGAATCTGTTGCGATCGATCGATGCGTATATGAGACTCACTCTGCACCCGGCTCGTTGAAGGACTCGGATCCCATGAAGGAGTACGAGAATGACCTGGGGAATAGCTCTTGTCAATTGCTAAAAAGTCAAAATTAGTCGAATTATTACAATGTGCACCTGGTCAAAGAACTCACAATTGCGCCTGAATGGCGGCGTCATCAGCGGAATTGAACGTTCAATTGCCAACACATTGGATTCTGCATCCTCTTAGACTATGCACTGAAGAAATTTTGAAGGAAGCTTACCCGACATGACGGATAACACGACGGTAACTTGGAGAATGTGGTACTCACGGCCCAAGGCTTTATATCTTTACCACACAGCCTCCACTGGCATAATGTACAGAAACTTGAAGCCGGAAGCGATATGGTGTGCGGCCGCTTTTAAATTTTATCGCAGTGCCCTGAGCTTGGCGAAAGGAACGATATCCGATAGAAACATTGCAAACAAGGCATAGAGAACACCTGTGCCACGAAAGTGGGCGCAAAATTCCATAGGCCTAAACGGGCTGCTATTCGAGACGATTCTGTTTTCATGAGGACCCAGAAATGCTGTGCTAAACGCATAACATGCCGCCAGGTTACAAAACGCCCCACCAAGTCAACGCAGTCTTTTGCTCAATGTTTATTGTTCCAGGTTGATAGTGGTCTGCGCCGACTTATTCATCGACTCCTTGGCGTGCCTGCGAAATTGCGTTGCACGATGGGTTGACCAAGTTACTTTGCGGATCCATGAGGTGGTTTCACGCCCTTGAAAGACCAAAGCAAGAGGTTTGAGTGGCCAAGAAGCAACCAAATCATTATGTCTTGACGGTGTTTGCTGTTCGCATGAAATGGCTTGAAAAGATATGGAACAAAGAGTAGATTCGCCTTGGACCCTGAGCACACACTGATCACCGCATCCGCTGATCGGCGCCGCTGTGGCCGGTCGGCCGGACTGATCAGCTTCACCTGGTTACCACATTTTGCTTTTCATTCGACTTTATCAAAACTTGCTCAAAGTGTTTACCTACAAGTGACAACTTAAGTTAATCTCGCTATAACTGGGGCGTGGAGTGTCGATGAACAGTTACAATTCGGATCAAGAGGCGTCGGATCGCTCGATTTCGCATATGGATCTCGGTAGCAGTAGAAATATTCTCATGTCCGGCATGTCACGGCACTGTCATCTCGCATCACCCGGCTCTTCGAAAGGTATCGACCCAAAGCCAATACAGCCGGATAAAATCCTACATTATGCATGTCGAAAGTACATATTTACTTCTTAGAATGATAAATTAGATAGAAAAAAATTTATACAAAAATATGATCCAGTAGGCCACTCTCAGCGAGCCGCCTCGACGCAAACCGTTCCGAAAAGTCTACAGAGTTTTCCGGACAGTGAGTACAAGTGATGAGTTCATTTGAGGGGATCTGTCAATTTTGTTGATAAACAAAGCAGGCCGCGAAGGAAACGCAGTGTGCTTGAGCTCATACTAGTGCATTACCACCAGCTTATCTTGAGTGCCTGGCATTAAGTAAAAATTGATACTACCAAGCGTTCAAAATTTACATGAATATTACTGGTATAGAGCTGAGTATATGAATCCAAATTAGAGATAAGGCTCAGTGATAGATTATCTCTTGCAAGGTGAAATAGAGCTGCAGCCTCTGCTGTGAAAAGCCCTCGCCGTTCTGATGGCCGTGATTCTGGACTAAACCAAATCTAGAAGTACCCCCCATACCCCCCAGCGTGAGAATGGTATGTCAAATCGAGCGATCCGACGCCTCTTGATTCGGATTCCTCAGATTGAACCACTAGACCCTTTGATTTCATTTCCAAGCAGTGATGGGAATTTCGCCTATTTTTAGGTTACAATCGTTTCTTTGCAACCTCCACTGGCTCAACATTCAGAAATCGGACTGGCACCACATCCAAGCTGATTTTCATGGATAATGTTCAATTTTTATTTGAGTTAGTCGGAGCTTATTTGAACTTTGAGACTGAGGTTTTCTATCAATCATGCCGAACGCAGAAGCTGCTTGACATGCGGCATCAGAAGGAGACTACCAATTTTGAAGGAGTGTTGACGTTCCTGTTTGTGAGCATTTCGTATTCTTCTAACCGTCTGCTTCTTAACCTCCTCATACTCCATCTGGGTAGCTTGCCATCCCCTCAATCGCCATTTAAGTTGGACGAAAATACAAGCCGAATAAGAGCAATTCCATATTACACGTCACAGTGAATACGAAAGCTCGACAGTTTAGGCAGCTCATCACCGTGACGGTTATACAAAGCAGCTGTGAAATCCTATAAGAGATCCATTTGCAACTCGGTTCCTTCTGGTCGAGGTTTCCGGGACCCTTCATCACACCTCACAGTTGGTCACCTTACAAACCCTTCCAAACTCGCGATGTCCCCAGGCCATCTTCCAGAAGTGTCTACGACGAGCACATTCGTTGACTCTAGCTCTCGCTTTGCTCGGGGACTTGACCCCGACAAGCGCCCTGATGGACTACCTCCCTCTGCCCCCTCCAGTCCTGTGGATGATCTGCAACGTCCAACAGCAACACGACGAGAAGACACACTGGATCCTGGATCCTTTCCCGCGGTGATTCCACCAGATCGTCCCGGGAGGACTCTTGTTGTCTGTTTCGACGGTACAGGTGATCAATTCGACAATGACAATTCAAATATCGTACTTCTGGTCTCCTTGTTGAAGAAAGATGATCGAACAAAGCAGCTGGTCTATTATCAAGTGAGTTTACGTTCTAGTCTAGTGCGATGAGCCTATACTAAATCCTCTGTGTAGACTGGTATTGGGACATATACATCGCCCAAAGTTGCCTCCTCGTTCACATCACGAATTGAGAAGGTTATTTTAGCCCGCAGGTTAGCTTGACAAGCATCTGATAAATGTCTGGTAGACTCTGGACGAGATGATTGCCTGGAATCTTCATGCCCATGTTATGGGTAAGGTCGCTCGAAGATCCCCGAAAACAGAGAAGCTAATACATGTGTTCAGCGGGCTACGAGTTTCTTATGCAGAACTGTCAGTTAATTGTCTACGCAATACAAGACCGACTAACAGGTCTTTAGATATCTCCGGAGACAAGATATGCTTGTTCGGTAAGTCTTTCATCAACGGATGGTGCTTCCCAATCTCTGAACTTCATCTAGGTTTCTCTCGCGGTGCTTACACGGCTAGAAGGTGGGTTCAATCGGAATTTATCCTTCAAGTGCTGCTAACAAGCTATTTCAGTTTGGCTGGTATGCTTCACAAAATTGGCCTGCTCCCAGCTGGCAACTTCCAGCAAGTTCCATTTGCATACAAGATGTACAAGCGCTCCGACGACATTGGCTGGGAACAATCGAACGAGTTCAAAAAGACCTTCTGTGTCGACGTACCAATTGAGTTCGTTGGTGTTTGGTTCGTCGCTACTTTCAATTGACGGTGCTCCACACTGACAGTCTTTAATTACAGGGACACCGTCGACTCGGTTGGACTCATTCCGAAGCGTCTTCCTTTCACTACATCCAACACTATTGTTCGCACCTTTCGTCACGCTGTTGCGCTGGATGAGCGTAGATCTAAGTTCAAGGCTAATCTTTGGAATCGGCCCGATTCTAAAGAAGAGAAGCTCGGAGACAAGGCCGTTGACAATCATACAACGGCGACTGCGGTTGCTTCATTACATGGCGGTTCTCTGTCAAGAGTGGCGACTGCAGATGATCCAGAGACCAAGAAAGAGCTCGCTAAGAGAAACTCAACTGGCAAGATGAAGTCTCCTGACCATAAGCCGAAGAAAGAGAGCTCTTTTACTCTCGACCCGCTGGTCGACTTTGCCAAAAATGGGATTGGTAGCAACGGAAATGGCAAGAAAAGGATGGCGAGGAAAGAAGATGAAGATGACAAAAAGCTCAACACGCTTGAGCGCATGTACTCCCAGAACCATGAGAAAGTCACTGATATCGACGAAGTTTGGTTTGCGGTGAGTGTCACATTACTTGCAACGACATTTGGGACCTCATCTATCCGAATCTCTAGGGATGTCACTGCGGTAAGTTATTACTTTGGTGTTCGCTTACACTCGCTAAGCAGGTTTATAGATATTGGTGGTGGCTCCGTGAGTAATCGCACGCGCCACTCTCTTGCTCGCATTCCTCTTCGCTGGATGATTCGTGAATGCTTCAAGACCGAGACTGGGATCATGTTCAATTCGGATAAGCTTCTCGAAATTGGTTTAGACCCTACCACGCTCTATCCGTATGTCGCACCACGCCCTCCTGCTCTTCCACTGGGGGCCATGAAACTCCAGAAGCCGCCTGCGGATCCTCTTCCAATCCGTGCAGATAAATTATTTAAGAAGAAGCAAAAATCCGCAGCAATCAAAGATGCAGCTATGGAGCAACAAAGAGTCCCGTTCTTGGGATCCGAGGAGGAGGAAGAGTTGAGAGATGCGGTGAGCCCAAAATACGATCAACTTAGCTTGGCGAAAGGTTGGTGGGTGCTGGAGGTCCTTCCGTTGAAGCTCAGATACCAGAGAGCTGATAATCAATGGGTCTCAGAATGGGGGTACGCACAATCTTCTTGCTCCGAGATCTGGTGCTCATGATATATTGGCAGACTCAATCTAGCGGCACCAAGGTATATACCTAAGCAACGGACGGGTGGATTCAAAGTTCATCGAAGCGTCAAGCTGCGTATGGAGGCTGAATACCAGGATGAAAAGAGACGAGCCGCTGGTAAAAGATATATTCCCAAGCCCATTTTCAAGGTCGATCCCACTTGGGTCGACTAGGGGATGTTTACATAGTTTCAAGCTATTTTGCTCTGAATACGGACCGATATCTGGATAAGTCAATAAAATGTCCGCATACACTCGCTCTCGAACACTCGTGTTATGATACTCGGATTATGTTTGAGACGCAAGAATCTTCTACACTAGCGTACTCGTACCCTGGTGAGAAATTTGGTTGGCATTCCCAAATCAACATAGATGAACATGCCAAGAACTAACCTTGCTTTGTTACTTTTTTTCCAACGTCACCATTTCAAAGGTATCGACATTACCTTCCACGTCTCGTTGCAAACTCAATGTTCCGTGAATGGCATTGGCGAGACTTCCAAGAAAAACTGTTTTGCAAGTGGTAAGAAACCCGTCTTCATAGCACGGTACAAGCGACTCATATTTACGGAGGATCAACGCCAAGTTCCAGAGCAAAAATTATCCGACAATAGTATCTCTCGTGGGCGGCTTGTCAAATGGAGTCGCGCTGATCCACTTGCTAGTCCGTCCCTACTTCACGAACATTTCTGCGTCTTTTCTTACCAATTTAAACCTCCCTTGCAGGAAATCGTAGGTAGGAGTACTGTTGTGGATTACCTAATGCTCTTTAACACTGGCCTTAACTCTCATATTCCGATATTATTACCTAGATAACACCTCATTAGGGCGATACAACCATAATCCTCGCCTTCGTATTCAGAAGATCGACAATATCAATATAGCACTTCAATACATCGTCTCAAAAGAGATACAAATCACAAACATTGGACCCGAAGGCACGTAATAAAGTTCAGAATATATCTATTGGTGAAATGCTCGTGTTCATAGACCTCAATAGATATCGCGGATGGCAACCATAAGCTCACGCTCGCTCTTGTTTGGATTTTGATTCTGCGCCTTGAACGCTAAGATGAACTTGGAGTTCATTTCTTCAGACTATCATACTGTCTCGACTGACACTGGGCAACAGTTCGTCACCTTTGAAACAGAGTTCTTCGCATCTTAGGATGCCGGTACCTCAAACTGGCTATACTAAGTACTACACGGATACTTATCAAATGTCGAGACATTTATTCCTCTTCTGTTTCATGTAAATCCCGTACATTGTATTATATCTCTGAACTATCAGTCAAGCCGAAAATACTCCCCCTAAAGACAGGGGCTTAACCCACTTTCGGGTGACGCGCTGCGGAGTTTGAATAGCGAAGGCGCGTCCGTAGAATCTGCCCAGAACGTTCTTTCACCAAATCCTCTGACATTTCGCTGTCCTCTCGCAACTTCTCTCATCGCTTCCCTGCACTCTCCTGATCTTGTATCTCTTATGATGGTTGACACGGCTGAACGACGCTCAAGAGACACCCAAGAAAGGACGTTTTGCAAATGGTGAGCGGCATGGTTCGAATTGATTCAAGGGACATTAGCCATGCACCAATCGAGATTTCAAATTTAAATTGATGGTTTTTTTCTGCTTTTAGGTTGAATACGAAACTTGAAGCGAACGGCTATTCTCCGATGGTATCCCTCGTTAGAGATCTTGCAGACGGTGTGAAGCTTATCCAGTTGATGGTTCGTAATTCTTCCGTCTAAACTGTCTACGTGCTCACTAGAGAGCAATCGACAGGAAATTATGGGTACTTGACTCGTTTCTTGAGGTCTCTGCCTCCATCTAATGATACCTTTGGGCCTAACTACCACTAGGCGACACCTCGCTGGGAAGATATAACAAGAATCCTCGGATGCGCATCCAGATGGCCGAGAATGTGAACAAGGCCCTCGAATTCATTACTTCCAGAGGAGTGAAGCTTACCAATATCGGACCTGAAGGTACGCCACTAGTCGTTCAGTTCGCCAGAAGCGACGCTTTGAGCTCACCTCCTTTACCAGACATCATGGACGGCAATCTCAAACTCATTCTTGGGATGATCTGGACTTTAATTCTGCGCTTTACTATTGCGGACATTAGGTATGAACCTCTTGTTGACTAATGGCCCTGTTTGGATTTGGTGTAAACGCGATGCTGACGTCTTCGTATGAAAGCGAAGAAGGACTTCGGGCCAAAGAAGGACTTCTACTTTGGTGTCAACGCAAGACGGAGCCATACAACGAGGTGGATGTGCAGGATTTCTCTTACAGCTGGTCGGACGGGCTAGCACTGTACGTCTCTCTATTACTTTTCGAATCTTTTGTTATTTGATACAGTTTCCAGATGTGCTCTAATACACTGTCATCGTCCAGATCTATTGGACTACAATAAGCTAGACAAGGTGCAAACCTTCGTTGACATATATTTCTCCTCCGTCTCAATCTGGCTTCTTAGAGCGATCGACATGGAAACACAAGACTTGCTTTCACGGTTGCCGCCGAACATCTCAACATACCGGTAGGATCCTATTCCTTAGTCTAGACGATGGTCATCTGAATATGCTTCCGGCTTGTTAGCAACTCCTAGAGGTTGAAGATTTATGTGATGCTGCGCATCCTGACGAACGTAGTGTTATGACATACATCGCCAGCTTTTTTCATGCTTTTTCAACTATGGGTACGTTCACCCACGCTTCAACTTTGTAACAAGCTCTTACCATTTGTACACAGACCAAGCTGAGACTGAGTCGCGGAGAGTTGAGAAGTTTGCTGAACTGATGCAGTCAGTATGGCTTATTCGCAATGACTACGAGAGGAGGATACGTCTGGTACGCTGACTGCATAACGCTTTCTCCAATATAAGACTAAACAACTTATAGCTTCTGGCTGCTCTGTCTGAAATCCAATCTCAATGGGCGGCTACTGAACTGGCCACCACATACACTGCTGCCAAAGAACAGTCATCTGAATTCACCAATTATAAACAAACGACGAAAAGGACCTGGGTCACGGAACGTCAAGATGTCGCCACGTTATTTGGCAATGTTCAGACCAAGTTGAAGACGTATGGACTAAGAGAATATGTTCCTCCTCAGGGGCTTGCTTTGTCAGACTTGGATGACGCTTGGCAAACTTTATTGGAGAAGGAAGCGGAACGGAGTAGAGCTATCAATGCCAGGATTAGGATGTGAGTAGATCGGTTTCTCTGACGTTCATGGCGTGGCTGATATTCGTCTCTGCTTAGGATCAAAGAAGCGCTGCGGAAATCTTTCGCGAAAGTTGCAAACGACTTTGAAATGAAACTTCACGAGATCTCAAGAGAGCTCTTGTCAATTGGCGGTCCACTAGAAGTACGCCACCTTTTGTTTCTTTATCTGAGCACTGTCCAATATTCACATAGGAGCAACAAGTCAGAGCACAAGATATTCAACTGCGGATTCCTGCGCTTGAAGAAGGATTGCAGTCAGTCGCAATCGCCGAAGCAGAATGCCACGCGGCCAATGTTGAGGAGAACGATTATACAGTCTTCACCACCCAAGATCTTCAATTCGAGCTCGAGCTAGTTGTGCACAGTATCCAAAAGAAAATAACTTTCATTGATAATCAGGTTTGTCCTACCTTATTTATCTCTGAATCTGTCAATACTCACGGATAATCCGCAGATCGTGTCTAGAAATATGACTAATCTGACACCCGCGCAGCTCGAGCAGTTTGAAAGCACTTTCAGATATTTCGATAAAGATGAGAGCAATACACTCAACATTGCCGAGATGGTAGCTGCGTTAGCTAGTTTGGGGATTGTATATTCGGAGGAAGACATGGACATCATATACGATCAACTTGTGTCAGAATATGGCGCAATGACCTTTGAGGCGTTCATTAACCTTTTGGTGGGCTATATCTGTTGACTTTTTCGCGATATCGCTAACTTTGTTTGACCGAAAGGTGGAAATCACAGAAGACCAAACCTCCTCAGAACAACTGCGCGACTCATTCCGCGGCATTGCCAAGAACAAGGTTCGTATCCATCTTCCATTTGAGAATACGCGGGCTTGACTGACCTCTTGCAGCCGTTCGTCACGGAGTTGGATCTGCGGTTGGCACATTTGCCCCCTGCTGCGATCGACTATCTGCGCGAAGCAATGCCAAAGGGCCAGAATGAGGTTGGCGAGGCTGAGTACGACTACGATAAGTTTTTGAATGATGTATTTACGTAGCTATATATTTGTTATTCTGGTTCTCACTATTCTTGAGGGTTGAGACGGAAGCGATGCCCGATAAGAGATGCTGATCTAATCTCGTTGGGTTCGCCTAAATAAGGCGGACCCGTTCTTGATCTTTGTCGTTCATCACCCTTCTGCTCTCAACCACCCTTTTACTCGTCGACGTACAATCACAATGGTGAAAACTGCTGTTCTTCGCATATGTTAACACCAATGACTGAATTTCGTTATGAAGGCCTCCGGTGTTGCTGTTAACCCCGAGTGCGTGACTGCATTCCAAGACCTCAAGCTCAAGAAGAAGTCCAAGTACATCATCTTCAACCTGAATTCGACTATGACCGAGATTGTCGTTCATAAAACCGGGGAAGAAAAAGACTACGAAGAATTCCTCAAGCATCTTCCCGAAGCTGAATGCCGATGGGCAATCTACGACTTAGAGTTCGAGAAGGATGGTGGACAGAGGAACAAACTTCTCTTCATTTCCTGGTAAGTGTGCAGTCAACATCTACTTTATCGATTGCGGAAAGAGGTTCCCGGTCCCGATTCAGAGCCAATCTACGCTTTTTCAGATCAGCAGCTGACGACCCTTTGCCAATCAGGTCACCAGATGATGCTAAGGTTAAGCAGAAGATGGTGTTCGCGTCCTCTAGGGAAGCGCTTAAACGTTCGTTGAATGGCATTGCGGTTGAAATACAAGGAACGGATTTCTCTGAAGTCGCACACGAGAGTGGTGAGTTTGGCCATTTGACATTTATTCGAATCCGTGAACTGAATTTCATGCGATTTCAATAGTACTCGAGAAGGCCAGCAAAGGGACCAAGTAAAGTTAGAGCGGCAGACATTTGACGATTTATCTCCTCGTCCGATCTCGATTTGTTTCCCTTAGGCGACCTAGGTGTTTCGTACGATATCTATCTTCTTTTTATAATGCAACTCTCGTAACTTTATGAATGGAAGCTTAAGCGTTATCTTTCAGGGTGATGTAGGTCATTTTAGCGAATTCGTATCTTCAACGGATCTCGGACTACTCCTTACTATCTTCTTGGAAAATCCGCTGCTCAAACTTTTGGATGAGCTGTGCAAAACACTCAGATCAGGGGAAACTCTTTACAGGCCCTAGTAGCTTGCCGAAGTAAAATTCCCATCACCTGATCGAATTAGCTCTCGTCGCGAGCCGTCTCGTTGGGGACAATCGGAAAATGATGAACGGCGCGAAAGGTCAATCGACGACTATTGTAGCAAGACCAAGCGTTTTGACGGGGGTCTTAAATCGGTTTAATACAGTAATGTCTTCACCTCGTCCTGACATCTTCCTTATTTGAAATTTAGCTGAAACGTACATAGATATGTTATCGATTACCATCGTCACTTCAACATTATTGGTAGAATCTCTTTGAAGAAAATCGTATATACAAGGATCTCGATCTAATTTACACCTCTTGGCTCTGTAAGAAGTTTCGTTTGGTCGTCAAGAGTTGTAGATTCTTTCCAAGGATCCTATTCTTGGAAATTTGAAGTTTGAACGCACATCGGCGGCGCTCTGACTATGCCGTTAGACTTTCGTCATTACAATGGAGCCAAGGCCAACATTCTCCCGCCAAATGTCAGAATTAAGCGCTTAGCGCCCAAGAACCCGCGCGTCAATTCAAGCGCTTGAGCTGAGCCATAGACTTAGGTCCCAAGCAACCATCTCCGACAGGTTGTCTAACAACTTCTCTAAAACAGCTTGCTACATAGCATACTTTCAATTGACTGAGCGACAAAATTTGAAAGGCAGCTTGGAAGTCTTGTTTTTGGACGTTTGTGTCACTTTGTGATCAGGTTGCAATAATGCGAGCTACTGCTCCCGGAACTTCCACGCTGATTGGGCGGAAATAACTTGATTTTCAAGCTCTTCACTCCAGTTCACAGTCCAGCTGTGCCGTCCATTCAATCTGGGTATCTTTTTCCCACAGATACTCTCCAAATGAGAGGAAGGTTCCGAGGCACTTGCTGTTTAACTCCCAACATGGTACTCGAGCAACCTTCTCTTAATCCCCGATAAGCTTTGACCGATTGGATAAATTGCTTGGTGCTTCTTCTTGTCAGTCAGTAGTGTCATATCAAAGTGACGGTCCCTGGAAACATTCCAACACCGACGCGCTCAAGCGCCCAAATTCCAGAACACTCCGTGGCATTTAAAAGAGATCGATAGCAAGAATCTTTGTTCGTCTTCTTTCCACCCCATTCTTTCTTTCCTCTTACTTACTCGTCGTTGCTTGCTGCATGCATCTCGACTTGAAATTTAAAGCAAGAGCACGCAAGTTCGGAGGTTGGTTCCGCCGTCATCTGCCAACCATGCGGATACCGAAGTTTTTGGGAAGAAGGAGGAGGGATAATCCCCCAGAGCCCGCTGGAAGTATCGCGTCACGACGCAGCTCCAAGCGAAGTGGACTGGTACCAAATGGCTCCCATAAACGTCAAGAATCATCCGTCTCTGTCGCCATGTCGCACGCATTTCAGGCAGGCCTCGCCGTCGCCTCTCCTGGTGTACTTCCGGACGACTCAGAACCTCTCTACGAAGAGCCACTACCCTTTGACAACGAAGCGTACGTTGAAGTGGATGCTTCCTCATCGGATGATGGAAAGCCTGTTGATCGACATGAATCTGTCAATGGCCATGTGCCGAAGTCTACCCCAGGCAGAAAGAAGGCCTTGTTGATCGGCATTTCTGGCGAAAGTCCTGAAGAGACACAGGAACCCGATCCGATCACAAATGACAGCGAGCCTCAGAATGGGGAGCCTGTGGAGGGAGAGAACGGTGCCACTCAAATCGAGAGCGCCGCCCGCGCCATGAAGGATGCTATGATGGGGCTGCATCGAAAGGGCAAGTCAGAAGGAGGAATCAGCGCTGTTAGTAGCTCGGATAAACTAAAGGGGCCACACAACGAGGTCGAAGTGACACGGTCGCTGTTGATTGGTGCGTGCAACAATACTTGCAACGCTTAACGGACGCTTACCTTACCTCTAGAACGCTACGGTTACAAGAATGACGACATCACTATTCTTGTTGATACCGACGGTCAGGATGACGAGTTCATGCCAACCAAAGCCAATATTGTAAGCCCTTCGATAGTTCAAGGTCTTCATTATACTCAGATTGGCTTTTCAGGAAAAGCACATACACTTGCTTGTGAAAGACGCCAAGGCCGGAGATAAATTTTATTTTCATTGTCAGTTGTGAATATTGTACTGTCAGCCAAAACCTGACTAGCTGCTGCAAGATTCTGGCCATTCCACGCAGGAAAAGACTGGAGATCCAAGAGAAGAAGACGGCATGAATGAAGGTTCGCCCCTAATTACCAAGGAAGCCATCTCCTTCTCAATGGTGAATTTTAGTGCTGTGTACCTGGGATCGCCAACGAATTCCTGATAACGTAGGTTCATAAGCTTGACTTCATAGGTCAAAAGCCATGTCCAATTAAGGCTGATACTTAAATTGTAGGATCTTAGAGCCTGGATGGTTGACAAATTGGACCCACATTCTACGCTTTACGTGAGTAACTTAAGGTCTCGAAGACTTGACACTGCTGCAACTTACAAACACGATTCAAGGCCGTCTTTGACACCTGTAACTCTGGAACGATACTTGGTTAATTCTCTGTGCACTTTGTCGCACCCTCGCTAACTCTCATATGGTAGACCTCGAACACTATCGGTGTAATAAAGTTTATTTACCTTGGGTGAATAAAGGTACTCGGCGGACAAAGAGCAGGCATATCCTCGCCCGTATGTTGCCTTTTGAATTTTTATCTTTCTTGTCTGATGTTATGTTTCAGATCGTCAACACGCTCGTTAGTACCCTACAACTTCATTTTCAGAGTGGTTCATTGTAACAGTGAACATAGTTCCACCGCGGGTTCCAACTCTGAATAATCCTCAGGCTAAACGGAGCACGACGGGTAATATGACAATGGGCTCTATCGAACAAGTCATACAGCCGCCTCTTCCGGAAGACGGACCCCTCACACAAGAAGCCATCCAGCAGAGAAAGCAATCCACCGACCTCGCGTTCAATCTAAGTCGCAGAAGTGTAATTGTGGAGAACGCCCTGGGAGAGCAACTGGTCGACACCCCTCGTTCGAGCATTGATGCGGGCAGTACGTATACCCGGCCTGCTTCAATCAACAGCGAAATGCGGAAATATATGTCACCAATTGAGATGTTCTGCGATGGTTGGTGCAGACAAAGGTTTGATCGGCGGACTGAAGGCCTTCCTCATGTGGTAAGAAATTTGTTGACCTATTTTCTGAATAAACCTAACCGTTGTGTAGGTCTGCTTATCGTCTTGTGCGGATGGCCAAAAAACCTGGGAAGATAAGAATGGCTCTTCTATGACTAGTGCCCTTGTTAGCCTCCTCAGTATGCTGCTTCTATTCTTTTGTATCCTTTGGGCTGACTCCGAATCCATTAGATGAAAATCCTCACCCCTCTTTCACTAAAGTTCTACATCAAGTGAAGTAGGTCTTGTTTACGCGGTCACATATACATCTCACCTAACCTTATCCCTTCAAGTAACTCTTTGCATAAAGATTACCTACATCTTCACTCGAAAGCCCGAGACTACAAGAGACAAGTCTCACTGAAAAATGAGAGACATAGACGCCTGGGCAAACCACTCTTCGTCCCTTCTGTTGACCCGGAAATGAACAATTTTCAAGAAGTGCACGTACGTCCGAAATACTAGTTCTATGCAGACCCTGTCTTATTCGTCATTCCTCTCTCACAGTTGTCAAGCCTTGAGCCTCTGGTATGTTCAGTATTTTGGCACCTAGAACTTCGCTGATTTGCCTCTAGGAGCTTACGGAAGCATGGGATCCCTAATTATCTAGCTATAATCTCATAACTTAAATAATTCACTTAATATCATGTATCCATGTAGTTTCACGCTGTTGTATTGTATTATAATTCGTAATGTTATCATCGGTGTTGACGCGTTTGACGCGTAACAGGGGTGGGAAAGCTTTCCACATCACTGAATGCAAGTTCATTCGAGACCGATGAGTCCCACCTTGACCCACCATTCTGACTTACCTTTTGCTGAGTATCCCCAACGACCTCAATTTTATTTACCCATGCGGACACTCAAAGCCTTTTCGGAAGCACCAACTGAAATAACCTATGTGGATCTCACAGAGGAAGACTGTGATACAGATATTATTCAGCCCTCAAAAACATCGAAGTTAGCGAGCGACAATGTAGCTTTGCAAAAGAAAGTGCTTGACCTGGAACGCAAAAACAACATGTTGGAGATGGAACTTGTTGATGTTAGACAAGAATTGAAGGACACGCGAGAAACCCTTGGCGCCGTCGTGGTGTCCAACAGGCAGGTATGTTCTTCGATGTAGCCAAGTGTCGGTAACTTCTTTGGCTGATATTCATTCATCAGAAGATAGATCATTCTAGTAGCAATCGAGGGACTTCTTCTCGCTCTGCTTTTTGACGTCTATGCAGAGGGTAGTTGGATTTGGCCTCGTGGTCTATCAGGCGCTCACACTGTTGGTAGGCTCGTTCGCCGTCCCTGGAGATGATGAAGGAGCCAATGTCCTCCAAGGCTCGAGGGAAGATGAAAGAAGAAGTGCGTTCTGCTTTATTTTATTGATTTCATGTTTATCCTGATTTCATCACTGTTATGCAGGCGCCCGTTACTCCAAAGCACACCCAGCTGTACGACAATAAGAGTTCAGAGCATTCATTTTCGGATGTTAAAGTTGAGGCAACACCCGATATATCTCTGGGGAAACGAAAGCGAGAGTCTACACTGTCGACTCCTCTCAAACGAATCAAGCCCGAGAGCTTAAAAAACCTATTGAATACTCCGGTAGGACGGCTTCTTTTCTGGTTAGAGTGTCTATAGCCTTTCTTAAGGACATCACAGCAGATTAAAGACAATCACGCCGGTTCATCGCCCAGGATCAAGAGACAGAAAACCGAGCTCAAACTAGAGGTTTGCCTGTCTTTATCGTTTCGAACATGAGATAATCAGCTTTACTCAGAAACCCGATATTAAAATGAAGGACGTTTTCAACTTACCGCCGAATGTGACCAAGATTTACCTCGGGGAAACTCCAACCCTCAAGGTCGACCCGCCTCCCGTTTATGTGGAGATTTCAAGAGACTTCCTGCGAGTCTGCTATGGAGGCAGTAATCAACAATTTCTTCAATACATTCAGCCAGAACGTAACCCATCTGGAAACTTCAAGCGCCGGATTGTGTTTCCCATGCTCGACATGAATCCGGCGATGCCAGCTGCCCCCGGAGAACCTGGTCTGGTCTTTGCTTCGCGCCACGAAATTCTTGAAGATGGTCCTTGGACGCTATTTGTGAAGCGAAACCCAAAGATAGCGATTTGGCTCTATCTCGGAGAATATATCTGTGAATTATGTGGGAAGATGACAGCGGAGCAATTCCGTGCTCAGAGTTCGAAGGTACGTCGTTCGTTGACAATTTCTTTTTTGTTGATCACCAGTACCAGGTTCAGACAGAGTGGGCAGAATTCTTGCTGAAAATGAAACTCTTCGAAGTATATGTGTCTATGAGAGCAAGAATCGCCCTACGCAAAGCAGGAATTCTTCCGATCGATGATAAAGAAGCTGAAGAGATTCTCGTTGCAGCAGAGGTTGTAGCTGTGAAGAATAAGAAACCTCTATATGAAGTCAATGCCAAAGATATCGTGAAGGCATTTCGGAGGGGCGATGAAGTGAGCTCCCTTGCGTCTGCAGTGAGACACCATTCTAATATATTCATAGGGTGTGGATATTATTCGCATGACCTGTGTCAAGTACGACCACGTCTTTGTCAAGGACATCCAGCAAAGGCACGAAGACGCTCAAGAGAAGCCTGTATCTTCTCTCAACGGAACTACTGAAACGAAAAGCAAGAAAACACAGACCAAACGAACGGCAACTCGCTCCTTGACCCGCCATCCCAAGCGTCGCACACCTATAATTGAACTGGACTCTGAAGAGGACCTTCCTGACAATTACCAAGGCGATGAATCAGACGGTGAATTTTTAGGGTGTGTTATCTATACTACCAACGCGGAAGATTCATCTTCCTCTCGGACACTTCGTCCACGAAGGACCACTCGGGCGTCGGCTTGGATTGAACCCGAGGAAGATTAATGTTCTCGCGACGGTACCGATAATGAGCAAGAGGACATTTCAGGCTCGATCTATTCTTGTTATCTAGCCACTGCAGATTCACGCACATTTCTTGCACTACTTATCAAAAAAACCTTCACAGAGTGAATGTGCATGAGAAATTGACGCCCGCAAGGCCGCAGGAACATTTGGAAGCATTGGAACACATAGTGACTAAATGAAAGCGATCAACACGAACTATTGGTCATCTACATAGTGTGCCTGTGTGAGCAAAGATCATAAAGGCGATCTTTTGTTCTAAAGCGCGAAGCACCACAATTTTCAACCACGATGCATGGTTGCTCACCTGGCCCGTGGAAAGGAAAACATTCGTTACATTACCACCTCAAAGTACGATAACTGTGTTGTAATAGTCCTTCCACAGTAATTGAATTAAGATTTTGATCACTTGAGCCACTAGCAATGTCAATGCCGTAGATATCAGAACTCAAAAAAAATTGAAATTCTCATCCTGGTTCTGGAACATGTACAGTACTACTATAGTATTGGTGGGAAACTTCAAAAATGTCAGAGCGTGTGGAGTTAGGACTTTATGAGCCTTTGGCTTTCCGAATTCTTGAGAGAATCGGAGAAAATGAACAACCAAACATATCTAACCATAAGAATTCGAGTATTTTACGTCCAACATGTTGAGATTAAGTATCGTATTTGGAAACTGATATCCTGAGTGACGGTTAGTTCGCCGTGCGGCATTCAAAAAACGAAATTTTATGGTTTACTGTATGGAATTACGAATGAAGTTCTCGAATTGTTTTGTTGTTTAACTGTTGAAATTTTCAAGAAAATCTTTGGAGATCATCGTGCGTGACAACAAGTCATGACGTTGATTGGGGTTGTTCGGCCGCATCACAAATGCACAAAATGGTTACGCAGTTACCGAATATGGTAATGTCGCATACTCCTTGCAACTGCAACGGAGGGTTGGCCTCAACAACCTGCATGCACTCTCAGGCTGAAACAGTCCAGAGCCCGTCAAGATTACTGTTCCCTCTCTCTCAGAACGCGATGACTCATGGCTGACGTTTTAAATTTAGCGACATTATCCAAGGATTGTCGTATTGGTATCAAGTTTCAACGCTAGAAAGACAAGATGATGCGATGATTATGGGACGCTGAGAGAATCAGGCGGGTGTACTCAGGCGTTAGAGCTCTCTTTTGCCGACTCTTGACTTACCGGTATTGAGCTTCCAAGATGCGAGGAGTTGAGCAGAAGGGCACAGGCAACATCATTAGAGGGTGGCGCAGTACGAGCGCAGATGGAAATTTATAAGGCTGAGAGCTTGGTGAACTTTTGAAAACGGCGTCGAAGATTGGTCAAGCATCAGCCCCATTGGCCCGCTATCGTCTCTGTCAAAGTTTACCTGGTGTCTGAAAGCTCTGTTTGACTCGATGCATGAAGCACACCTTTAAGATACTTGAAAGCGGCCTAGCATTAGTACTATATCTTTGGTTACTCTCTCTCGTGCTGGACACTGAGTTGCCTCTCTAATTTACGACTATCGGAAGTCCAACAGGCGCCAATCACATTTGTGATCGTCGCTGACAAACATCCTCTCAAGCTAACCCATCTAAAATCGGGCTGTCCTTGCTCACTCAACTCTCGCTTTAGTTCAACTAGAACTTTGGAATCGACCAAGGACCTTTGAACCCACGACCGTCTATCACCCTTGCGGTGCACGGCTCAAGGAAGCAAGGCACTTGGAACACTCAAAGGGGTTTTTCCATTTCGCCGAAGAAGGGGCCTGTTCTTGGTTGGAGATACTGGTGAGAGACACGAGTATCAAGCTTCGGGGCTATTGGAAATTTCTTGAAATAACACATGGTTTCTCGGTAGATGCCTTTTTTTGGTTTTGAGGTGCTCCCCTCAGCATGGAAAGCGCATATATCTACCTTGCCTGCGATCGCGGCCGAATTTTCTTCAGATAGAACCCAATCCAACTATCTATCAGTTCCCGGCTCTCAAGTGTCGAGGGCGAGTCCTGAACTAGAGGCTAATAGATCTTTCAAGCAATTTTTTTCTTCGGTAAGTGATGTTCTACATCCGTCGGTGATGGCGATGGGTACAAGGAGTAAAAATTTCCGTGATTGGTCGCTTTTTGGACTCTGGAGGTTGCCGGTTACAACACTAAATGCGGACGCAGTTGCACCCCCTGGACGGGTGATCATCACCTGTTCTGGGCACCATTAGGCACCATTCCACCAGCAGTGTCCCTGGAGTTTGGCCAGAGCCTCTCGCACTGTTGACTGGCATTCTTGCTCAATGATGACAAATTCGATGAAATTGATTTGTTGAGTATATCACCCTCCGGGATTGCTTTCTTGGCGGATTGGTGAGCTGCCAACTTGGTGTTTACGCAGCAAAGTATTTCTCCAGAGTTCTACCTACGTATCTCACCCGCCACCATTTCCTCCTCTTTGATTGTTATCACCTCACCGATGACCAAATTTCACACTTACTTACCTTGTTGATTAGGTTCGTAACTCAGGGAAGCCAATTTTAGGGTATTCCGGACGAGAGGCCCGAAATCAGCAGGAAACACTTAGCGCTAATAGGCGGGCTCCTCCACATTATATCTACAAGCATTCTCACATTCGCGAGATCGAAACTGGGCTCTTTTCTCCGCACGTTGACCTTAACGTTAACCATTTGCAAGATACGGACGCGTATACGACCTCTAGCTTTGAGACCACTACCTTCTCAGCTTCCGCTGCGGTTAACGCAACTGTTGCTTTCGCTGCTCGGCAGCGTCCATTGGCAATACTTAATCAACGCCACCTGCGCGACACGAGGCAGAACTTCAGGCTTGAACTACCTATTCTGACCATCAGTCCGTCAATCCCGTCAAGCCCAGACACGGAGACCATCATCCAGGCCAAATTGAGGACAACCCAATACAGCAACCATATCAACAAAGGGTCTATGATGATGAAGTCTAAGAAAAGGCGGTCCCTTCAAGCATTGCTTATTCAACCTTTCACCCACACTCCAATTTCGAGTCCATTACATTCTCCCTCTGCAAGCCGGTTCACCTCGACACCCGGCTCCCCGACGTCCCCAACCGTACCACCAGCTTCTGCGCCAATCCTCGGCGCATTCATACCACCTCCGTCCATGGCAACCTTAGCTGGCGAAGGAAAAGGAAGACCCAGGACTTTGTCCCAATCATCGATTGGCGGTCGGAATTCGAAGATGTTGAATGCAGCTCAGGCGGCAGTCAATGCGATCGTCAGAGCATCACATCTTGGAGGGACAGAAGACGCGTCGATGAATGATACAATCACTCCGGACGCGTCTTCTTTGCCGACTGCGAGGATGGAGAGCGCTTCCAATGCTAATGCTGGTGCTTCCGCTTCCGCTGCCTCTACTTCGGTTGTGGTTCCCGCAGTGTCAATACCATCTTCCTCAGCGACAGTTTCCTCTTCTTTCACGCACGCGATGAACGACAACCAAGAGCCCGCGCCGTTGCGGAGCTCATCGCCTTCGTCATTTTTACTCGACGACGACCCTTTCGCCAATCTTTCTCCTGTAGCAGTTGGACCAAAGAGCCGGCCTTCCACGTCTGGCACATCAACTCCCGTCAGCATTATTCCGGCCAGTGAGAGACCAAAGCCCATCCATCCGGAACTTATGGCTTCACTCGCAATGCCGTCAATACCTCCCACCGCAACTCCTAAATCACGGCTTCAGGACGATATTTTGGAAGAAGAAGACGATACTGAACCGACCGATCAAGAAATGATGACAAGAGGGAGAACAAAAGAGAGAGGAGACGACGAGGGCAAGCGCAAGAAATCCAAGTTCTTCGCCGCAATGTCTGCACCAACATCCCCTTCCAGAGGGTTTTTTGCTTCTAGACCAAGCACCGAGTCGATACCTGTGCCCCCTTTGCCCCCTCCACCTGGTGCGTCTGGTTTCAATTGATTAAATCAGATTTCCTGGTTTTTATTTTTATTATCTTTTAGCGAGCCCAACCCCCCCAAGCTTCAAAGCACCAAGTCTCTCTGTTCCATCAAGTCCCAAGATGGCTCATCGTCCACCAGCGCCACCTCCGACGACAAGAGCATTTACTAATTCCAGAATGCAACGGCCTGCCCACCAACGGCCTGCCTTCATTCCAAGGCCCAGCCTACCGTCGTTGGATACCCTGGCAAGGATGAATATTGTTATGGCAAAGAAAGTAGGTGACTTATTTCAAGCAGATCAACAATAAACTCATGTTTTACGATAGGTGCGGAAAGGACATGTTGGTGCCGGACTTCCGTTCGAACCATGGGATCTACCATCAGATGAAGAAATAAACACTCCCCTTCGACGTTCTCCCAAAGCGCAGAGCCCTACAGCGGAAACCCTCTCTTCTGTCGACTCTGCCGACTCGATTTCCACACCGACACTCACGAAAGGAACCACCACAAGCGACGCCTCATTTTTTTCCGAGGAGTCGCCTTCTGATGCGTCTTCCACCTCATTTACTTCTGATAGAACATCCACGCCCACGCCCACGACTCCCTCCTTGTCAAATGGACCCTCTCCTCCCCCTTCCTCCTCATCCACTGAATTCTCCGCTTTCACCTCAACACCCCAACCATTCCTTCCAAGTCAGATTATCGCCCTTGGTTCTCTACCAGCAGAGGATGTGGAGATCACCACGACAGGGAGGACATCACTTCAACCCAGATTTTTTCTTCATCGTCAAGCTCCTTTGCCCAGAGTTGACTTATCCCATGCATCGCCGCCCAAGACGGCTGCGGAGATGCACGCAGCTCTTGTCGCGCCGATCTTGCCGCCGCTCCAACCCCACGAAGACTTTGTCGTACCCATTCCCAAAGTTCGGACTCCAGAACCTTACCAGGTTGCAGATATTCTCGCTGCCGCACGTTCACGTTCCATATCTCCTCACAGAGCACAGGGCGGTGGTTCTCCTGAAGCGGACTTCGTAGAGCCGCTCACATATCTCGATGAGCCCTTGGCTCACGTTGATGCTGAACTCGAACATACGGAGGAGGAACCGATTTCAAGATGGAATTTCGAAGCTGAGGAGAAAGTGGATGGCCAGGACAACACCTCTCCTACGACGTCTCGCTCATTTGCCAGTTCACGTGCAGGCTCCTCTTCAGAACTGTCCACAGCAGCTTATTCGACATCCCCTCCCTCTACCTACGGATATGGATACGGGTACGACGACTGGAATCCCGATGCCGGTTCGAGCTCCAGTGCACCTTTGTCACGCTCGCTGTCTTTAGCGTCATCTTCATCCTCAGTTGGTGATAAAACCTATGACTTTGGAGACGCGCTCTCGGAAAATGTGCGAGAGAGCAACTCAACTTATCCAGATTTGGATTCTTCAACATCTCGAACTTCGGCGAGTAATAGCCTTCTGCACTCTCCGGAGTCTGAATGGCAATTTACGTCAGAGGCAGAGCCAATATCATTCGAGCCTGCCGTTGAGCCTGTTAGTCCCGGCCCCTTAGACATCAGCGACGTAAACTCTCAAAGTTTCGATTTCGCCGGTCATCCTGCTCAAAGACGGTTTCAGAAAGTTGGTACCACGACCTTGGAGTCAGATAAGGAGTCAGTTTTCCAAGGTTAGTATCCTATTATGGTCACGTCATATGCCATGTTGAATCAGTCGCCGCAGAGGATTGGTCCTTTGCTCCTTCCCAACTTGATCCCACTACTCCTCCACGTAGCAACCTCGACACTTCGATTGATCAGAAACCAAAGCATTCATTTTCGCCATCAGGCGATCAGACCACAACAACCTCGCCTGAAACAAATCCTGCTCCATCGTTTTCTCTTCCACCATCTTCCACAACAGCGGGACTCGACGACGACGCAGACAACCTTTCAAGGCGAACCGAAATGGCAAGCAGGATCAGCGCAAGGCCTCGTGAGAAAATCGGCCGCAGTGGCGGTCGCGTTGAACACGACGGTTACCCAGTCCCACCACCACCATCTGTCGTCACGAACTCGAGAACAACTAGCAACTACTCCTCAAAATATCCAGTCCATACCTCTCAGAATGTTTATAATTCGCAGTTTACTTCCGCGAATGTTCAGCCAAGAGAGGAAGACGATCACCGGCGTCGACGACAGCAATTGGAGAATAGCTACGCTTCAGGGCCAGCTTCGCTTGCGACAAGTGACGACGACGATTTTACGCGCTATTACACGCAAACTCATATCAAGGATCCAAAGTCTTCCACTCTCTCCTCTCCCATCTCGCGGTCGGTCTCTCAGCCTGCTGTTGGTCACACAGCTGTGAAGCAGCAACGATTCCCCTCTTCATCGATTACTTCTTCCACGACATCAGACGAGGAGACCAGCGCGCGTTCCTCGTCATCTGACGATGATATACCGCTCGCTAAGCGTATTCCAGGAGCTCTGACGGCTCAGAAATCGATTCGCATGAAGGTCAAGGAAGAGAAGGACGCTAAACGAGCGGATCGGGCGATGAGATACAGAGAACGCCAATTGACCCTCAGACCAGCCGGTGCAGGGTTAGCAAGTCGAACAGCGACGACTGAAGTTTCCAGCTCCCAGGAAGCTGCCTTATCTGCTTCAGCGGCCTCCTTTGCCCGCCTTCCGACTTCAGCACACGAGCCAAGTCCTCCTTCATCTCACGCAGTCCCTCGTCAAAGGCAACGCACGATGACAATGCCAAGCAAGCCGGCAGCTCCTCCCTTAGCTCAGCCGGACTTTGGACAAGCCTTTAATCCCGAGGATCTCGCTAAGAAACTGCAGAATGTCAAAATGATAAGCGACTTGAACTCGACATCTCTTGGCTTTGCCCCATCTCCTCAGCCCTTATCCCGGTCTGGAACACAACGCCGACCTTCCGAAGCCAATAGCAGACCTTATGAAAACCACAACCCAACCTCAAACGCGTCTTATGTCTCGCCTGCTCCGCCCATGCCCCTTCGGTCTCAAAGGAGCCTCCATCGACCATCGGCTGGTGATCACCAACCGCCCGAACCCAGAGTCCCTTCGCATCACTCGCAAGAATTTTCTCAAACTCGCCAACGCTCGCTGTCCCTTTCGCGTAGCGACAGAGAACGGAGACCTCAAACCTTCGAAGAACCCGTTCCACCTCTCCCACATGGGTTCAATACCAGGCCCAGCATTGATGAAACCGACCATAGAGTACTCAAGAAGTCGTTTGAATCGCGACTGGCCTCCACCCGGACTTCTACCGAAGTTGAACAAGATCGCCATCGTCGCCCTAGCGTTAGCCACGCATCGGTTAACCCGATATCGGAGCAAACAGAATCGGCAACCAAGCAACGCGTCTTCATTCACAGTCTTCAACATTTTCATTCAGTTGGCATCGGTTCAAGTACTTCAGCAGGTGACCTCATCGCTGTTTGTGAGAAGGAGGGTGTTCTTGATGGTTGGGCTGGTATTGGTTCGTGGATGGTCTGGGAGATCTCACAAGATTTCGGAATGGGTAAGTCGGTCTATTTTCTATTTTCCACCAGTAGCTTATGATCTTTCTTCGCAGAACGGCCTGTGAGGGACTTCGAGCAACTAGCGGATGTTCAGGCTTCTTGGTTAAAAGATAAGACTGTCAACTACTTCCTCTTGAAAAAATCGACCATAGCCGGTCTACTCTCTCGTTCGGTGTGCTCTTTTCGTGCTTCTCTCTTCAATCGAATCTCATTATTTTGATAGACTATTCCTTCAACAGCACCAACCCATTCTGGATACATCGAATGGGAGTCTAAACGCGGTAAATGGAGTAAAAGATGGTTGCGTTTGAAGGAAAACGGCCTCTATATTTCCAAGCGAGATAATGTAAGTCCAGAACACCATGTATAGTCTTAGCATTCTAATGATTGGCTTAGGGTCGTGATGAGACATTACTTTGCTCATTGTCCAACTTTGATGCCTACTATATCACACGTTCACAGCGCTCGCCCAAACCTTTCCCCTTCGCTGTGAAGTCGACGGACAATCTCTCCTTCTTTGAGAACACAGCAGACTACATGCATAATTTATCCTGCTCGGAGAAAGATGGACAAGTTTGGATAGAGAAAATCTTGACCGCCAGAGTGAGTATTCCCTGACAGATGTCATACAGCGACTTATAATTATCGTAGTCATTTGTTCTCCATGAAGAACGTCAAGTACTCTTCAATCCTAGGATCCCAAGCACGCAGAACGGTCTTGGTGCCTCTCTCTCCCGCTCAGGTACAAGAAAAACAGTTGGTGGTCGTCAACAACAGCCCTTCCTCGCTTTGCCACCCAGCGATGTCTTCCAACCTGGATCCCTCCTATCTCAACCGGGCCCTTGAGTCTTGTAAATTCTTGTGCAATTGTATTCATAGACGTGTTTAACCGTCGTTCTTGTTGCTTTTCTTTTGTTCTGGCATCCAAACAGTATACATCCCTAATACACCCATCTAGAGATATCATATTTATTTATTGGTATTACACCAGCTTGCTCTCTTTATTTAGAGATTGTACATATTGTACATCCACTCGCTCTTTCTATCTCTCACGACATCATCACGTTCTTTAGATTCTTTATCTTTTTTCGCATTGCCTCTTGTGCACCTGTATATCCATCAAGCTAATTGAACAAACGCTCTACTGTAACAATTATGCGACATTTTCGAGCTTCTTCTGGCGCCTTTGGAACTTGTTTCGTTCTCAAGGTTCCCGGTATATTATCCGGGGGCTCGCGCAGACTATCTTGGTACATACACATCTTTCTTACAAATGCTCCACCATCACAGTAACGAGTACGCGACATCTTCGAGTTTAAATTTTGATAAAACCTTTTTGTATTTTTACGATTGCACGTACACTCATTACATCTCAAGGAACACGCATATGGCGATTACATCTGGGCACCATGTACGAGCTCAATACTCATCGCTTAAATCCACCGAAAGTCCCCTTTTTGCTGGAACTACTCTTCGGCGTCCAGGTCTGAGTTCGCGTTATACTCTGAACCATGTTTGTTCGCTTCCCCAAGCTTCGCCTGGGTGAGTTCCATTCTTGTCCCATCTACAACTTGCTCCCTATAGTTCATACCCATCCAGCGTGGTTGAATTCCTCCCAATGCATACTTGACGCCAGTTGCATCGGTGGAGCCATGTGAGATGTGCAAACTGCGCGGATTGCTCCTAGGCGACGTTTGTAGGATCGCAAAAACCAAGTAATATGATGAGTCCTGCGAACGGGATCGTCTGCAGCTTTTTCAAAGTCATTTTACAGCGTTAACTCGACCCAGTTCTTGTTCTTCATCAAGGAAAGGATATATTCGCCCTAAAACACCCTAAGCAATTACAAATATCGTTAAGAACGAACACAATACCTTCCAAGGAAGAGAAAATCTTCTCTCTCCGTCACACCATTGTATAGCAAGTGTCGTGAGATCGGGGGAAAAGTCAGGAACTAAATCGAGGACGGAGTCGTCCGACGGTTCCATCGTATAATCGAGAGTCCGCAGAGTCTTTGCAGCGGGCTGCAAAATCGCAAGTCGAAACCTTTGGGGGCACTTGCAATGCAATTTGAAAACGACCAGGCATGATAACGAAGGTTGGATGAAATCATTAGACCGCTGCTAGCGGCTCCAAGATGATCTAAACTGCCCCAGTCTAAAGCAATACTCCTGAGATTTGGAAAACACTGGTAACAGGTGGTATAGGAGCAAAAGACTCATCATCGCCCAAGTATAGAGAGATTTCTTCCAAAGGAGCTTGTCGAAGAGAAACCAATAACGACTTTCGATCAGACGATGGTTTATCGACAAGAGGGCTTATCTGCGAGAGGCTAAAACTCCGAAGATTCGGTAGAGCGGACAACAGTTGAAAAATATGTGTTTGATCGCCTCTTCCCGGACCCCTGCCAGAACGAGCACCACCTCGATATCCAGAGTTCTACGATGGCTTCCTCGAGCATTGTATATGTAGCAAATTTTGAAGCACTGACCTAACCAAGGCTTTAAGATTTCTGTGAAGAAAGGAGAGTCAAAGAACGAGATTCTTGAAGATTAATGCTTGGCTTGGTGTACGAAGGCATTGACACAGAAGAGCGGTGCCATGGACGTCCTCGCAAGGTAAGCGCTTGAGTATTTCGTGCCAGATGTCCATGGGAATCGCCGGAATCGCAGTTGGAGGTTGGGAATCAGACTCACACTCCTGGTTGGAATTCAGTCACGAATGCGAGACTTCCTGTCGGGGTAAAGTGGACAGAAAAGACTGAGCAACTTGGCGTAGACAAGCAGTGGCCATTGTGGGTGAACAAATCATGGGAATGGTGAAAGGACACACACAATCCACACAAGAAATTCGATATAAAGCTGAGTAGCAGGGCCGCCGAGTCAAGCGGTACTCTGGGCAGTGACATGAGTGTGTATGAGTAAGCAGTGTCATCATTTCTAGCAGACAACTCACTGTTCGGTCTTGAATTTTTTTTTTTTTTTTTGATCCAAAGAAGCTAGTGGGAGAGCCGTTCCCAACCCACACTTGATTGACCCGCAGGTAAACCAAGGGAGTCAGCTGGGATCCCATGTCGCCGCTAAATTTATACCCCGGTGCACGATAGCAGTCCGGCTCTAATTCGGTCTGGAGATCGTTGTTGGTGTTATCACCAACCGACAAGAAGCTTCAAATTTGCCTCAGGCTTGCTAAACAATCGCTCTACAGTACCAAATACATGATGTAACATCAGCTTTACTAATGTCTTCTCTCAACTCAAAGATTCCGCTGAATAGTACTATACAAAGTACACATTGATTGTGAGGTGTTTACAAGTTCCTCAAATTTCTCTGCAACTCATCCGAATCCGAGTCGTAATCAAGTTCTCGCTCACTATCACTGTAATCCTCGCCAATCACCTCCCCTGGTAAGAACTCGAGCTTGGCCATGGTCAACTCTATCTTCTCTCCTCCGCTGAACGGCTCGTGATTCGTACCCATCCACCATTGTCGGAGACCCCTGACTACCCTGTCTATCGTTCGACTGTTAGGACGTTCCTCCACATTGAATGGGTGTAGCATTGTAGTAGTCGGATTCGCCCCAACACAGACTTGAAGCCAGTTACACTGACGCAGCCACGTAAGAGATTGGCAAACAAGGCGGGCCCCTTCTAAGCGACGAGTGTAAGATCGGAGCAACCAAGCAAATTGATTATCACCTCGACAGGGGTCACTCGCAGCTTGCTTGAAGTCGTTTGAAAGCGTGAGCTCCACCAAGTTCTTGTCTTTCAACAAAGAAAAGATATACCTATCCTAGAATGAGCTGAAGATCAGGAATATTGATTATCACCAAAAGCCATGATCGTACCTTCCATGGAAGAGAGAACCTTTTATTGCCGTCAATCCATTGTATTGCAAGAATGGTAAGGTCGGGGAAGAGAGTAGGGATTAGATCGAGTACGGACTCGTCAAACGAGGACATTGTGTAACCCAAGCTTCGTAGAGTGTTCGCGGCAGGCGTCAAAAATCGCAAGTCAAATCCCTCCGGGAAATTGTAATGCAGCTAAGAACAACCAAGCTTGCCAGCGAAGGCCGGAGGAAATCATGGAGGTGTCGTAGACTGCTGCCTCTATCTCCAGGATGATCTGGACTGCCCCACTCCAACGCTATACTGGTGAGATTTTGCAGTCCACAGGGTGGTTGTCCACGGGAGACTGGATGTTGTGTGCTGTCCATAAAGTAAAGCGAAATCGCTTTTACAGAAATTTCTTAATGTTAGATCGGGCGTTGGGTCCTTGAGGGGAGAACGTATCAGAGATATTCCGAAGTACCGAAGATTCGGTAAAGTTGGCAGCAGTTGTAGAAGAATTGCTCTCTCCTTTGTATTCCAACTTGTGCGAAAGCTACCTATAATATCGAGAGCCCTTGATTGTTTTTTTTAAAAAATATTGCTGAGATTTTCGGAGGCGAAACTGTTGACCTTACATGGGCCTTAAGCTCTCTTCTTGCGTTGTGAATTTGTTGAAGTTTTCGGTGGAGAAAATGGTATTTAAAAGCCAAAATAGGTTTCCACCTCCTGCAGTCTTTGGCTTAACCCTACTTAGTATAGCACTGATGTAGCCCCCCCCTAAAGTAGTGATTGACCCCTTAATTTCATTGCAAAAACTACTGATCCACCATTTCAAGGGATGATTTCAACATGTACTCCAGTCATGATGTAACATTAAGTGATCTATTGATTCAACCTCAACTTAAGTGTGTACTAAAGTAACCCAACTTATATCAGTTCAAACCTAGCAAACACAAAGTACTGACTGAGGAATATAAAAGTACAATCTTACCATTTTCTAAAGTATGCACTTAACCCTTATTACTCCCATATTGAAGTGCTGATCCATCCCATCTTTGTGTGTAGAAGTGTAACCCAGAAAGCACTAGGGCAGAGTAGAAATATAACCTAGGTTTTCAATGCACCAATCTAACCCTTCTATATGTGTACTGACTTAGCTCTACTGTAGAGATTTGCAATGTACTTATTTAACCTGTCTTTTGCAAAGTACTAATCTAACCCTTCTTGTGTGAGCTGACTTGGCCCTATTATAGAGAAGTTGACGTACTAATTCAACTCTAGTTCTCTATCTTGTGAAGTATAAATCCAACCTATCTTTGTGACTACAACTACAAACTTAACCTGTCTTCCAAGTACAGATGTAATGTATCTATGAAGCATATATCCAACTAGCCTTTCTCAGTAGAGTAGCCTGGTAGACACTTAAACAGCATACTGGTTACATACGGATACACTTCATATATGCTCTTTATTTCAAAATGCGTACAAAATTCAGTCATTGGCTGTAAGCATAGACAGCTCCTCTTCACCTTGGCTGTCTGGAACAGTCTCCACTTCATCTTCAGCTTCATCTTCATCATCTTCTGTTAGAGTTGGTAGCTCTGAAGAGTCGTAAAGATCCTTTATTTCACTTGTCTCAAGTGGAGATCCAGATTTGTCAATGACTATATGATTGGTTAACAAAGTGATTAAAAGTAGTTTAAGAGAATCATTTACCTGAAACAGCCATGATCTCACATTGTCTAGAAACAATTCGGAATATCTCTGTGCGAAGAGCCAAAATGTTGTTGGCATCACAGCAATATTTTGTTTTCCAGAGAATTCTGTCTGCTTCCAGCTCATTAGGAAGATTAACCAGGTTGATACCACCTCTAGCCATGAAGTGATACAAATAAATTATCACAAACACACCACAGTCAATGGTGTTATCTTGGCAGGGTGTAATTGACGAAGACTAGATAAATTATTGAAGGGTTTTTCAAATTAGAAGAAGCAGAAAACACACTTGAAAACCAGCTGGAATCAGAATCCAGTCGTTCATAGCGCTCAAAGGGATTTGTTCTGTGATCCAAGCTTGAAGAACCTAAATAAAAATATCAATACATAATAGCAATTACAGTCCAGAAAGCTTTACCTCAAGAATATCATAATGCACAGCATCTTTTACAACCTTCAGAGATTTGTTTTTGTTTTGTGTAGGCGCCCAACTGTCATATAGAACAATTGTTTCTGTAAGAACCTGAACATCGGCTAGAATCCAGTGACCTTCTTCAGGAAGATAGATAGGAATGTAGCAGTGATAGAGGTCTGAAATATTAATCTATAATAAAGAAATCAGTCAAGCTCAGCAGTAGTAATAGATGAGAATTTACCTCTTTATACCATCTCTGCAACTTCTTCCAAGCCTGGTTGGACTCTGCAGTCTTGGACCATTTTTGAACCCACTCTCGCATTTGCTTGAAAAAGTAAGTGTTAAAGATATACTTGCGCTTTGATACTTCTTCAAAGCAGTCCAGCATTATCTCCACCCAAACATTCATAATCTCATCACTAATCCACTCGCCCATCTCAAATCGATAAAGATGGTCAAAGGGAATCCTAGCTTTGTTTATAAAGAAGTTGTGGGTTCCTTGTTGGATGCCTGCGTAACGAGGTCTGTTCTAATATAGAGGTTAGAATCAAATTTGTAGTCATAGATAACTTTGAATACCAGACGCTCCAAAATAGTATGCACAGGTGATGATGGAGAAATTGGATTTTCTGCTTCTCCAGGAACATTCTGGCTAATCCACTTAGGACGAACTGCAGCCTACAAGATAGTTAGATAAATTAACAACAAATGCAAAAAGAGAGAAAATCAAACATAGAGTTCAAGCTCATCAACCTCTAGTGAATACCCAAATTTCTCTAGAAACTCTCGAAGAAGGGTCTGACGAAGACCCTTCTCATCCCTAAGCCATTCCGTCCATACCTTTTTCCAAAAATCTTTCAGCCCAACCACTCCAATAGCCTTGAGTTTCTTTTTCTGGGCAGGAGCATTTGGTTGAAGACCAAAGATCAGCAGAAGCGCAAAAGTAATTGCCCAAAAGCCACAAGAGCTTCCATCCTCCTGTAGTCCAAGGCTGAATATAGAATATTTTTTGAGCATGCTTATCTCAGTCTAGAAACAATTTAGATATATCAAAAAGACATAGAGATACAAACTTACTGCCCCATCTCCTCTTGAAGGATCAAAAAACTTCATAAACAAATCCATCTTTCCAATTTCTTGTTTTCTTCCATGTTTGCTAAGTGGCTCATAGCATTTAATTTCTCGAGGGGAAGAGTTGTAAGAATGAGAGTACAAAAGCCAATGGATGTTCTCAGAGCTGTAATGCAACACAATACACTGCTTGAGTGTAGCTTGCTGGCTATATGTCCATGAACGTCCAATAAGAGTATCTGCTGCCACTGCCTTCTAAACATAGAAAAATTAGTCTAGTGATATAAGTGTAGAAAGAAAATTTACTGCTCCATCAAGAAGTTGCGGTGGATGATCGGCCTTTACCCAATCAAGACTCTCCATTTGAAGTGCAGCATGACCATATGAATCAGGCACTACCAGGGTACCACTTTTGAATTCAAGGCTGATTGCATTCAGAATGTCAATCCGACCCTGAATCTCATCTTGACGTAAATGATAATCAACATCATCCCATTGAGAGAAATCCAAGTTTGCCATTTCCAATTCAAAACTGGTATAGTGCTAAATTTTACCAGTTAGCATATACTAAGAAATATATTCCAAATACTTACATGTTCCGGTACTGCTTTAAGCTGTGGAATAGGCTTAGATAAAAAGCCATTTCCAGCTTTGGTTTTATGAGGGGTGAAATCAACTGGGATCTTTAGCGCTTTGAGAGGAGTAAGTGAAGGTAGAAGTGAATTGTGAGGTTTTCCTTTGGGCCCAGGCTTTTGGCTGAACTTCACTGGTGTGCGTGTAGGATGGAGAGGAGTTGTATAGCAAGGACGACCAGCAGTAACACCTACATTAATGGTAAACACTCTTGATTAGAAAAATTCAGTTCTCAATAAAGAATCTCACCAGTATTGGGTTTTTTATCCACTTTCTGAATCTTTTCAGAGTCTAAGAGTGAAGTTAATTAGAGTAGAGAAAACAATGAATAGATTGAACATGTCACAAGTAGCCAGTTTGCATACCTGGAAGTGCACTACCAATATTACTCTTTTTGTCTGCCTTTCTGTCTACTCTTTGATTCTTCTTAGACTTCAAGGTTGGAGCTAAAATGAAGTAGAAGATTAAAGATTAGTCCATAAGATCAAAAAATCTACAAGTTTACATACCTGGAGCTGGCTTCTGAGTTGGGTTATCTGTATCAACATCCATTTTAGATTCTGCATCATCCAGGTCACTTTCATCCTCTTTTTCCATCATCTCCATAATTCTCTCTATCTCCTCATCAACAATCCCATCAGACCGTGCTTGATGCCGCCGTTCCTTGGTGGATTTCTTGGCTCTGTGATATTTGCCTTTAGATTCAGGACCACGGTCATTTCTGGTCTCCAGTTCTAAGTTGAGTTAGCTTAGAAGACTACAATAGTGGCTAACAACACACCAAGATACTGGTCAACAGGCCCATAGTCGCGCTGAATCTGAGCAGCTGAGATATGAACACATGGCTTTCCAGTCATTTGAAATGCTTGACAATTGCAGATCAAAGCTCCATCAAGCTCTTCTGTAACTGTAGCATAAGCAGGTTTGGATGGTAGAGACATAGTTAAGACAATCTGAGCAGTGATTGAGAGTAGGAAGCAAAGATTGATAAGGGAAAATTTTGATTCTCAAGATCTAAATTTAGAATTCCCAATAAGAAAGCATAGTCAATCTTTTATTCTATCTGATACACTTTCCATGCCTTTCTTCCATCTTTGAGTTGAAACTCCTGAACTGCTTTACCACTATTCCAGAGTTCATATGCCTTTTCTGCTTGTTCAAATGCTTGTCGATCCACTTTGGTACTCTTGGTTCTCCAAAACCGATAGTATTCAAACCACTCATTGGCAATAATCACCACCAATTGATAGGCCCTAGATAATTATTCAGCTCCTGCCAGTTGTGGTAACAGAAATGTACAAACGATTTATTTGCACGACCACCTAAGAAAATTTGATCAAAGGTTTTGAAGGCACGTTCTGTCCAGTTGTTGGTGGATAGCATTTTTTCACGTAACTCTCCAGCAGGTAGACCTATATCTGTCCATAAATCTAGATAATTGGCATATTAGATATGTTCACTAGATTGAAAATAAAATATACCTCTCCAGTCTTCTGAAAACCAATTGGCATGAAAATAGCTCATAATATCTTTGCTAGCCACTGGTGCTCCCTCACAGAGCTCTGTAACTGACTTCTCAAATTCAGCCACATAGGTGTCCCAGTCTTTTGCATTGCGACATCGTTGAAGACAGCAAATAGCTTTGAGTAGCTGATGTTTCCGCTGAAGTGAAAGGCGTGGACGAGGTTGAGGCTCATGTGTCTCACCATGCTCTTTATCCCATCGTAAAATAGCCTGCATAACGTGGAACTGACATATCCGCACTGGAACCTTGGGAAAAACTAGACAAATAAATGGTCAGAAAATAAATTCATACAGAAGTAGAGAGCACAAAAACAATCTACCATTGTTGATAGCATTTTTCTCTGCTCTACTCTTGTCAATCATAAAGAAGTAGGGTGACCAGCCTGACTGGTCAATCTGCCTTGCTTCTGCTAGAACCTCTGCTGTATAATCTTGTAGACCAAGATCAACTGATTGATGCTCTATTCAAAGTTGAAAGTATCACCAAAAGGTATTATAGGCTAACTTACGTTGTACAAGATCAGATGCCATTGTCTCAACAAGGTGTTTGACCTTTTGCAGAAATATTGTAAGAGTCTCGGTAGTGATATCACTTGATAGAAATACAGGTCCTGCAACAGAAGAAGTTATAAGATTATAAACTCAAAACAGGTGATAATGTGCACCTGGAATCATATGGGAATTTTCATCCAGTGTAGTAAGAAAAGTAACAGGTGCTCGATTCTCATTTTTGTGGCGATATGAAGAATCAAGACCAAGTCCATGCCGGTTTGACCATAGAATCATAGCCTGAAGAGCAAATGGATGTTGAATTCCAGTAGCAAAATTGCTGGGTGGATCAGTACTATAGTCAGCTGGTGTATAACTGTAAATGTATGTTAGAGATTTTATTCACTATTTAAAGAAAAGCCTACTGGAAAATTTTATCTGGATTTGATTGAGCAAAATGCCCAATGGCAAGAAGAGGGTCGGTCAAACATCTTTCTTTACGGCGAACATTTTGAACAATGTTGTTGATTTGAGACGGATTGGGCCACCGATAAGCAGGAATTTCATTGTTTGTACAGAACCGTATAAGTCCTAGAAAGCTCATACAGTTACTGAGAATATCAAATTTCCCTAGAATCACTCACGTTTTTTTATTTGAGATGCTGTCATATTGACAATAGATGCCATTTCAAGAATATGCTGACGGATGAATGGAGACATATCAAGAAACTCTTGATGTGTTTTTTGATGTGTATAACACTGATAGATAGTTGCAGTTGACAGATCTGCTGAAGAGATCTCAATCTGATAGTCAATATGATCAGTAAGTCTGCAAGAAATATCAAATAATGCAAATACATGAATCTTAACATTGTGGGGACACTTCTTGGGCTTGACTGCACGTTTTTTGAGAACTGATACTTTTTTGATCTTCTGGTCAACTCCAAGCTCTCGATTGGGCTGGCTCTCATCTGATCCAATATCATCAGAGTCAGAGTTGTCTGATTCTGACTCTGATTCTGACTCTGGCTTTTTGTGAACTTTGTGGGCTGTAGCTTTAGCTTGAGCAGCACAAGCTCCAAGACAATGATACTCAGCTCGAAAGACTGGTTTTTCAGATGCGATCATCTTTTTCCGCATCTTTGAAGTGAGATCTTGCCAATCCAAAAGAAAGGGACGGGCCCGTATATCTTTAGGACGATCACAAGGATGTCCTTGGTATTGAATTGAGACTAGTCCATCAGAGATATCATATTTCTGAGGAGAGTAGTCGTTTTCCTATACACAAATCAGCTGAGATCTTTTTGATGCAAAAATTAAAAAGATACCCATGCATCAAATTGTTTGTGCAGCTTTTCGGTTCTGACTGTTCCCAACTGCTCCCACCCATCCTCTTCTTGGTGCTTGATAATATTGAGTGACCGAAGATTGTTAGTAGAGCCACGATGTCGAGGATTCTTGTTAAGCTCTGGACTAATATCCATCTTCCATATTGCTGGTTGCATGGCAAACTCTACTGCACGAGCTCCACGTGGAGTGTATACATCTAGCTTACTCTTGGACTTCTGTTTATCAGGTGGTGTGGTGGCAGTCAAAAATGCGGATTTGGGAAGTGGCATTTTGTCTGTAGTGGCAGAAGACTTTATGAGACGCTTAGAATTATGGGCAGGCCGGCCACGTATTTTGTGTATGGGCTATTTTTGCTCTAGTTAGACTTTAGATAGCCATGTTAACAGAATAGACTTACTTTCTTTGGACCGGCTTGGCCATTATCATCAAGTTCTTGGTCTGAGTCAGACTCAAGCTGGTGCTTCATCTTTTTCTAGAATGGAAATATTACTATCAGATATACATTGTTATATATACATGCAATAATGACCTTGAATCTTCCAGAGGGCAGTTTATCTGGGGATCTCTCCGGATCAGATTGAGATCGCTATCCAAATTATCTAGATTACTCTCCAAAGACTTTATGGCAAGTAAACAATACCTGTCTCTTTGTAGCCTTTTTGGAAGCCATGGATGAATGCCAGCCCAAGAGCTCTGGAACAGCTATAGAGGTACTGGTACAAAGGCCAGAGATGCTTGATCAAGCTTGATCAAGTGTCATTTGATGGTGTCTATATATAGCATCTCTAAAAGTCGGGTTAGATCAGTACATTAAAAGCTTGGTTGAAACAGCACTTACAACACAATTACTGGGGGTACATCAGTAGTATGAATCCAGGTTAAATTAGCACAAGACTGCTACCAAAGTTAGGTTAGATTAGCACCTTATATAACACCTAAAAGGCAGATTGGATGAGTACTTCCTTTGGTTGGGTTGGGTTAGTACACTTACAGGCTGCTAGATTTGTAGTTATAGAATGTTTACATTTGGATACAAAAAGTTAGGTTAGGTTGGTACACTAGCAAGTTGCTAGATTTGTAGTTGAAGTAAGTTTGATTTGTAGTGCAGAAAAGGTAGCTTTGTACTTGACAAAAGTTCAGTCAGGACTTTGGAGAAGCAAAATAACATAGGTTACATTATGAGTCTTTAAATGAGGGTTCTATTAGCACATATTGGTAAGTTAAATTTGTACTTGAATTTGTGCTAGGTCATGACCACAAAAGCCATGTTAAATCAGAACATCTAATACCAAGGGTAAGTCAAAGACTGCAGGTGGTGGAAATTGGTCTTGCATTTAAAAGTAAGAAATTTGAAGAGTGAGGCCTGGCTTATTCCTCCAAGCCATCGACAAAGTAGAGAGGTGTTTTGCAGCTCTTCACGACGCAACCCTTTGAATATCTCGTACCAGAGCTCCATGGGGATCTTGAGATTTCCGCTTGAAGGGGTTGCTGTCGAATACATATTCCTGACTTGAAGTTACGATATTGTCAGCACAGGGAAAGCGGGTAAAAATGAGGTGGCGCAGACAAATTGTCCCCTTTGTGGGTGCCGAACGAATCACATCCAGCGCTCGAACACCATGTGCCAAATGATGAAAACACACACAACACGTTGGAAATAAAATGTCAAAGACAAATACATGGCTGAAAACTAATCAAAGCATGAAGGACATCGAAGTGAAGAGAACAAAAGTCGCAAGCTTAAAAATGACTGCCAGAAAGAGACAACAACTACACAAATAATGAGTCCATAAATCCGTCCAACATCACCTTACAAGATCAGGGTTACGCCCTTGCCGGCAACAGGTTTTCCTTGGCTCCGAACACGCCTCTTGCTTTCGCCTTCAAATCCTTATCCTTTGCCTCTTTCAGATCCCTCAAAGCGCTAGGGGCAACATAGACGCTAACATCCAACAACTGATTCTCCACCTCGTTAAGCTCGTCAAAGCTCACGTTTACCGCCTCCATCTCATCCAAATCTTGATCAAACAAGCTGGGTTGGTTAAGTGCTCGACCACCAAGACGCAATGGACTACTTTGTGTGATTGTAGCGGTAGACTGGCCTGTAAAGTCGATCGCGATTTCGTCTTCTTCGCCGGTTACACCACCTCGCTCGGGCGTAGCAGGTACGTCTGAAATTCGAGGAAGTTTGTTCGAGTTGGCATAGTTGCTTGCGAGGCCTCCGCCTAGTGATGATCGTGACTGTCGTCGTTGGTATGCTGTCTGTGCGCCGCCTGGTGTAGGCATAGGTGGTTTCAGCTTTGATGTCACCGAGACTGATGAAAGCCCGAGCGAGTCGAATTTGGTAACAAAGGCAGCTAGGGCACGACGTTCATCCTCCAGTGTGGTTCGGATCTGTGTCAAAAATCAAATCAGTGGCATGTCGTAGACAATAAAACACAAGAAAAAAACCTTCTTCTCTTTCTCAAGCGCCTTTACGCACTCTTCGGCCCACTTCTCCTTCTCTTCTCGTTTCTTTCGTTCGTCTTGAACTTTGATTTCCCACTCGCGCTCAACGTCCTCCTTCACTTTCCTCAGTGGCTCGCCCAAGCTCTCTTCGTACCCTCTCACAATAATCTCGAACTCTCGTATTGTTTTCGCTTGGTCAGCAATGAGCTTGTCTTTCTCCTCTGTTGGTGCATCTGAGGGAAGGGGTGGACGTGCGAGAAGGGAGGCTTCGAGGGACAGAATTTGGTTTGCTTGAGTCTCAATTTGAAGGCGAGCGTTTAGGAGTTCTTGCTGCAGCTGGAAAATTGACACGGGTCAGTGAGGGTTCCAGCGCAGATTATGCCTGTAACAGTGCATTTACTAACCTGGTAAGGCGACATATCAAAGTCTACCTTGACTGGACTAACAGGCCTACTCTCTCCATCTTTTGCATTCTCGTCTACGCTATTGGATGTCAGGATGAGCTTCGTAAGTTGCTGTATGCGGCTATTGAGATCTTTCATCGCCTTCGATTCGTCAATTTGCTAAAGAACCCAGACACGTTAGTAAAACGTATCTTTGAGGCAACAGAAAACCACACACCTCTCGTGCCGAAAGTCGACGATTGCGGACAGGAGCATCGGCCTCGCGTTCTGCTAACCGAGCCTTCAGCTCCTCAATTTCTTTGCGGTACCTTTCGATGAGAGCATCTGTATCAACAACTTCTTTCTTCTTCGCGTTCAACTTTACAAATAGGCATTTCAGTCAGTATATGCACCTTCGCTAAATCAAAAATCACGCAAACCTGAACGCTCTTTATCCTCTTTGCAAACAAAAGCGTGCTCATACTCTCCGCTACTGCGTTTGGGTCCGGGTTAATCGTGCATACCACGCTTATCCGCGCGTTACCACTCAAGGAGGGTTGAAGGATCCTTGTCAGCTTTGAGTTGCGATAAGGGACGTGTACTTGAGAATTTGACGATTTCTTGGATGCAGCATCAGCAAGTGTTGAAATGACTGTGCCGAGGGTTAAAAGACTACGGGGAAGGTCAGACTAGATACTAAAGAAGCAGGTAAAGGCAAACCTGGTGTTGATATATTTGCCCTCTCGAGTACGTTCTTTATCGGATGTCGCTTTTTCTGAACCTGCAAGATCGATGAGACTCTACAAAGTCGTGTTAACCCAGTCCGGAAAATATTTAAGATCAAATGCATACCAAAACACTGGTCTGGACACTGCGGCCACCCCTGGCCTGTAACCTTGCTCCGCCAGGGCCTGGTGTTTGGCGGCCATTGAGTCCAGGAGTTTGCCTTCCGCCTAGTCCAGGTGTCTGACGCCCATTAAGCCCAGGAGTGTGTCTCCCATTACTCGTCGCAGGCGTCGAATGAACATCTTCCTCGTCCTCGTCCTTCTCTCTGTCGGCATCTGAGCTACGGAGGCGTGACTCAATGACTAGTCGAAAGACGGAATGACTCCGACTACTCCTCTCATTCCAGTCGGTACATGCAGTGCGCCTGTTGCCCTCTCCGCGTTTCAGGACGTCTTTAACGCCTTTGAGCGAGGTAACGACTTCCTCTCTGAGCGGTGTAAGAGTGATATCACCCCCAGCGCCTCCCTGTATCTGCACAGGATTTGCTTTTGCCACCATTGGAGGAGCCAGCAGGTCAAAGACTGTCTCGTTGTATATTTCCAGGTATGAGCATCGCAGGAGATATTCGCGTTCAGGAGTGCGTTTGATAAATCCGAAAACCTCCCTCATACTTCTCGGAATAATACCTGGCTCTTCGTCGTTCCCACTGAGGGTGAACGTTTTGCCAGAAGCAGTCTGGCCGTACGCAAAGATAACGGCGTTATAGCCCTCCATCGCAGCGTGAACATGCGAGCGAGCAACTGTAGTGTAAATTGGTTTGTTGGGAGTACCGGTTAGAACACTGTCGAATGTAAATGAAGCGGTCGGAGATGTCGAGACGAGGGAAGCGGATCGAGAATATGCAGAGTCCAGTTTGAGAGAGTTTGTGGGTGGATGTGGAACCCAGGCTGATGTGTATTCGGATGGGCGAATTCTTGAATAAAGTGGTGTTAATACAAGGCTCAAGACTGTTAGACAAAAATCACAAACCGAATGGAGACCATAACTTTATCATCTTTGCCATGTTCCATTTGTTGCGCTTTTAGCCAGGCAGCATCGTCCGCATCAAGCTCAGCACTTACATCTCCTGGCTCGACAGTCTGCGAGTCCACCAGGACTTGTTCTGGATCGACGTTACTCACATCCATTTGACTCGTTGCAGGACCAAGCAAATCGTCTCCACTTCCTTTACGAGGAGTATTTGGAGTACGAGGTCTCGAAGGCGATCGACTAGCATCCCGAGAAGGTGTTCCTGGTATAGGTGCAAGTGAACTCATAGACCGTTGAGGTTTTAATGGTGAATTGCTGAGCTTCTTTGCTTCTGCCGAAAGTGGTGCCTTGTATTTCTTCGCCGCAGGTGTCGAAGTCGTACTTGATGAATTGAGAATAACGGGTTGGTTTACTCTCGAAAGCCTCGCAGAGAGTGAGCTTTCTGTTCCTATTGTTGAAGCGCTTGAAGGTGTCCGTTTATGCGATGGTGTAAAGAGTCCATTTCGTAGTTTTGTGAGTGAGCTTGAAGGTGTGCTGGGTATTGAAGTTGAGCTGGTACGGCTCTTGGACATCGCTGATTATTGTCGTTGTTATTGGCTAGATTTGTCTTCGTCGTCGTTGATCGTTCGCTGTTGGGCTTGTAAAGCCTCGAGGCCAGGGATTTACTCGCAAATCCAACTTGAACCGTGGGGAAACATCCTCTTGGGGCTGGACGCGACCATCAGGTGATCGCGTCAGGGCTGTCGGCCCGTTATCCGAGAGGCCCCATTATCGCGTCCTTCGCCTATATCCATCCCATATCTGTTACTTGAATGCTGCCTTCCCAGCTACTTCTTGAAGTTACGTCCTAGGAACGCGGATTAAAACACCCTGAAATTTTTGTAGTCATGCTGATACACTTTATTTATTTTTCTAAGCCTTGAATAGCTTCTGCTTCTTATGCCATTCCTCAATCGAATCTGGGCCATAGACCTTATACACATCTTTTTCTCCTTCAGGAAGGCGAACATAGTCGGGTTTGCTAGAGGTACAAACAACGACCATCCTCTCGGGCACTTCAAGCGGTGTGTCGATCGCTGAAGCAAAGGGATGGATGAGCTCTGGCCTACAAAAACAATTAATGAATTGCTCGATAAGACGAAAGAAAAATAACCAACCATGAAGAATCATAGAGCCAAAGCATTGTCGCGCATTTCTTACAGAAGTTCCTTTCAGAGGAGGCAAATTTCTGCTCAGGGGTATCACGGTTCATTACCGCCTTATAAACCCTACATAGGGTGATCAGTGCCTTTCCATTCACAAAAGGATCTGCTAGAACATACCCGATATCTTCTTTTCCTTGAATGATCTTCAAGGTATCGTTATAACCACCTAGGTTAACAGATCCACCGTAGCCACCAACTTTGCGGCAAATCGAGCAGCAACAGAGCTACTCAAGTTAGAATCTTTGATATCTTTCCAGTCGCGAGAGCTGACCTGGTAAGGCACAGGGGTACTGCTCATTAGACTGAACCTAACAGTGCCGCAGTGGCAGCTCCCTTTCAATTCTATACCGGGCATACTAAGGCTGGGTTTTTGTTCTGAGAGAGGCGTAAGATTTTGCGCAAGAGAGTCGTCTGACAAAGAATTGAAAGAGATCTCCACTTTGACGACACCATGCCGTTTTAGCGACGACTTCTGATTATCAAATTCAGAGTTGCAATCTGGACAGACCAACCATGTACTTGCCACCAGTGCATAAGTATCTTCGTTGGAAATTCAAATTCTAAAATGAGTTTGTGCCTCATATAATCAGCGTTCAGGCTCAACGTTCCGGTATAAGATTGCAGAGAGGAGAGACTCAAGCGTACGGGTTCATACATGCCGACGGCATCTGATATGTGTGTCATCAAGAACTGACCATGTTGGCGGCAATCTCCGAGCCTATAAATACCTTCACAATTTTCTCTTCTCTCCCAAGAAGAAATGCCACGCTGGTCGTTACAGCTACTCCTACCGTCGACACAGTGCCTTTTCTTCCTACTTGTAGGAAACTTAATTTCTTCAAGAGGGAATTCAGACTTAGGAAACGTCCCGTTTCAAATGTTGGTGGGGCGTGTCGACATTGATCTGGAACATTTTTGAATGGCTCTTTTGGCTCGGCAGTACGTAGATTTATGGCTCATTTCAATACGCGTAATGGTTTGAGAAATATATCTTGGGAAAATTTACTTCGAACACAGTACTTTGGATTCAAGCGAGGTGTTCGCACAAGAAGTTGTTATCCGGAATCGCGAAACGTCTGACAAAAAGGTTCTGAGGTGCAGTCGTGTGGTCGCTGCGCTTGGCTGCTGTCGACTAATAAACTTTGCGAGTACTACTCGCCTACGAATCTACGAGTCTCTTCTCGCGTCTCCCGGGTCTTGCTTGTTCAGAGTGGCTTAGATTTACTCGAGTGGCTTGCTTGCCTTGAACTCACGCATACGCCAGGTTAGCACCCTCGAGGGCTGGATAAATATCCCTGCTTTGTTACTAAACGTCTATGGTGTTCTCCTGCAATCCTCTGGAAGCTGCTTTACGATTCGATGGCCTGGCTCCAACACCATACGGAGATTCCAAATTCTCTTCGCTTTCAAACCTAGCTCGATCTCGATAAGCTTTTCTACGTAGTATCTCTAGCCAAGCCCTTTGGTAAATTAAAGCTGGAAGCAACTTGAATATTCTTAGCTATCTCTGTTTGACATTGGCCAGGTCACTGGAGACTTTGGATGGAAATATCATTTCTACTATCTCCTCAGACTATCAATCCGTTCAAACAGGTCCAGCGCTTAGCGAATTCAATTAGTCCAGTCTGGATGTCAACTTGCACGGATCCTTTTCTTCTCATTTCCAAGTTGCCAAATTATTCTCCTGTCTAGCAAGGCGGCATCGCCTCCTAATCTTTAGATTTGGTGTGCAAGACTCAAATCTCAACTAAAGGGTCGTCTTTTCTGATCAACGTTTTTGTCTAGGAGTCTGAAAGCCACTAATTCAGGGCGATTCTGCTTGCGTCCTGTTCTAATGATCACTGCACTAATAAACTATTTTTCTGGGTTGGATTCCACCATAGAAAATAAATTTGGGGTTGTGTTGAACGCGTTCTCACTATACAACGATCTATACAACGACGGCCGAGCTAGCTGAGTTCAACTTTTCGAATCGTCGGCTTTCTTCGATCTCAGCATCCTCACATCGGGCATTAGCGTTCGAGCAGATCCCGATTGCTGCGCTCATGCGGTTCCACAACACTGAATGTGCTACATTTACGAGAACTACATCAATAACAAATTTCTCTTTTCAGTCGAAGCTTCAGGGACGCTGCTGGCATAAGTCAAGTCGTAAGTGTCTCTCCAGTTCTTTAGGCCGACGGTACTCTGACGAGAAAAGACCCTGTCGCCCATAGGGCCACTGGGGTGTATGTTCTTGCTCAAGTCTTCGGCGGAAGTTGACATGCACGGCCTTTGATGGAAGGCTTTCATCGTTGACCCATTGAATCGAAAATCCAAGCGCTCGTGTACAATGGAAATTGTACATGCATCGGTGCAGGTGCGATCGTATAACCAAGAGACTTTAGACTTTTGCCAAATTGCAGCTCACGTCGCATCTTCACCAACTGAATCTTGGTAGCACGTTCAAGATCTACCCAGTCGGTCATATGTCGGCCGTGTTACACAGGATTTGGTCTTGTACGTTGGCATTAACGTAGCAACATCATGCCGTTCCCAATATAACTCTTGTTGGTTCTTTGCTGGCCCCATCATGACATACTGATATGATCCTGACTTGAGTATCTTCTCATCTTTGCGCCATGAAGTCGTGTGCTCCCTGCTTCGCCCACCCACTTGTAACTCCAGAAACAGCTGCTGCACGTTCACTCTTGACTAGTTCTCTTTGCTCAATCACCCAATCCTAGTAAGGCTTCACTTCTTGAAGACCCAGCGGCCTTTTGGAATCCCGCGATGATCCAGGTGCCCTGATGACGTTGTCGGTCCCGGCTCTTTGCGTTAAGCACCCCATGGGCGCGATCTTGAAGCACACTTTCCAGAACCAGGCCCCTGTCCAGATTAAAGCATGGCATCTCTCATGCGCAACAATCTCAGGTGTCTATTTGGAATGCCGATAACCGACCGCTGATCAAAGTCGGTCTTCTTCTTGGTAGCAACCTGTGGGCAACTTAACTGGCAGCGCTGAAGAGATGAGGAGCCAGCACCCTCATCGCAAACGACGGTATCAGTGAAACTGTCAATTATGTCCAGTAATCTTCTTGAGGGTTCTTGCCTTTGGAGCTTCGTAATCGCTCAAGCATCGGGTCTCGGGAAATAGCTCAAGTCCGCGGAGGACGAGGGTGGAAGTGAGTGTTGCACCTTGAGGGTGCCTCTCGTAAATGACCCTCGTTGACTTTTGGTAGCGTACCTTGTGCACTGCCCGCGACAGAACCTTCACTGAAATGGCAAGTCGAACATTCGAGCACCTGTCGTGATCCTTGCATGTTCAATTGGTCAGGACTCGATTTGCTTCCGTTAATGCATCAAAATGGATTACCACCGTCTAAATGTCGCATTGCTTAAAACTGCGATCGTCTGTATTGGGCTCGAATGAAACGACCACCTGGTTAGAAAGCCACGAATTGACCGTACATAAGCGATCTATTGATACATTTGCCGACGGCTTGCCTTTCAACTTCAGGTAATTGTTGCGGTTAACGTAAGGTTTCTTCTGTGAGCTTACCTGATAACTCGAGTGCGTTATTTCCAGGAAGTCCTGAAAAGACACCAAAACGTTTCTTTCCAACCCCGATTTCTGACAGCCTTGTCCAACAACAACCACGAAGTACGCACCTTGCATAGGGCCGGATGGTGGCTAACTTCTGAAGATCTAGAAACTCTGATCTCCCCGCCAATCCTACGGAATAATTATAGTTCGTGACACGAGCTTTCAGTTCTTCACAGCTCAAAATAGTTCTCGATGAGTCCGTCTTATTAACGTCGAACGCCTAAACGCAGCCAGCACTTTCATGGTTTGTCACAGGATGTACCTTATTAACCTTCTTGCCCACCCATACCGGGGAGTCTCCCGTCTTAGACTTCTCATGTTAGCCAAGCCACGCTGCTTCTCTGGTTGCTTCCGTCTATACTTCTTGAGAAACCACGACAAACGACGTCATAAATGAGCGCGTTATGCGTTCAATAGCTGGAGGCTGGATCCAAACTGCATAAAATCGGTCCACACTACCTGGAAAGACGGAATATTGCCTACAGGGCCTCAACCATTAAAACTTTACCGTGTGAGGACCCATGAAAAGAGGGTAGAAGAACAAGACTGAACCGCCGGCGGAATTGATGTTTTTAAAGCAAATAATGGATGAAAGTTTGTTCTCTGAAATATGTCTCCTCGGAGGACACTCGATTTTTGTCAAGCGTCTCGCTATTGGCCGCGCCTTCTGACAGTTGCACCTAACCTCGGGAAATCACGCATGCCATCTCCAGAAAGGTCGATCTTCACGTTCAATGGGGAATCCCTCGAGTATTGGAAGTAAATGTATTCGTAGTTTGTAATGGTTGTGTTACAGTGGCAGTCTATCGTCTGAAAGGCATAAGTTATGAAATAATACAGTCTAGGTGCTCCACAATGGTAATCTAGAAACTACAAGGTAATGTTAGTATAATTTTCGGGTCAATCCTAGTTAATTACTGTGTAAATGTCCTTCTCGGAAAGACGGCTACAGCCAGCGGTAGATAGGAAAGCGAAGATAATGTTCATGAGAATATTCGTTAAATGATCATCAGGCATGAGAAGAAAAGACGGGAATTCCAATAGCTGTGGGATGTGTGTTATACACATTTGGCGAAGATTGAGACCCGTTCAGAAGTGTCGACTGAATCTGGGACGACCAGCCTCTAATCGTGGTGAAGCGTTCTTCTACGTCGCCTCTGGAAGTGAAAGGGCGAACGGTAAACGTCCCGTTTTGTTTCGCGGTTTCTGCGAACCTGGCAAGCCAAAAGTATGGTACCGGGTTGCAGACGAGTGGCACCGCTTGGCTCCCTTCATAGGAAGGTCGTTCGGGGTTGGCCGACCAGATTTGCTGCCAATTGTGCAACGCGTATTGGATGAAGCCAGGGCTTGACGTTGAGCCGTTGTCCGAGTGATGAGGAGCGAAGACATCCCGTAACAGGCCATGAGCCAAAATGAAACAAGAGAATGGGTTGACGGCACAAGAGAGCGTTGACGTCGGCTCCCTGAGAGATGCTGAAATCATTTGCATGTTTAATCCGAGCATGCGGTATGTGCCAGAGCCGTAAGGGGAAGGAGTCTGGAGAAGGCGGTACCATTCTTGTGAGCTCGGAGCTCTCCAGAGAGTGTCGTCGCATGGAAGATTGATGTCCAGCTCGGATACGTGGAAGGCGGGTTGGCATCCATAGTACATCGAGTACGTGACATCTTGAAGGTAGGCAAGGAGCAGTGATCTAGTTCCGATGCTCGTTAGATGTTGAACTTAGCGCCGCCGAAGTAACATACCGTTTGAAAGCCTCAATTCTTGCCCATTCAGACCAAGCGTTTTCGACACTGTGATGACTCGACACTTGGGGAGGCGTCCAAGAGCTGATGAGTTTAACGAGGTCAATCCTACGAATCATCTGAAGTAGAAAAAGTCAGCAAAGGAATTTTCATCAGGTATTTGGAATGGAACGTACCATAATAAGTAGGTCATGGTAAGACTTTGATAAAAGATCAGATCGTGGGTTGATGAGGCCGATGGACTGAAGTAAAACAACGGCCAGGATCAAACACATATGATCTTTGGGACTTGTTGTTGACTTGGACTAGAATCAAAAGAGGATGAGTAACTGCCCTGGTCAAAGGTGGATGTCCGGAAACTTACAAATTCCATGACCACCGTCTCCCGACAAGATGCAAGAGTATTGTAAATGAAGTTCCTTGAAACTTCGGTCTTCGCATACAGTGCGCCGCAAGCTTGCATCGCGCGTAACAGAATAGGATGGGCTACATCTGTCTTCCAACTAGGCCTGTGGAAAAGCGGAATTTGATTATTGAATTCGGCGAAGAATAGGTACGCTGAAAGTAGACCCCTCGTCAACATTAGACTCGACATCCTAAAGAAAGAACAACATACAATAGAGATTCAAGTCCTCGGTTGTCGGCATGCCTGGCCCCGAGGAGCCTTCATCGAACTGACGCGCGGGAGCTATAGGAGGAATGGAGGAGAATTGTTGAGTTGAGAAGGTTGCGCTCGAAGGAGATACGTCTGGGAAGCCAGATGCAAAATTCTGGTCTCCCTGTCGATGATGCTGGAAATACATTGACGAATTACTGTTCCCGTATGCAGAGGAAGACTGATTGGCCCATGTCGAAGAGTCGCCTTCCTGATGACCGCGAGAGGGGTTCGAAGGATAACCTTCTTCGGGGACTTGTTCAAAAGGAGTTGGTAGGAGACTACTCAGTTCTACGTCCAGTTCGGAGATGTCGAAGTTCATCCCAGGGGAGTTTGGAAATTCTTGTCGTGGGTCAAAATACTCCAACCTGGGAGATGATCGTGACGAACAGGCCGATGAGGATCCATCAGACGCATTTGAATGCATTGCGATACCATAACCGTGTGGAGGATGAAGTTCGCTGGTGGAGAGAGTTGGAGAGATGAGGTGGAAATACCCATCAGCGCCATGAGAACCAAATGATAAGGGCGATGCGGCACTTTCTGAGCTCAAAGAGTCAAATCCGCCTGAAGTCTCCGAAGAAAAGTCCCCATCACTGGCAGAAGTTGACTGAGAGTTAGGTGTGCGCGGCATTCTCTTAGACGCGAGCTTCTTGTTGCGCGATGCTTCAGGGTCATTGATGAATACACAATCTCTTCCACGAGCAGCGCACTTGGAGCAAGGGTGTTGAAGGTTACATTTGACTTTGGACTCCGCGCACGCCTGTAGAGGGAGTTAGTGATTAGTGTTGGAGTCAGTGACAGAGAGCTCACCTGACATGATTTTCGCCGCGATCTATTCACGGTACTGAGGAATGGGAGTAAGAAAAAGCAGAAAGAAGAAGTGTTGTGGGACGTACGAATCCCCGCATGTTCGTTTATGTCTTGTCAGGAGATCACTTCTTGTGAATTCGGCGCTGCAAAGCTGTGAATAACGTCAACATGACGGAAGGGTAAATAAGGTTCATCTACTTACGTCGCAGCGGTGAGCGCGTTCATTGGTATCTAGAAGTCAAAGGTCTCTTGAGTTCGATGATCGACCACAGAATGTCTGATACATACGTGAACGAAGGTGTCTGTTCAGATGTGTAGTTCTCGTAAACTTGGCGGGACATAAGGGGCAGCACTTGGTTTGAGGCAGCGATGGCATATTGCCTATGACATAGAATGGTTAAGAACGATGTCGAGATAAAGTGGTAAGGTAAAAAGACCTTTATGGTTACGCATTCGCGAGACTTCGCCATTAGCTTTGAAGTCGATGGAGTTGGGAATGGAAGCTTCCGTCAAGGCGAGATGAGGTCCTGGCATGGCGAGTGGTTTGAAGAATGATAGACGACAAGACCAGGTTATATAAACTCTCAAGGCTGGGCAGGAGTCGACACGATCACGGTGTCGTTTAAGTGATGCGACCCTAGGATAGTGTTTTCGCCCAGGCACTGTGATTTATCGAGATTGGATCGGGTAACATATGCCCGATTGAGTCCGAGCAACTCCAGGAAGATCCAAGGAGTGCGAAGGGATACTTCAGGGCCCATGATCAGATCTAGTTCCCTCCATGCATTCATCCCGTTTGGAAGCTGTCCATCGTCATCTAGCTTCTTCACCTGCTCAGATACGGATCACGCTAAGTAATGCTCATTAATGGCCCGACCATTCAAGTAACTTAAAGACTTACCAGTACCGTGAGATTGCATAGATCAGCTGAACTTGCGCCGTGGTCGATCAAATGCAGCTAGCCTCAAAACTCTCAAGCTTCAATGGGTTGCGAAAAGGTGGCGATGAACAAGTTCAGCTGAGTTGTAGTGTGGGATGAAACTGAGATTCTAGATGGTGTCTTGTTGCCGACGGTTGATATTCCCGCTAAGAGTTCACATGCCAGAAACGTGATGTTTGTGCTAACAGACAATGTATCTCAGAAGTTGAGAGAAGATAGAAGAAAGGGTCGCTTACCATAGAAGGTTGAACATTCGGCCTGCTTTTGTCGCTGCGGGGGGATCGGAAGCTGCTTTTGGGTCGGATATGTTGTAAAACGTGGAGCGCGTCATTGCCGCGCAGCCGCGGTAGGACATTCTTCACGACAAGTCCATGGGAATTGGCCTGGAGTTCATATGAGATGAATGCCCTTTATTGAGGGTCCTTGACTTACAAAATTATCTTCAAGTTGAATTCAACACGTAGACGATATTCTCCTCCGCTGCGTTTTTCGGCCATATCTCCCAGCCAACAACTTTCAACGTATAAAGACTCTGAAACCAGTGGTACCCATTTTTCTTACAATCATCACTTGTAAGCAACCGAAGTTGATTGAAGCCCGCTGTGCTCAAGTGTTGCACTGATCTCGTAACAACGTGTCCTTTATCACTGATTGCGAAGGATGAGACAACAATTCTGGGATGTCGAGTGGAGATATCAAAACAAAACTCACCTAGTTTACCCAACGGAGTAATCCAGATTCCCTGGGCAAGGAAAGCAAATCAAAGGGTGGCATATGGGTGTAAGGACATAAACCGCTTTCGCCCGTCCAGGGAGTAGTTTGTAGAGAAGATCAGACTTTTTGGAATTGGGGTTCAAGTAATGGGGTTCAAGTAATGTCTTCACTTGGTGCACATTGCGCGAGGACGACAGGACACCGACATGTTGGAATTGTTCGGAAAACTGACTTGAACAGCTACGTCCGCGGAGATAACACGAGTACCACTCATTTTCGATAGTATTTGAGAATAATTATTGTTTGATTATTCCGAGGAGGTAAAAGGAGTATAGGAGCCCAAACACAGAGCAAATTTTGAGAAACGTTGGCCTTGGAAACGCTGGAAAAGACGAAAATTGGTGTGGTTGCTGTTGAAAAGGGTCGTACCATGTCACCATGATCTTCACCTGGCTGACAGCACTGTTCCCACGTCTGCTGTCAGCTGGTCAACCAAATCAGCGCGAGCCTTTGGCTTTGCTCCTTTTCGTCTTCGTACGGTATGTTCCCCAGGTTTCCCAGATTGTTCTTGTATTTGATTAGTGTTATACCGACAAGAAGGTTTGATAACCCAACTTCGGAACATAAATAGAGAAAGGAACGCAAATATGGCGTGTTCCATTGGGTGAAGTTAGGCGTGCAATCGTGCATCAAATTAGTTATTGCTGGAGGTTTCGTAGTTGAGGCGTTCAATAAGATTCTGACGGAGTAAGCGGCTTTTTATCTAGCTAATTCACGATGCAGGAACTGACACATTCTCAGGATATAACCTTTCAGCCTCGATTAAGTTTCAAGCTTCGGGGGAACCACTCGAATGCGAAGTATTTTTTGCTTCGCGGCTGCCCTACGCAAAGCTTGCTGTTAGAGTGCTGTGAGCCAGAGTTACGTGCGTTCGAATTCATTTGACGCCCCGATCACTATATAAGTACTTGAGCCGTGTACCTTGCGCTCGATCACTTCATTGCTGGTACTTCATGGACAACTTCCAAAACACTATAGTTCTGCTCGTTTTTGGAGGTCAAGAGTCTGTTTTATTTGACCTCGAACTTGCTGAAAAGCTTCTTCTTATCTCTGAGAAAGTCGCAGGAGCGGATTTACTTCTCAAATCTTGCCATTCGGCTTTTCTTGACGAACTTGCATGTTTACCACTGCATCTTTGCAACCAGTTATCTGCAGAAGACTTTCAAGAGAGAGGATCGATTTTGAACCCTCGAAATGAAAGTTATCTTCACAACCCCATTGTATCAGGCACTACGTTGGTACTTCGACAATCTTTGCAATATCTCCAGCTTTTGGATGCTCGTTACTCCGACCTCGATATCCCAAATTTGCTGACTTCCAGCCGAGTATCTGACGATGGCATACTTGGCTTTTCATCCGGAATTCTCTCCGCAGCTGTTGTAACTTCGTCAGCATCTATACCTTCCATCATCGACCATGCGCTTGAAGCGTATCGACTCTCCTTTTGGATTGGCGTTCGAGTACTGGAATCTCGCTTAAAACTAGACTCTTTATCTCGATGGGACCTTCGACCGTGGGCACTTGTGCTTTTTGACATTACCGAGTGGGAGGTGAAAGAGCGCATACATTTATTCAACCAGGTAAAAAAAACATGCAATACATTCTTTGAGACGCGCATATATTTACCTTTTCTTGCTTTAGGACGACCAGCACATCTGTCTTACTGCGTATATTGATAACTCAACCTTCACCGTATCAGGCCATCCCGATAAATTAGCAGCCTTCAAGCAGTCTCTTCCAGATAATGTGTCTACTTCTGAAGCCTCTATCAACGCTATGTATCACTCTCCTTACCATCTCTGCAAAGCAGTGGATCAAGTCATGTCCGATATCTTCGTCCGTGGCATACGCTTTCCAACATTCAACAATCTTCGTTGTCCTCTAAGGTCCTCCTCTACGGGCGATCTCGTAAAACTATCGTCACATGGAGAATCACTTGTCCAGCTGGTCGTCAAAATGATTATGATCGAACCGGTTCGCTGGGATTGTGTCGTTCACAAGGCGGCAACTGTCATCCAAAAGACTGATTTACTTCAAGTATTGAACGTCGGACTAGGACGGTCGCTGTTCACGAAGCTGGAGAGATATCTTTCTTATTCTGATAACGGCGTACTAAGCGTTCAATGCATCGATGTCGCAAATATCGACCTCACTGTTGCGAAACAAGAGCCGATCGCAATCGTTGGGATGGCAATCAACTTACCCAAAGCTCGAGATTTAGACAGCTTATGGGAGCTCCTCAGCCGCGGGATCAACACCGCGGAAGATGTGAGTACATTTCCGTTGTCAGTTATGAGCTATTGCATTGACGGCTCTCGAAGATCCCTCTTGGCAGGTTTGACGTGGAAGATTATCAAGCAGGAAAGTCCCCTGGTCGGGAACTCAAGACCGCCAAAGCCAATTTTGTACAGACCGCTGCAGAGTTTGATAACAAGTACGTTGAGAATTGATACCTTTGCAAATTCCAATCGAACCACATTCATGAAGGTTCTTCAACATAAGCCCTCGAGAAGCGAATAGCATGGATCCGCAACAGAGGCTACTCCTTCATGTGGCTTACGAGGCCCTCGAAGATGCCGGATATGTCCCAGATTCGACAAAATCATTTGCTACCAAAATGTTTGGCTGCTACATCGGCGCAGCTACATCAGACTATCTTCATAATTTAAGAGAAGATATTGATGTGTACTACTCAACAGGTCAGAGCTACGATGATTATTCTTCAAAATCCAACTGACATATTTACAGGAACTTTGTCGTCTTTCCTCAGTGGACGGCTGTCATATCACCTTAGTTTAGGAGGCCCATCTATGGTTATTGATACTGCATGCTCGTCGTCTCTCGTTGCAATCCATCAAGCTGCTCGTGCTTTGATCGCCGGTGATTGTAATGCCGCTCTTGCTGGAGGAGTCAACATCATCTCCAGCCCTGAGGTAAGATTTCTCCTTTTTGTTTATCATTAAAGCTCACAGCCACTTCTTAGATGTTTATGGGCCTTGATCGAGCTCATTTCCTGAGCCCATCGGGCAAATGCAAACCTTTTGATGCTTCAGCCGATGGATACGGTCGTGCCGAAGGCTGTTGTGTCTTCGTCCTCAAACGTCTCAAAGATGCTCTGCTTGAGAACGATCGGGTACATGGTATCATCCGAGGTATCGAAGTCAACCAGAGCGGGAAGTCGCATTCCATCACACATCCTCACGGACCAACACAACAGGAGTTGTTCAAGAAGCTCCTCACAACATCTGCGATTGGACCTGGAGATGTCTCTTTCGTCGAGGCCCATGGAACAGGCACCCAAGTCGGCGATGTAATTGAGTTAGAAAGCATTCGAGCAGCTCTAGCCGCTAAAGAACCAACGTGTAGTCCTCTTCATATAGGTTCCATCAAAGCCAACTTAGGTCATCTTGAAGCGGCCAGTGGTGCAGCCAGCCTTGCGAAGGTTTTGATGATGATGCGACATGAATCAATTCCAGCTCAGATCTCATTTAAGCATCTTAATCCAAGGATTCCGCCTTTGGGCAATGACAACTGCCGGATAAACACCAACCGAATACCTTGGTCGATATCAGATGGAAAGACTCGTATTGCTCTCATTAACAATTTTGGAGCGTCTGGCTCAAATGTGGCAGCATTGGTCGAAGAATACCATCCAGCTGCCTCGAAAGCACGCCTTTCGACCTTGTCTTCCTATGTCTTTGGATTATCCGCTAAGGATGGCGAAGCTCTTGCAAAATCTTGTGCGTCTTTGATCAACTGGCTTCAAGACCATCCCGACGTTTCAATGCTCGACCTCTCTTACACTCTCACGGCTCGACGAATATCATATGCATATCGACTCGCCATCTCAGCCATTACTGTGCCGGAGTTGATTTCGGGGCTAAAGCGAGCATCTCCTAGTCGTGTACAAGACGAACAGCGCCCGACTGTCTTTGTATTTTCAGGTCAAGGAGGTCACTACGCGGGGATGGGGTCTGCTTTGTATCGTTCGTCACCCGTCTTTCGGAAACATATCAACGAATGCGACTCCATCCTCATTGCTTCTGGATTTAAGGGGATTCTTCCTCTTATAACTGGAGAATTTGACACGACTGGGGATGATCTAGAGGCTTATCAAGCTGCAACAGTTTCATTGCAGTATGGCCTGGCCAAACTTTGGATATCATGGGGCGTTTATCCCACAGCTCTTGTCGCTCACAGGTGAGCCAGAAAGTTTAAACTTGTTATCAGTATTCGCTGAATTGAACTTTCAGCTTGGGAGAATATACCGCTCTCGTAATTGCGGGATGCTTGACTCTCCGTGATGCACTCGTTGTCGTCGGCACGAGGGCACGTCTCATGTTCGGCAAGTGCGGCCAAGGGTCCACTGGGATGCTATCCGTCTCTTTAAGTGCAGCCGAGGTCCAGCTCATCATGGGCTCTTCGAAACGATGGTCTAGGATAATCATATCTTGTTTTAACTCGCCCACAGATTGCGTTCTTTCAGGGCCTTTACCAGACCTGCTCTCATTTCAAAGAGAAATCAAATCGTTAAAAATTCATTGTCGATCTGATTGGTTGGATGTGCCATTCGCATTTCATAGCCCTGCCATGTTGCCCATACTCAGCGACCTGCAGGCATTTGGCAATAAGGTTACAATGAAATCTCCGTCCCTTCCATTCGCGTCTGCGTATTTTGGACGCGTTATCAGTCCAGGTGATCATTCATTCCAAAATCCGGAGTACTTTGCTCAACACTGCATCGACCCTGTACGTTTCGCGGATGCACTAGAGGCCTTTATATCTTGGCCCACCTTTGCCGGCGGAACAGCGGCTTGGATCGAAATCGGCCCTCACCCAACATTGTTGCCCATGCTGAAATCATTTCCCCAGCTATCGGACTCGATATTCCTCCCTTCACTACATAAATGGCAGGCGTGCTGGACTACTTTGACCAAGACGCTGGCCGCATTGTATCTATTTCACACTGTCAACTGGAGGGCAGTGTTTGCGCAGATCGGTCCGGCTTCAGTGATCAGCCTTCCATCGTATTCTTTCTCAACACAAACGTTTTGGATCCCTTTCAAAGAGACCATACCGACTCTCAGGAAGCCAAAGCTAGATTATTCATTCATACGGAGCTGGGTCCGGCACCCGAGTGGTGCGGCCAGGGCCAACGCAATTTTCGAAACTTCGAACTTGGAGATCAAGCCTTTCCTCGACGGCCACCAAGTCGGTGGTGTTCCACTCTGCCCGGCGTCTGTTTACCTCGAATTCGCGGCAGCTGGAACTATTCTTACCTTGAAGCATCTTCTGCAATATCCGCCGGACACAAGCCTATCCTTACAAGGAGTCACCTTTCGCAGACCGCTGACAGGGGAGCTTGTAGACGGAGATGACTCTATCAAACTCAGGCTTGAAGTTAACCCATTCGACAACACCTTTTCCATTACATCTCAATCAAGATACGCAGAAAACATCCCACATGCGATAGGGAACTACATCCTCCAGCAGAACCAAGTAATACAAAGCTTTTTTGAGGAAGACGCTCCGTCAGTGTTTTCGCGCGCTCGCACAGTTACGACAGCACCGGCTGATATCTACTCGGCACGCACAATATACGAGGTCATTTTCCCGCGTATAGTCAATTATTCTAAAATCTTTCATACCGTTCGTCAACTCTCGTTGCTGAAGGACGGCCTGGAAGCTACTGCGACAGTATGCATTGGACCTAACTTCTCACCTGGATCCTTCACCGCACATCCTCTGTTCGTTGACACACTCATTCATGTTCCAGGCTTCGTTGCCAATCTCCAAGGAGGTCAAACGCATGCTTACATCTGCTCTGGGATTGCTTCCCTTGACCTCATCTATTCTCTCCTTGATGAAGAGGCGACTTACACGATTTACTGCATGCTTGTTCCAGAGGACGAAGGCATGAAATGCACATCGTACGCCATCCGAGAAGGTCAGAGCCGCATTCTGGTCGCTCGAGCGAAAGGAATTCTTTTTCAAAGGGTCCTCCTGAGCAATCTAAAAGCCAGGTTTGCCACGCATTCCCGCGAAGTCACAAATGAACCAGTCGATACCATCAATTCACGACTAGCTCACATGAGAACATTCGACGATCACACAGATATGGACGCTCTGGAAAGTTCACCGAAGTCCCAGACATTGTGGGAAGTTTCGCCTAGACCCTCGAATGCCCCAACTTCATTTCGACGGGTACTCTCCGACGTACTAGAGGTCGACTATCTGTCTATTCGAGAGGACGATGAGCTGGGAGCTCTTGGCCTTGATTCTCTTTCCAGCATCGAGATTGCTCACGTCTTTCGTGAACATTATCGATCAGAATTACCTTCTAATCTTCTCAGTGCTCGACGCACGGTTGGCGAACTAGAGACAGCCTTGAAAACTCACAAGTGTATATGGAATAGTTCGAAACCCAAAGCGCCTTTTCTGGAAATGCCCATACCTACTCCGCTCATCTCGTTTCCGATTACGAAAGGCCTCACCCTCATTCAGGCGTCGCAGCTGCAGAAGCCACCATTGGTACTTGTTCACGACGGTAGTGGCTTCATCACCTCTTATTGTCGTATGAGCCACGTTCAGCGCCGAGTCTATGGCATCATCAACCCCAACTTGACAACATCGAAACCTTGGTTATCCATAACACAGATGGCCATTTCATATGCCGCCCTTATCAAGAAAGAAGGCCATCGCTCTGTAACCTTGGGAGGTAAGTGATATTACAGTGCCGTTATTTATTTAGGCTTATCTGACTTGGGTAGGATGGTCCTTTGGTGGCATTGTTGCTTTCGAGATCGCGAAAGTTCTTCAAGATAGCGAGGTTTGTGTAAATGGTGTGCTGCTCATCGATACGCCAGATCCATTTTGCCAAGTACCACTTTCTGCCGATTTGCTAGACGATATTTTGGCCAACTATCAACCAGCTTCTCACCCCGTTTTGAGCCTTGGCCGTTCCCAATTCTTGATGAGCTCGCAACTTCTTGGTGAATATGATCCTACACGCAACGTCTTTCGCGAATGCACACCGAAGTTCGCTTTTTTGAGGTCAATGGTGGAATATGTCTCTTCGAACGGGGCCGAAGTTCCCCACTGGCTCGCAGATCGCAGTGACTCAAGTTCAATGACAAGTGGGTGGGAAGTCTTGATAGGCGCGCCCATGAAAGTAATCGATATTCCTGGACATCATTTCCAAGCGTTTGACCCATCCATAGTAAGTCGTCAGTGGCTTTTAGATGGTGTTGGCTGATTTCGCTGTTCCAGGTTCAGGAAGTATCCAAGTGTGTAGCGGAGGTTTGTGACTCTTTCGAATGACGATAAAAGGCGTCCCTTGCCCGCATGTTCACAGCCCTTCTATTTATAAGGCCGCTGGAAACATGTCATTTCAGCTACAGGCTCGTTGTACACAAGTTATTTTTAGGTTTAAACCAATTTGCTCAAAGATTGTTGTCTTCGTCGATTTCAACATGATTGCAGCAGCAGCACCAGTAAATAGGTAACAACGAGGACATTGATATCTAGCTTTTCTCTAGCTCAGAGATTTTGTTCTTCTACCGCACTTTGTACCACACCGGGTACATAACGAAGCGTGGTTGGTGTAGATCGGTCAATCAGCCGATCGGCAGTATTACCCTGGCACTGCCGCAAGGCAACGCCCTGATATATAAGGCGCTCATGATGTACAAGGGGGCCAGCGGATTCTCTTTCCCCTCATACACACATCACCCACCAAACTCGGGAGCAGGCTCTCCCAAAGTTTTCTGAAGTAGATCTTCATCCCCGACATTTCGATTGTATCGAACATTGGCAGGACCGAATCTTTCAAACAAACATAATGGTTTCCACAACAGTTTACTTTACTTTCTTATTTGCTGCTCTTGCCTCGCTGGTCTCGGCTGTCCCAAGGCCTAAGATCAATGATGCACCTCCAGATGCGACCGCTGGCAGGCGGAGAGGCTGCGGTGTCCACATCGATCAATCGCGTGTTGCTTCTTTCGAGAAGAAATACCAGGCTCACCGCCTTCCGCCAGAGTCGGAAAATGCTACTGCCACTCTGGATGTTTATTTCCATGTCATCTACGCCAACGAGACCATCGAAGGCGGCTTCGTTCCGTAAGTAAAGCTGCTGTGACATTGATTTTATTCTTTTAACCTAGTCTACCTTCCGATCAGTGATGAGCAAATCAAGGCTCAAGTAGAGCGTCTGAACACCGATTACAATACCACTGGCATCAAGTGGAATTTGAAGGACATCGAAAGGATCGAAAATGAGTCCTGGTTTTTGGGAGTTCAACCTGACGGGTAAGTGTCTATTATTTCCGCTTGTGGACTGTTGACTGACGAGTTTCGTCATTCTAGCGAGGTTGAGGCTGAAATGAAGAACACCCACAGGAAAGGCGACAAGGCTGCTCTGAATGTCTACACAGCTGCGTAAGAATTACCTTTATTGGTTTTCAAGCCCGTTTCTGAACAGATTCATTCTGCAGTTTGGCCGAAGGTGACGCTGCAGGTATCTTAGGCTACGCTACTTTCCCAATGGACTACGAAGAAAAGCCAGAGAACGACGGTATCGTCCTCCTCTTCAGCACTCTGCCTGGCAGTAACTCCAAGCAATACAACATGGGCCGAACCTTGGTTCACGAGGCTGGTCACTGGGCTGGTTTGTACCATACCTTCCAAGGTGGCTGCAAGGGAGCTGGCGATGAAGTCGACGATACTCCCCCTGAAGAGTCTGCCGCTTACGGATGCATGAAGAAGCGAGACACTTGCCCTGGCGATGGTCCTGATCCAATCAGTGAGTGATTTGTTTTTGTTCAATTATCTCTTTTGTTCTAATGGGTTTTCCTTTCTTTTAGCTAACTTCATGGATTACTCTGACGATTCGTGCATGACTGGTTTTACTCCTGGTCAAGCTAAGCGCATGAAAGGACAGCTCAGGACCTATCGTGGTGTCGACATCTAAGAATATCGTAAACTACTGTACCAAAAAATCAAACTTCCATCGACTTTAACCTGGGTGCTGATCTGAGTTACTTTGCAACGCCAAGTTGATGCTTGAAGCCATGTTACGGTAACCTTACAGACTCGTAACAGCGCCCATGTAAAGAATGTACACTAATCGCGCTGGTTTCGCATGGGCTCGGCGTGCAGCTGGAAAGCCCGGAGCTTGAGCCTGAACTGCGGCTTATAATTACTTCGTTCAATGGGGAGTAACCTCAAGCTTCCTTCTCCACCAAATTGTGATAGATCTATAGACGAAATAAATCGATTAGTGACAGATAATTTAGTGCTGGGCCGGCTTTCACGGGGTCGATGGCTATGCCCCGCAACAGGTCATCGAAGACCAAGTACTTTTAAATCACTTTGTGGTCGCTTCTCAATAATATTTGAAGAACATCCAGCAATTTCCCAATAACCTGCAGCGATCAGCTTATCAAAAAAGCTTATCCGCATTGTAGCAGATGATCAACTAGCACTGCAGCCAAGCTTATGATTGGAGTGCCTCCTTCGTCGAAGACATGGGCTTGAATTTTGCCCAGCACGCTGATCCTGAAGCCTGTGTTGCCAAGTTCGATCCGGGTTGTCGCCAAGTGCTGTAGTTTCACTGGATTTGTTGAGAATTTCCATAAAAAGGCTACAACGGCGCCGAAAACTCACGCCAAGCCAGGGCTCAGTCTTGTCAAGCCCCGTGCGGGCCATCCACTCGAGGTATTTCAAGTAGAATGCAGTCTACGCAGTTCACTCGTCCCCCTTTGTCACTGTATCCACCTCCCTTCGTCCCGTTCGTTGGGTTGAATCTACCATGAAACTTTTTGCGCGGTCAACACTTCTTTCGCTTCTGTTGAGCTCTACGTATTTCGCATCGTCCGTTTTAGGGTAATTTTTTCTGAAATGCGTCTTGAAGTTATAATCTGACGCGCATGTTAGAGCAAGGAATGAATGTGGAACAGTCGTGTCAGAAGACGAGAATCTGTCCATGATCAAGGAGCTCAGAGAGAAGAGCCCCATAACCAAGCGACAAGATGGCCAACAATATAACTTTGGTGTCTACTTCAACATTGTCGCCTCCAACTTGACAGAAGCTGGAGGCTATGTCCCGTATGTCACGGTCTCTCAATAATTGACCCATCTGACCTTTTGGATGGCCTGCAGACAAAAGCAAATCGACGATCAAATGACTTTGCTTAACACCAAATATGTTGGAACTGGAATTAGCTTCAAACTTCTGAGTGTGACCCGAGTTGTCAGTCGTTATTGGCACGAAACGATTGATTCAGGCTTGTGCGTAACAAATCTACGTCTTTGAGGACCGCAGTGTCTGACTTGAAGCTATAGACCTCAAACCGATGCCATGTACTCTCTCTTCCACAAAGGAAGCTCAACAACCATGAACGTCTACTCTGTTGGCTTCTACGATGCTGGATTGAATGGCTACTCGACTCTACCAGCCAGCTATAAGTCCTCTCCCAAACGTGATGGCGTCGTGCTTCTTTATGCCACTCTTCCGGGAGGTACCAGCAAGGACCGCCAAGGAGGCACTCTCGTACATGAAGCAGGCCATTGGCTTGGTCTTCGTCATACTTTCCAAGGTGGTTGCACTGGAGCAGGCGATGGTGTTGATGACACGCCTCCTTCTGCTGAGGCCAATTTTGATTGTCCCATTGGCCTTGATTCATGCCCCGGAGATAACTTCCCTGATCCTATCCGTGAGTTTTGGATCTTTTGCCTACTTTAATACGAAATTTAACGATGCTATTATCCAGATAATTACATGGACTACACCGACGAAACTTGCCGCACGGAGTTTACGCCAGGTCAAATCGATCTCATGCATAAATCAGTAGCAACTTGGCGAAGTGATCCATCAGTCTAAACCATGAATAGATCTTCAAGTTGGAGAATCGCATGATAGCTTATCACCCACTATCACTATATACCTAGGACTGAGACTTGGACTTAAGGTCTGCAGATATAGGAGTCGTATATCTTTGTTAATATCATGTCATGACAAAAGTTTAAAGCTTGCAAGAAAAGTATTGATCGGAGTCCTCGAAATTTGAACACACCTAAAAGTTCCATCGACAGTGATCTATTCCTGGCTTCATGCGCCTCACCGCGGAAAATGGTCGTGTGGCACATTGACCTTCTCGCCAGGCAGCACCAAGACAACCTGCTATAGAGCTACGGGCGCCGCTTCTTGGATTCTTCATCTTTTGGTGGAACAATCAGTCTGATTAGGAAAGTACTCAGGGCTTCGATGCGGTCATAAGGAAGGCACGGGCAGGGTGTTCACGGCTTTATGGCCCACACATCCTCGTTCTCCTGGGATGCTTCGAACTCTGGTCATTCTTTAATTCGCTGCTTCGACTTGCCCTCAACGTCCACCTTGACCTTGGCCGTTACTCTGTAATAACTCTGAGGCTGAGCTCTTTGATACTCATCGACCTGGAACATCGTCCATTTTACTGGCGACATTCGTGTGATCTGAACGCTCGGACTGTCAGGCCGGTCTCTGTATTTCTCAGGTATATCTGGGGTCCGAGTCCTCTCTTGGTCTTGAGGGACGTATGCTCTTACTTCTCCCCACCTTCGTCGTGGTGCTAGTCTCGCTCTTCGTACGCTATTCGCAAGCCGTGTATGTTTCAAGTCTAAACAGGAGAATGGGTCGTCGTGGACTTGGGTGAGTCCCTCTTAATCTCGGAGCACACTTTCAACTAATGGTGAGAACGGCTTCGAAGGGAGGAGTGCAGTACTCCTTACAGTCCAGACGAGAACGAGGTTATGAGGGCGACATTCGCGCGGACGAAGTCGCGACGCGATGGAGCTTCTTCTCAAGGCTACGAGTTTAATGTGAATGTGAACGTCGTGGCCACCAACATGACATACGATGGAGGCTGGGTTCCGTGAGTATCGTTTTGCCAGACTTCTATGCAATGATAGTTGATGAACATATCATCCAAATTAGCGACTCCCAAATTGAGGACCAGATGACGGCACTGAATGCAGGATACAAAGGAACCAACATTTCATTTAATCTTATCAGTGTCAAGCGAATACTGGCACCTGTGATTTTTGAGACTTTGAACTTGCCAGATTCGCCTGAACAGTGAGTTCGCTGAGCTCACTTTTACCGGGAAAAAAAATCCAAGAACATTGACGATTCTTTAGGGAGAGAATGGGTTCAGACTTCGGGACTTTATTTCGCTCGGGAGATGGGACGACGTTGAATATCAACCTGATTGGGTGAATTACGAACTTTCGTAGGAAAGCGAAAAGAAGTTGATATTAGTCCTTAGGTTTTCAACAGACGATGAAACATATGGGTTCGGCCTTCCTCCAACTCTTTACACCGAGTTCCCTCAATTCGACGGTGTATATATTCGGTTCAACTCGCTGCCTGGAGGGTCGAGCAAGGTACGACAAGGAAGCACAGTAACTCACGAGGTCGGGCATTGGTTAGGTCTGTGGCACACCTTTCAAGTCAGTTTTGATGGTGTTCTGTGAAATGGTACCTGCGTTCTGACCCTATCTATTTTCACCAGGACGGTTGCTCAGGCGATGGCGACGGTATATCAGACACACCTGCCGAAGCCAGTGCAGCTTCTGGATGTCCTTCAAAAAGAGATTCTTGCCCTGATCAGCCTGGGCTCGATCCAATTCGTGAGTTACTCTTGAGAAATTGTTCGGAGAATGTTCTCACCTCACCTTTTAGATAACTGGATGGACTATTCGGACGAAGGGTGTCGGGACTCTTTTACTCCTGGACAGATCACCAAGATGAACGAAGCAGCAGCGTTTCGTATCAGTCTACCAACATCCGTCACTGCCAGAGGTGCTAAACCATAGCATTCTGAGCACAGGTGCAATATTTGTTGTCATTGATATCTATACCCTACAACTTTGTATTTCTAATCATGCCATGGTGTATTTTCAAGAGCCTAGGATATCTACTCGTATATTTGCGGTGACAAACGAAAGACTTGTTGAGGGAGGAAAATTCAAATTTATGAGGTTCGTAGTACAGATACAAGGTAACATTGAGATTGTGGTATAAAGATTATACAAAAACGAGCAGAGAACATAGCGAAGAGTAGCATACGTACAACAATAGCCAAATACTAGAGAAACCGAGATGATTCAGACAGACAATGTTCAACCAGAGCACATCACACAAGCCTCTTTGTTTTCAATTGAACACTGGAGCTTGGCATCCTCTAGTTCTCGCAGATACTTCTTTTTCAGAGCTGTGGCATACTCGGGGTTAGCCTGAGCCGCCTGCAAAGTTTTATCGTCGAGCGAAAGGGCATCAAGAGGAATGGAATCGACGAGGTCATCGGTGATCTCTATAGGGGTGTATAATGGGGTATCAGATACCGCGGGTGTGGCAGAAGTGGCTTGAGTTGGAGCGGCAGAAGGAGTCACAGGAGGCAATGAGGCTGGCGCAGGTGGAATAGCGACAGGTACGGCGCTTCCGTTGGTCCTGCTGGCAGCAGCCGGCGTGGGTGCACCCGCACGTCGAGCATCACCAGCCACTACTTGCTTTTTCGCATCCTTCAATACACTCGGATCAACCGTGAACTTGATGGCCTGAGCGGCAGGCCTTGTCCTTAAATAATACATGCCCGTTTTCAGGCCTTTCTTCCATCCGTAGAAGTGCATACTCGTTAATTGACCCGTCGAAGGTGCCTGAAGATGAACGTTCAAACTTTGTGACTGGCAAATGAAGGCTCCACGATCGGCAGCGAGGTCGATAATTTTCTTCTGCGAGATTTCCCAGACAGTCTTGTAGATGGCTTTGACATCGTCAGGAATGGTGGGAATGTTTTGAACGGAACCGTTATGAGCGATGATCATGTTCTTCATGTTGTCATCCCAAAGACCAAGCTCGACAAGCTCGCGAAGAAGCCAAGGGCAGACGATTTGGAATTCACCGGCAAGAACACGACGAGTATAGATGTTACTAATGAGTCATGTTAGCTTGCTATCTCGCGAATCATGTGTATGGGCATACCTTGTGTAGGGTTCGAAGCACTCATTATTACCCAAGATCTGGCTTGTGGATGCAGTCGGCATAGGGGCCAGGAGAAGTGAATTTCTCAAACCATGCTGAGCAATCTTCTCCTTCAGTGAAGACCAGTCCCAAAGATCAGTCGGTGTAACACCCCATAAGTCATACTGCAGTTGTCCTTGCTGAGCGGGGCTACCCATCCAAGTCTCATATGGGCCATCCTGCGCAGCCAACTCACAACTAGCCTCGAGGGCGCCATGGTAAATCGTTTCGAAGATCTTGATGTTGAGCTCCTTGGCGGCAGGAGACTCGAAGGGCATACGGAGCGCCATAAAAGTATCGGCGAGGCCCTGTACACCAACACCAATGGGACGATGACGCATGTTGGAACGACGAGCTTCAGGAATGGGATAGTAATTGATATCGATGATACGGTTGAGGTTCAGGGTGATAACCTTGGTCACGTCGTGCAGCTTCTTGAAGTCGTATTTGCCATTTACGATGTAAGAGGGTAAGGCGAGGGAAGCAAGATTGCAGACAGCAGTTTCTTCGGGTGAGGAAAATTCAATAATCTCGGTACAAAGGTTGGAGGACTTGATAGTTCCAAGATTCTTCTGATTTGACTTGTCTATTGCTACGATTAATGCTGGATTAAATTCAGATATGAATGACGCTTACTGTTGGCGTGATCCTTGTAGGTCATGAATGGACCACCAGTCTCAATCTGTGATTCGAGAATAGCATACCACAGCTTTTGAGCAGGGATTGTTTTGCGAGCACGACCCTCTTTCTCATATTTCTCGTAGAGAGCTTCGAACTCGGCGCCATAGACTTCGTGGAGATTAGGCGCTTCATTCGGGCAGAAGAGTGACCATTCGCCATTGGCTTCGACACGCTTCATGCTGTCGTGAGAGTTAGTATGTTGCTTGTACTGCTTCCATTAAAGAACGTACAACAAATCCGGAATCCAAAGTGCGTAGAAAAGATCTCTGGCACGCACTTCTTCCTTGCCATGGTTCTTCCTGAGGTCAAGGAATTCAAAGACGTCGGCATGCCATGGCTCAAGGTAGATGGCGAAAGCACCCGGACGTTTGTTGCCACCCTGATCGACATAGCGCGCGGTGGCATCGTAAGCCCTCAGCATTGGCACAATGCCATTCGAGTATCCATTAGTACCGGCAATATATGATCTGAAATCGAATATGAGAAGCGAAAAATGAGACAGATATGATAACTCACCCAGTAGCGCGGATGGAGTGGATGTTCAAACCGATACCACCAGCAGTCTTGCTAATCATGGCACAGCTTTTGAGGGTGTCATAAATTCCTTCAATTGAATCATCCTTCATGCAAACGAGGAAGCATGAGCTCAGTTGAGGGTTAGGAGTACCAGCATTGAAAAGGGTAGGGGAGGCATGCGTAAAGTACCGCTCAGACATAAGATTATACGTTCCGATTGCCCGTTCAATATCTTTGCCATGAATACCGACCGCAACGCGCATGAACATATGCTGAGGTCGTTCGGCCACCCGTCCGTTAATCCGAAGGAGATATGACCGTTCCAGGGTTTTGAAACCGAAGCTGAGTTGATGGATCAGGGTCATTTATCAACGACAAAAGACTTGGCTCACAAGTTGAAGGTGAAATCACGAGTGTGAATAACGGCTTCGTCAAGGGCTCCAGCGTTTTCCATTACGATCTCGTAGATATCTGGTGATATCATACTCGCGTTCTTGCCATTCTTTGGATTGACTGAGGGTGACTTAGAATTTTAATACAAAGTATAACCACTGTACACACCATATTCATACAGATCTTTGATGACAGCGGAAAAGCTCTTCTTGGTTTCCTTATGCAAATTTGAGATAGCAATTCGGGCAGCAAGTACAGCGTAATCAGGGTGTTTTGTCGTCAGGTAAGCAGCTGTTTCAGCAGCAAGATTCTATGCCAGATTTTAACGGAGAACAGCAAGGAGATGCAAGGGAACGGACATCAAGTTCGGTAGTGGTGACACCTTGATAGACACCAGCCACTACTTTCTGCGCAATCCTACATGGCGAGCATCAGACAAATGACTGGAAGACAAAACACCATATACACACTCCACAGGGTCTACATAATTCAAATCCAGGCCGTAAGCAAGTTTCTCTATCCTCGCGGTAATCTAAATTGCATCGTGGTGATTATCAGTCCGCATCAGTGAAGAGACGCGTCACAGGGCTTACCTTGTCGAACTGAACGCGTTCTTTGCGTCTACAACACAAAATTAGTATGTTTGGGGATCATTTACGCGTCTTGAACTCTCAAGAAGCTTACCCATCTAAAATTCGATGCATCAGTTTGTAGCGAACCAGCTTGCGAGCTTGCTAAACTCACCTCGCTTAAAAACGTAGGAAGTCATTCTATAAGTTCCAGATATTTGTTTCGTGAACGAGGATGCGCGGAAGCGACCCTTGGTATTGAGGTTGTGATGGTGGAAACAACGAAACCCTCGACAAGCACACACCAATTTTATGGGCGTGACTGACTAAGCGTGATGCTGGTGACTGTGATTACTTGTGCAGTCACTCCGGCTTCCACGATTTCACGGATCCATAATTTCAAAATTATCCAAAATATTCAAGAATGTTTGGAAATTTATTTTACATCAGCTGAAAGTGTTCTGACACTTATTTCGGAGGGTCGAGCTACGATAAAGATTTAATACCAACAGCAGGTGCCGAACTGACGCGCTTAAATTAGCGACGCGATCATCAACAATCTCGCGTTATTTGCGCATGTCGACGTGTCTTTCGTTGAGTGTTATGCTCCCGGATTATTCATGCAGTCAGTCAGCAACCATAATCAAAACGAGTCAGAGTAAAGACAAATCGGGGTTCCGAGAGGTTGCCAAGGTTTTGTGACCTTGAGATGATTCCCACAAGGATACAGGTCCGTTCCAAAATCCACTGTTGATATCAAGGAGCTTCGCAGCTGTCATTTTCATTACCCTAAGCATGCAAGTCTTGTCCGGGCGAATAAGGATTTTGTATACGGAGTCCGAGTTTAAGAGCAGTATTTGCGATCCAGCGGAACCATGAAATAATTTCTGGTTGTAATTCAATTTGTACTTCTAGTCTATTCTCATCAAGACCTCGTCCGCTTTCCCGCGAATCTGTTCCAGATTTGTATAGCCAGCAAGACTAAGGGTGCTGTCCAAATCCGCCAACGTGTGTTTGAGAACTTGCTCGACGCCAGCCTGACCAGCAATAATCGAACCATAGAGCCATGGACGGCCGACTGTGATAAACCTATCAGAGCTTTATTTCAAATTTGAAGAACATAAACTCACGCAGAACGGCTTGGGCGCCTAGTGCAATTGCTTTGAAAATATCGCTACCAGTACGGATACCAGAATCAAAGAGTACGGTAAACTTCCCAGAGGCTTGGGCAGCTTTCACTTTCTGCGACTTCATGATTGTCTCCAGCGCGAGAAGCGATGGAATTGCACCATCAACTTGTCTACCGCCTAATAGAATAACTGTGAGTATAGTTTGAACCCTTCGCGAAGGACACCCACCGTGATTCGAAACAATGATTCCATCTATACCATTGTCGATAGCAAGCTCAGCATCCTAAAAAAAAGTTGTATCGGTCCCGATATCGAGAGTTTAAAAGCATGAGACGTACCATGACGCTCTGGATACCCTTCAAAATCAATGGGCCCTCCCAAGTCTTCCTAACAAATTTGAGATCTTCCCAATCTCTGTAGAAGCCCGAGTTCGCCTCTTTGAGCCATTCCGTTCCAAGCTTCGCAGCTTCCGTCGTCTCGGCATCTTTCTCCTTGAAGATTTTATAGTCGAGTTCCTTCGGGTCATAGGGCCATTTCGGATGGAACTGCTCTCCAATCCTCGGGTCTTTACCAAACTTGGCCATGAAGACGGGATCGGAAAGCCCGATCTGTGCTCCGACGCCATGTTTGAAGGGCAAATATGACGTCTCAAGATCATGAGGACGCCAGCCGAGAGACATCGTGTCGAGAGTAACAACCAGCGCCGAGTATCCGCATTTCTTGGCTCGAGAGAGCAGAGATACGGTAACATCATTGTTTCGTGGCCAATATAGTTGATACCATCGATGACTGTCGCCATTGGCTTCTGCAACTTCTTCGATGGTGCGGCTAGACGCGGTACTGAGTATGAGGGGGACGTTGAGGGCTTTAGCGGCACGAGCGGGGTTACACTCGGCATGCTCTGTGAAAATAGCTTGAACACCGATCGGCGCAATGAACACAGGGCAAGAATGTGTCACGCCAAAGATGGTTGTCTACAGAAGGAATTAGATGCCATACACAGGGGAGGGGACCGGAGCGTGTACCTCAAGAGAACGGTGCGTAGCGTTCACGAGCATCCTAGGGATGATGCCCCATTTCTCGAACGCCTTCAGGTTGGCACGATATGTCGCATTAGAACCTGCACTACCTCCAGCATACATAAACGAGCCTGAGTTTTGATCGAGATTAGCTACATCTTCAAAGGACACAACGTTCTATAGAGCTTACCTCCATGACCTTTCAATTTCTCTTTCGCTCTCTCCTCGATCTCTTCCGGTACAACAGTCCCAAGAGGCTGAGGACCGCGACCATTCAAGTAAAGACCGACCATGTACGAGCTCCATGGGTTGCCACCAGGGATTAGAGGGTCTGCTTCAGCAAGCGTCTTTGTTAAAGTTGCGTGAGTCGTATCAGCCATGATGCGTACAAGGTCCAAGGATGTGTTTGTTAACAAAGAGCCGTTTTTGACTTGAATGTGGGGGATCAAGCTTTCAAGAGTGACTCCGGTTCAAAATTCAGCTCGAAGCGGAGTCTTCCTGCAATGAATAAGCTTCGCATATCGATAACGATGCCGATTCCACGACTAGATAAAAACCCAGGTCATCCAGTCTGAATTCCGGACTTTCCTTGAGCCAGGATATTCTATAAAAAAATGATGTTATACGTTATACTGCCATTGACTCATCTTAGAAGATACGGGTTACATTCAAATTTTTCGCAAGTGTAATAGGGCTGGGTGTTCTATGTTCATGTGGTTGTTGGAAGACACCCAGACGTGGCGGGTAGCGAAACCGCGAAACCGTGGCTTTTTCGTGGAACGGCTTTCGGCATTTTAATGGACCGGTAATTGTGATCTTCACGGATGTTTTTGTTCAATTTCATGAAGAGATTTGACCGCTTTTTCAAAGTATATGAATATATAGTAGCACGTTGCTCTAATTTTTTTTTGCGGATAATGATTTTGTACTCGAAATAGCCCCAACATATTTATCAAAAACACAAAATATCTAGGTAGTCCTCCAAAGGCTATTTCACAGTTTCTACAGAAGTTCAACCTTGAGTTTGTCCTCCGTTAACGCTCTAAACAAACTCTCGTTATGTTCAACTTCTTGTTGCAGCTGGGTATGGGGGATAGGAATGTTGCGTTGTTTCGCATGGATGATGAGAGTGACCTTGGGCCGGGAATAGCGCAAAACGGGCGAGAGCAATGGTTCGACAAGAGGAAAGAAGTCGTATTCAGCAAAGGTAGGAGAATTTTCGGTATATCGATAATTATCGAGGTAGATCAAGACTTTCTTGAGGCGATATTCCGTCCCTGTTGTAGCTGCTTTGAATAACTGGCCAATTAACGGCACATGTGATCGATAAGCGCGCCTTATGAAGAGGTTATGTTCACGTGACTGGCATCGGATGGCGGCATGGATAGTCACAAGCTGTCGCTTGACCCGTCGCTTCGCGACGGGCGGAGGGCGTGGCTTCGCCACAGAGAAAAATACTACAGTACATATTTTTGTGGAAAATCAAATTTTTAAGTGAAATCATTAGCGGCAGCAGCTCCGCTCCGCTTCG
>MU157878.1:0-92582 GCA_015657495.1 Crepidotus variabilis | reverse complement strand
GAATTTTTGAGCACAATACTTAACGCTGAAATTTCAAGTGCTCGATCAGAGTCAGACTCGGATCTAATTTAATATTAAAGAGAGGTGCAATTTAGATATTTATATCCTTGTCCTTCGGGCTATGATATAATTTTCTCAAGTATTTACTTGTCTTGTATCATGCGCAAGGCCTCTCTGTTGTTTTCACCCCCTATGTGCAGTGTATCGGGCTGTGGGCCGGCACGTACCCAAAAAGGCCTGCCATCAGCTTTGTAATAGCTGACTAAGGAATTTGTCAGCTATTTGTCAGCCGTGCTCTTTTAATATATTAGATTTTTTCCAAAGTAGTTGGCCAGCCGAGGGAGTTGAGGCATGGGGTATCAAGATTGGGCTCCGTTCGAATGAGATTCGAAGCCATAGGATCAGCGGATGACGATTCGGCCAGATATGAAGTTTGGCCTGAGATAAATGGCTCAGAGGTACATATTTCCCAAAAGCGATGCGAAAAACCTACAACTAGTACTCCCTGGACTCTGTGCAATTTCAACTGTCAGCTCCCTTAATGTTCTTGAACAACTTCCCGCAATTCGGTTCAAAAAGTCGAAGTCCTCGATATTTTTTGTTCGAAAGTGCAAGGAGGAGAGATGCGAGACTCTCGTAGTATCGGTACCAGCACCTTGAAGGAGCCAATTATTGTTTGTTCGGAGAGGTTCGTGACCTCCAAAAAGAGTTAGATGTCGAAGCTGGGTAATCGGCGTAAGAACAGAAAAATCAGACTGAGCGGGTAATGCACATGACAATTCAACATCTTGAAAAGACAAGCAGATGAGTTTTGAGCAACGGTCTAGCATCTCTACAGGGAATCCTGTGATTTTGTGAATGGCAATTTTTTCGATTGTGGGGAGGCGTATCAGGTTTTCCCAAAACATCCTGAGAAGGCTGGGAATAACATCCCATACGATTCTCTTATGATGCCACGGGTCGTAGGGCGATATGCAAAACATTTGGAGGGACGGCAGTTGAGGAGTTGATATAACTGTTCCCCCAGTGTCGTCTTTGGATGGATTGGATTTCCAGAAGATGATATCTGCCTCTGTAATAGCCGCCTCAATTGATTTTATGTAAGGGGCGATATGTGGGCGCTCGGCCAGTAAATTTTCCAATTGAATCTGGTTCAAAGTGGTCGACTGATGAGAGTTGTTGTTTCCTGGTTCCTGGGACGAAAGTTTGACGTGCGCATAAAAATGACGCTCAGCGATTTGTTTGAGCAGTTTTGACGCCGAAAAAGATGTTCTCAGAGATGCAATATCGTCTCTGAGAAAGCTGAAAATATGGTCAAGTAACTCTGTTGGTGTATCCATGATGGTACGGAATGAAGTCGCGAAACAGTGGGAAACAAACAGTTGTCCACAAAAATCATCGCAGCTGCTTTCCAAAACGTTGATCATGGCCACCATACTACGTCCCGAACTCCTCGATCAAATCTTTGGTTTCCTTGAGTTCGACCTAGTATCTTTAAAAAACTGCGCTCTTGCTTCATTATCATTGTACCACGAGGCCGAACGACATCTGTATAAGCACATCGAACTCCTGCCAACAACACGAAGAGGGAAGGGAATTGCGTTCTGCGTGACTCAATCCCAGCTTTTGCAGCTATTGGTTGCGAAACCGCATATGACCAACTGCATTCAGTCTATTTACATGGAAATCACGCCCGAAGATCTGTTCATACCCATCCAATCAGATGACGACTACGCAGATGTCAAAACCAGTCCCACTCCACCACTTCCTTCTCTCTGCTCTTTGACGATTTGTTCGTTCAAACCTGAACACTGCCCAGACTGGTCGGAAGTTAAAAGGGACTGGACATGCGTCGAGAAGAGCTTCCGTATTTTCTGGGAGGGGCTCATGTACCTTCCTTCAATCGAGGAGGTCACTATTCGAGATGTGTATGGTTTCCCGCTGGCCATCTTGGACTATTGTCAAAATTTGAAACGTTTGAATCTCTTCAACCTCCTTTTGAGTACGACCTCATTACCATTACGAGCCCCACCCTCCCAAGAACACCTTTCTCCACTCCTTCAAGTCCGATACCTTTCTTTGTCGGACAACGAAGATGGTTTATCTGTTTTGTTGGAATGGCTTACTGAGAGTACAGCTCTGACCGCTACTAAGTGCAGCCTTCTACGTACTTTGGAATTTCAGCCCCAAAGCCTTGGGTGTTTCAACTCCATCTTGGAATTCATGAACACATGCAGTATTTCGTTGAAATACTTAATGTTCGATATAGGACTTGGTTTAATGTCATCTTGTAAGTCTCTTGTTCTTCCTTTGCTTCCACAGAAATAATTCATTGGTTAATTTCGTTTCCATAGTCCGCACCTCTTACACCCCCTTCGATTCGCCCAGTGGCGAATGGTCCAATTTTTACCCGTCGCCCCCTCTTGAAATGGAGTTCCCGTCTTTACCTAATCTTCATAAGTTGTCCATATTTGCTGATATCCTCTACGACACTACTCAAGGCCCGAACGGCGTCCATCGTCGTTATGTATCTTCCTTACCAGCAATCGGCGAGATACTCCGAAGATTCCACAACACAGCCGTAGCAAACGCGTTGAAAACAATCGATATCCATCTGACAGTGCTCACCGACGCTTGGGACTCCCCAGTCCTTGCCGATATAGACTTTGCTCCTCTGGCCTCGGTCCTCTCGCAGAATTCCGCGTCACTGACTGTCGTGCTTGTCCTCCATCCTTTGGAAAACAAGCCAGGAACACCATATCATACCATTCTGATGGCCACTCTCATCTCTGAAGTAGCAAGTCACAAGGATTTACGGGGATTGCTGACAGCAGGACACGTTTTGATTAAGAGTTCAGAACACTATCAGTGACCCAACTTGTATTAGAAGCTGAAATGCCACTCCATTTGGATCTTTTCTTTACTAGCACCCATTTTGTATATCGACTACTTGTTGCGGCCCATCATAGCCAATGCTGTGATTGGGATGAGGGTTCAATCATATCGAGATCGATAGGTTAAATGATAACTGTGTTGTCTACGGTGAACCGTTCAGTCAAATCCATTTGGTTGAAAGAGTAAAACTTGTAAATTATAATAGTTATATGCCCAAAATTGATTTTGATAATGAGGTCGTTCAAATCGGTCTCAGTAATCCATAGACGTGCAAACCCCTTCGGAGATTGGTTGGCTTATATCATCATCAACTGTTGATGAGCGCCCCCGTCCGAGTCGTTGCTCATTCTGCTACTTCCATTGCCAGACCTGCAAACCAACTCATGCGAAGGGGCTAACTGAGAGAATCCGCAACAACAATGAACTCCGTATCTCGTCTACCTTCACCTACTTCTGCAGCCACTGCGACACTCCCACTTGAAATCCTAGATCGCATCTTCAGCTTCCTAGAGAGGAATATTGTGTCTCTTAAGGCCTGTTCTGAGGCCCTGTCATCAAGTGGGAGGTCCAATTTAGTGGACAGATGGCTCTACAGACATGTCAGCGTATACGCTGGCAATATGGAGATGGGTGTAAAGGGAACTATAAAGATGACAGCGTTCGACCTGTTGAAGCTTCTAACCAGTGGTCAGCCGATTTTTCGAAGATACACTCACACTCTTTGTATAGCTCTGCAAATGAGCATAAATTCGGTGCTTTTTGAAGAAGACCTTGGATGTCTACTTCGCCCCTCACTCCTCCCCTCTTTGCGTGGGCTGGCCCTTATAAAAAGTGCTAGTGGATTTTTAAAGTGGGAACATTGGCCCGTACACTTCCAGAGAGCGTTTTTAGACTGAATCACATTCAACGATGCTCGTATCGAATCCTCATCTGTGGAGGAATTGGATATTCGAGGGGTCAAGGATTTTCCAGTTCGAGAGCTAGAAAGATGCTCGACGTTGAAATGCCTCCGTCTGGAGAAGCTGGCCAACCCTCTTGAAATTTGGTCGTTGCCAACCCATTCTGAGACAACGCCGCTTCGCCTCCAACACATCTCCATATCTTTTGTCGCTACAACAGGTCGCTCGTTGATATCATCACTTGGCTCACACATTCGAGCCCGAGGATTGCCAATCTCCGCTCACTCGATTTCTCTTCTTTCAGTGCTGGAGACTATGAGCTCTTAGGAGGATCGTTGAAATGCAGTCAGACTCTGCAAGAGCTAACGGTCTGCTGGGGGAGAGATTCGTGTACGTGTTACTTTTTCATCCTGAACTCAAAGGCTAATGCCGTTCATAGTTAGTAACGTGTATTCTGTGGCCCATTCCTTTCTAGAAAGAGCCCCAGATAGCTCTTTCCCCTTGCTCACCCTTCATCACTTGCTGCATCTCGATAAACTTGTTGCGCTGCGTAAACTAACGCTTTGCACAACCATCGGCTTTGATTTTGATTTGAGCTCTATGTTATCGCCCAGGAAAGTGTCTAACGAAAGCAGACCATATCGATCCTCCCTACGTTATATCGCAGGTATTTTGCACGGCATTTTGCAGGCCCACGAAACGAAGGGTGGCTCAAGTCAGCTGAGAGAGGTGGAAATCGAGTTATCCATGGGACTTGAAGCACCAAGTTTGGTATTGGTGGATTTCGAAGTGCTCGCACATGTGTCCACAACCGTTGATAGCTTCAGCTCCCCTACGGTCGATTCATCTTCGTCTTCCTCTGCGTCGTCACTTCGTCATAAGCCAATGGCTACCATCGACAGCAACACTCCATTTCCGACACCATTACCGTTGCCAATGATAACGCTCTCTATTGCTAAACTAGCTTCTGCCGAACAAAATACCTTCGACCAGAGTATCTCCATAAAGAGCATCCTCGCAGATGATCAAAAAAACGAGGCACTGGTTAGCTTGATGAGGGATGGAAAAATCAGGGTAGTTGGGAGGGAATTGGAGTGAAGTGCGGCGAGTTTGGGTTTGTGTCCATCGGACTTGGGTGTACGCAGTGGTGGCGTGACTTTCCTTCATCTCCAGACTGCCCAGGGCACGCAACCTGTTCTATGTTCAATTACCTTTTTTTCTTCCTTTATTTGCGGGAATTGATTTTGCTATGATTCTTCCTTCCAGCTGGCCGGCCAACTCTTAATTTTTAATCACCTGCTTTGGACACACTGACGGCATTCGGGTTTTAGATAAGGACACGACAGGATCATTCTGACTGTCGACAAAATTCTTTTGGATTGCTTAAGCTGACATTGTCAATGACGAATATCTGTGTTCATACCCCACAGGCAGTTGGAGCTCATCAGCAACGTGGTCTAGGTTATATGCTGGTAAGTGGATTCAAATCTTCATTGGACATCTATTATGCACAGAGCGTATATAAAACAATTCGCTCTCTCAGACTTGAGACAGCCCCATTAATTTACCCTTCGCAACCCCATATCTTTAAAACTCAAACCATCATGACCCTTAATGGCCGCTTTACCATCAAGGGCACCAGCGCTCAGAAACTCATTGGACGTGCCTACATTCAAGATGAATCTCTCAACCCCAAAGAAATTGTACTACGCTCCGACAATGGGCAAACTCCAGTTGTGAGTGCACATCTCTCTTCCAGGAATCTTAATAAACCATTAACTCGTCTGCACTACAAGTTCGACTTAAAGACATCCGGAGATCGTACTGAGATAAAAATCGACGGTGGTAGGACCGCGAACATCCACAACAAGCTCTTCGCTGTTTTGGCGCCCGAAGAACCCACTCAAACTTGGAAGATCGAAGAAATCTCGCAAGGGGGAGGAAGAAAATACATGCGAGTCCGAAAAGTGATTGGATATGCTCCTACTAATAGGGATTTTTAACATACAGTATCATGAATGATGATCATCAAGGTTGGACTCTATCAGAAGAAGCGCCTGAAAGCCAGGTCCGTGTCTCCGTTTGCTTTGATCTATGTATGAAAGATTCATAATATATAGATTGATATTCGTCCAATCGTCTCTACCAAGTCCATTCCTCCACAGCATCTACCAGGCCAAGTCTGGGAGATTACCCCCGCCTGATGCACGGTGAAGACCGAATACCAATTTGAGACCAACAGCTGAGATTCGTTGAATCTAAATCTGAATCCGATATAATATATGTCGCCTTTGGAGAGAAGTTCTCGCAGAATATAAAGCAAATGACCCATTTATGTTCGTCAAAACTTAAATCTTTAGCAACCGTGGCACGTTTTTACTAGCTTCTTTGGAACAAAAAAATATAAAACCATGGCACGCCTGCGTTTTCCTATCAACAACCTTTTATACTCAAGGTAGCCTTAGAGATACCATCATTGACCTTGATAAATTCCAGAACCACCTTCGGGCTCAAGCGCTCACATGGTGAATCTTCCCACGGCATGTAACGGCGTAAACAGGTACCTCAGGCCCAAGACGACCTTCACTCGGGCCAGCAGCTCCATCTTCTGATTTCCTGCATACTATACCACTATAAATCACCAAAATATCAATTTGCGCGGTATGCTGACGTTGTATCCGAGGATAGATTTTAGTTCCTTGGTGACAACTTCGACAAACCCAACTTTACCGCCCGAACTACTGCACCAAATATTCGGTTTCCTCCACCCGGATATCGATGGGCTCATGGCATGCTCAGAAGCATTGTCCACAACTAATCTTCGTGGACTCTCTGATAGCTGGCTTTATCGAGATGTTTGTGTCTACACTGGCAATCTGGAGTTTGGGGGCAAAGGCACGAAGATGCTTCACCTGCATTCCTCCGAACTGTACCAACTTCTCCAATCCAATAACAGAGGCAGTCTAAAAAATATCATTCGTTCACTCTGCATAACGCTCCGCTCAACCTCCGGAGCGGCAGAAATCACCCCACTATTATCAAATCCCTTGCTTACGCCTCGTTTACATGCAATAACGCTCACTGCGGCGAAGGGCCGGATTATTTTGTGGCAGAGGTGTGATGCTGCTTTTCAGAAATCGTTGCTGAAGCGCCTTACATGGACTGGCGACGGGAATTTTCATGGGAAAGAGAATGGAGTAATCAAGGAGCTCGCAGTTCGGGCAACGCAGGGTTTTCCACTTCCGATATTAGAAAAGTGCCTGGGTTTGACGAGGGTTTATCTGGATGCGGATTTTAGTATCATGATAAGACCTGCAGAAAACATCGATGCGAAGATCGATTTAGTGCAACCATGCCTCTACGACCTATCGGTTCAGCGCCAGCCACTTAACGTTCTGAACTGGTTCACCTATCCAAATGTTCGATCCATGATTTCCACCCTGCGCTGTCTTGACATTGGAAATCTTACTATTCTGGCATGGAGAGAATTCTCAAACCTGTTAGAAGGATGCAAGGACACGCTACAGCAGCTCACTGTTGACCTCAGGCAAGCATGTGCGCACGTTACATTTGTGCGACTTTTTCTGTCTCCAACTGAAATTTCTCGTCAATCGCAGTTTCTGTTTGGACTGACGACGCATCTCTGGACTCGATAGCATACGAGCAGCTTATCTTAACCCCAGACCTTGTTGGCCTGCGCGAACTGACGGTCCTCGTCGGGATTACGTCTACTGCACAACAGTTTGTGTCCACTCCTCCCACGACACTTGATGGTCCGGGGTATCATGTCAGCCGGCGGTACGCAACTTCGCTACAGAGCGTTGGAATCCTATTGAAGAAATGGTGGTTTGATCCTCTACTCGTCAATAAACCAAATATGAAGGCAATTGAGGTCCAAGTCGACTTCACTATGAGCGGTGTAGATCCGCCAAACTTGGCGGAAATCGATTTTCAGGATTTATATCTCTCTAATACTTCGATTACCACAACACCCGATCCATTGAATCCACCTCCGCTCATCAACCTCAACTTTATCTCCGCCAAGCACGACACCTCTCCCATTCCATTCAGCACACTCCGTGCTGATATCGAGAGAAACGAGATTCTGAGTGTTATGATCTTGAATGGAGAATTAAAAGTCTCGAAAAGGACCTTGTCATAACGCAGTTCTAAGGGTCATTGGGGCTGTTGAGCCACGAAGTGGGGAGCTAATCGATTGGTATTACATGCTTTATCTAGAGTATATGACAATTTATCATCGAGATAGCAGATATAAGTGCCTTTGAGGTAGTCACAATCTCGAATCATGACAAAAAATTCAATTGCCGAACCTTCTAGAGGGTAAATAACTTCTTGTTACTCGTAAATCTCTAACGACCCCACCCAACTTCTCCCTTCCAGATTCTATCCTTCTCTTCGTCTCTGCCTTGCATGACACCGAATATACTCGATCCAACAGATGCCGCCCTCTCCAAGACCTTTCCTTTGACGACAACTCGGCCGGAGCGAACCATATCCATCAGGTCTTTATTATTGGATATGTCAGAAATGAGCTCTGCAAATGGAATACGGCGCTCAGGTATTCCGGAAGATGAGGGAGAGAAGAATGCAGGATGTATGGCGAGCGTCACGAGAGGACCTTCGAGGTCTTTCTTAGAGGCCAAGGCATGTAAACTAGACTTCGAGTTGGTGAACGCACCCAAGTGGTCAAATGCACAAGATATCGAGGAGAAGTCGACATCCTTAAGACGAGGTGCATTCGTCCCTTTCATTCGAAATCGCACTCTCAGTTCCACCTCTTTGAGAGCTTCACTCAACGCCCATCCGGCTTGTAACATCTCTCCAATCTGCTTCATCGCAGATGTGTATTTCATCGTCATCGTAATTTCAGCTCCCTGGCTTGTAGTCATATGTTGACTATGAGAGGATATACTCGTGTGGATCTTGAGACTTCTCAGCTTTGGAAGCGAAGATAAAGGAATGGCCGAGGTGACTGTAATCGGAGTCGCAGGTGCAGGCGTGTTGGGTTGCAATATGGCGTTAGGAAACATCTGAAGCATGGCTTGCGTGGCCGGAAGTGGGAGTGGCGGCGGCGAAAAATTGAAAGGTCCAGGTGGTGACGACGTATTGTAGGACAAGGACGATAGGGTTGTTGATTGTGAAGAAGAGAGGTGTACAACAGATTGAGAAAATCCAGGTGGTTTTGCTGTTGTTGGAAGGAGGTTGCGGGTCAATCCGACTGAACATCGCACTGAGTGACCGACTTGAGAACAAGTGAAAAGTTGATACGTACATAAATCATCTTTACCCAAGTCAACCTCAAATTCTTCCAATGTCGCTTTGCATGCTTCGAGTATCTTTGGAAGGGTGGCATAGTCACTCATCTCCCTGGAGTGGAAGTGGAGAGAACGAAGACCCGAAATCTTGTTATCTGAGCCCAGCGACGAATGAGTGAGCCACAAGCTCAGATTATTCAATGAATGGGAGCAGTGGAGAAGTTTCAAGTGGGTGATTTGAAGTTCCGTTTCCACCTTCTTCTGACTGTTCTGGGCTTTCACGTCTGGACTCCCCTTTTCTTCAGACGACCGTTCGCTTTTGTAAGTTCTGGATTTCTTCCCTTTCCCGAGGCTTGGAGAGTCCTTATTGTTGGGGCTCACTGGTGATACCTTGTTGAAATTGAACCTTTCTATCCTTTCGAGGTGAAGTCGTTTCAACATGGGGGAGCATTGTTCTAGAATGCGAATGGGGAAGTTTTCGATTCCAACAATTGTGATTTCCTCGATACCTTTCGAGATACCATCAGTTTCTAGGTTGACATCCGAGTTGGAGTTCCAAGCGAGTCTTTCAAGGAACGCATGGCGAAAAGATGTACTGAGTTCAGTCCAGGGAATAGAAACATGGGGTCGTCTGTTGGTTAGTCTTGTGGGAGAATTTGTGGCTAGAGATAGCACTCGGAGGTTTGGTAGTATTGGTCCCAATCCAGAGTACAGATAGGAGAGTTTCTGTCCCGACGAGCTCGGTAGGGGCGCCACGACGAACGCTGCAGGAGAAACTTGAATGAGGGGTGTAACCTCGAAGTCTCCAATCGTATAGTTCAAATTGCGCGTCAGGATATTTGAAGACACTGCTATATTTATTCGCAGTATTTGAATGAGTTGCCCGACATTCGATGTGCCGGTGTTTGAAGTCCGGGATTTGATCAATCGTAAAAGTCGAGAAGCGCCCATCCCAGACCCTGGCGATATAGTTCGAGTGCCTTTGAGGCCGCCCGGCTGAGGGGAAGGTGTCTCCACAGTTACATCTCTCCAAAGCCATCGATCCACTACGGCATTTAGATGCATGCCTTTCGAAGCTGATGAGCAGGCTTGCAACGAGTCTGCATCGTCAACCAGAAAACTGAAGATATGGTCAAATATTTCAGGAGGAAGCTCTGGAGATGACATCTGGATTCTGGGCAATGCTGGGCTCAAATTAAAACAGCTAAAATTCAATACAAGGACGTTCTGAGTGGATGGAAGTCGAGAACAGTGATTCCAGGGATGTGTGGCACTGAGGTGGCACACCTCGTGGGACTCCGTAAACGCGTGTTTAATTTGGTTGACAGGAAAGTTAGGGGCCATTTGAACGCGTCAACCAGGTCGAGACACAGGAATGAACATTTTATAATGAGATTTTCTCGCTAGGAAACCAAATTTTCGTAGGAAAAGAATGCCTGAGATTCGCTGGATATATTGGTGATGGACCTGAGCATGGGCATGATCCCACGTCCAAAGTCGATGATTTCCGCTTGAGGAGGTAGAAAAGGCTAACTATTTTGAATAACAGGAAACTTGCACGTTTCCAGTTCTGCGTACAGACGAAGAGCTTCAAGAAAAGCTGACGTTCTGTACATGGGATTGGCCTAAATATCGGCTTTTCGGAGGAAAATAGGGGCTACATAAACCCATCAATCGAAAATAGCCCACGCGCTTGAAATGAGGCACACAACTCCAGGTTCACTGCTGTCAGCATCCTTTCAAACTCTTTGAATCGCTACCCCCACTCCTGGACTATCCGAAGCCTGAAACATCACCGCAGGATTCTAATTCACTTTCACTCTGGTCTCTTAACTCGAACTATGACACCATTAGCAACCTTACCACCTGAGCTTATTGACCACATCCTGGGCTTTCTATCTCGTGACATTGCGACACTGAGATCATGTTCAAAAGCTCTGGAACCTTTTGAAATGTGCGCATTGGTAGATAGGTGGCTTTACAAAAATATAAGCGTCTATACTGGAAGTAGAGACTCTGGAGGAAGGCATGGGAGGACGCTGCGTATGAACGCGTCTCAGTTAGCAATGCTTTTGAGAGGTTCTTCCAATGTCATATCGACAACCAGCACCAATTTGGTCCTGAGCACCTACATTCAATCTCTCCGAATAACTCTCGGCTCGCCCTCCCTCATCACGTGGTTTATGTCTCGTTCTCTCGGGGACGCCGAGATTACTCCTCTCCTAGCCTCACCATCATTGATGCCCTCTTTGCGGGCGTTGACGCTCAGCTCAAATGGAGACTGCATACCATGGATTCGATGTAACGAAGGCTTCCGGAAAGCTTTCGTGCAGCGCTTGGCTTGGTCCAACAATTATGAAATGGACAACAGGAGGGTCATCGACGAAGTCAAACTCAAAAGAATTGAGTATTTTCCATTGAGATTACTCGAGAACTGTGGAGGGTTGCGAAAGCTTCATCTGGAAGGAAGTTTTGAATGGGCGCCCCAAGCCGAAGGCGCATCACTTCGAGTGCAACACTTGGCCATATACCACTGCTCCCCGTCGTTGCACATCATAACGACATGGCTTACACATCCAACGATATTCAGTCCGAACCCGGAGTGTATTATCTCCAACCTCCGCTCATTGGATTTTCGTACATCCCGAGCCGATAATTTTGCGTTTCTACCTCGGTTACTTGGACCATGTAAAGAGACGTTGCAGGATCTGACGATTGATTATGGGGGAGAGTCATGTGCGTTTTCGTTGGTCCTGAACTTCCATTTCGACATGTCTAATCAATTTCACCTACAGTCACCACAACCTACACCGTTCCGCCTTCCCCATCCTCTAATACTCCTGTTCCTGCACTATCGACACTCGCTTCGTCTCTCCCTCTTAGATCCTTAGTCGCTTTACGCAAGCTCACAATATACACCTCCATCGTATCCCAATGCCAATACGTCGCCCTTTCCCAGGGTGATGAATCCCTCATCGCTCGAACATATCGCAGCTCCATTGAGGAAATTGCTGCCTCCCTCGTCGGCCTTTGGGAAGAAGCGGACGGAGAACAGGAAGTGTTAACTAACCTGAAGGAAATCGAACTCAAAATATCATTGCATTTGAGTGGATGGGATGCACCGATGTTGTCCGAAATGGACTTTGAGCCATTACGATGCGTTCTTTCGGGGTGTACTAACGTCGCCTCCACTTCAAGCACATCTTCCAGCGTCAAAATGTCGTCAAAGCCGACACCATCACCGCTACTTACTCTTAACATCGTTTCCACAAAGCGTTCTTCCCAGCCATCAATACAAATCCCGTTCTCCAAGCTCCAAGAGGACATCAAGAAGAATGGTGTGTTGAATAGGCTGGTCAAAGATGGCAAGGTGATGATTATAGGGAGGTGAGGGAGGGAACTCCTGACTTTTATTCCACGCTTGGGGTTGAATCACTCGTTGAGTACGTTCGGGGAGTACACGAACAAATAAATGACAATTTAATAGGTTGTTCAGATGATTTGTACAATAGAATTCTATACGGGTATTTATTCACTAAGAGTTAAGCCACCAACCACACCCGGTATAGCCAAAACGCGAATCTTCCCTTCCATGTTCATCTGACGCAAAACTTCATTTTTCCGAACGTCGGCAGCAAGGTTAACGACCGGGATGGTTTCGAGTGGCTGATACGGATGGAGTTTTCGGTACCCGATGATCTTCATGATAAAAGCTGGCTCGAAGACGGAACCATCTTGTCGAGCTTGGAAATCCACTGGGACCGATCGAAGAAAAGGTTCGAAATCCATTTCGGCCAAACTTGCGCCATCTGGATCATCTTGAAAGAATGCAATTTTAAGCTCGAGTTTGCACCTGCTTTTGGCGCTGGTTGGGGTCCATTCCTCCTGTAGAAAGGCCCCTATTTCTCGAATGGACGAACGGTAGTGCTTTCTCTCGAGTGGCTTCTCGTTTGGTAAGTTGGATACGAACATCACTTCTCTGGACTGAATTCTGGAGCATATTGTCAACTTCTGGAGAGCGCATAGCGCTCGGAGGCGTAGCACCGATGCTAGGGTTGGCTTGAGAGCTTGATTCCAAGGTTCGGCAAGAGAGGCTAGGCCGGGGCCTGAAACATCGTTGCATGAACAAACTGAAAGCGTTCTTCAGATACAGTAAGCCTCGAATAGAGAAAGAACTGACATAAATCTGGCCCAAAATTGACCGTTAGTTCCTGTAATCGATTTTTGCAACTCTCTAATATGTTGCGAAATGACTCTAAATGGTCGGCATTGATGCAGGAAAAGTCCAACGAGCGGAGGTCTGAGATCATGCACCCAGTACGCGATGGGATGAGCCATTTTTTGAAGCCATCGAGCTGTGAAAGATGGTTTATGGTCAGGTCCTGGAGTTGGAGATCTTTTGGTCCTGTATTCAGTTTCGAAAGTAACGGGGGCGCCGAAAAGTCTAGCTTTGTCGTCAGAGTGAGTTTTCTCAATCGTACACATCTTTCCAAATCCTTCGCCGGAAATCCTTCGACCGAGAAGCTTGCTTCCTCTATGCCTCCCGTGCCATCCTTGCCCATCCACGCGAGTCGGTTCAAAAACGCCTTTCGGAACGCCAGGTCACACTCTCCCCACTTTTCCCCCTGTCTTTGAAAAGACCCTGTGTCTGACGAAAGCACCAAAGTACGCAAGCAAGGAAGGAGCGCCGGCTGGAACAAGATTGACCATGGTGTCTGCCTTTCGATACCGGAGCCCGCCAGCAGAATGCATAGAGCGCGAACGTGGGTGTTTGGCTTCGAGCGGCCGTTGCGCTTTGACTTTAAAAGCTTCAGAAAGTGAGAGTCGCTGATGTAGAGCCTCTTCTCGTCGTTGCCAGTGACTTGACGGTTGCCCTGGGACCTATAAACGAGGACATCGCGATAAAGCCACTTGTGCACCAAAGCGCACAGATCTGTCGATTCCAAAGCCTTTGAGCACGTCATCAGACTGTTGACATCCGCAAAACTGAATACGAGGTCAAGGAGTTCAGGAGGAAGACTAAGCTTTTCCGAAGGGGAAGCCCAAAGAACGGCGATATTGAAATAATTGAGCCAGATTGTGTATAACGAGGTAAATAGACGTTGGAGGATGAAAGCCCCCGTGGCGGGGATTGCTTTAGCAGTGGAGGAAATCATCGTTCTAGTCCTTGACGCTGTCCAGTCCGAGTCTGAGTTGAAGAGTCAAGCGTCGTAGCTGATGGCTGACGTAAGTAGACCGCTTCGAAGAGGAGCGAGTTCATGGTTTGAGCTACAAGTTGAGCATAAATAATGGCATCGAGCATCTTTAGACTACATGCCCATCTTTGCAGTCCGAAGGCACGTTATATCCATCGATATAATTCGACTTTTCATTGAAATCTTTATCGAACCCGAGGCCACGACTGGCAAATTTGTTCCACTCGTTTTCTCCTCGTACCTGGTCATATCAGCCTGAATCCATGCTGAATCCATGCTTTTCGAGCGTCGATGACTAATGACAACAAGGGGAATATGCGCTCAGCAACACGACAGCGGAATGAAGATATCATCAGAAACGCCGAATAACAGGAATGACCCGCTAAACATCAACAGATGCAGAAAGACGACGTTTCCTGCTTCGATAACCATTGAAATAGCCACTCCACCATGCTTATCGACGAGAGTCGCATATACATTATGAAGAATGTTGGCCCAGATTTGTCCCACTGCTAATATGTACCCATGGACTACTAAAGCGATGGAAATGTAACCTTGGATGCCCACTGCTAACTTACTTATGTACATAAGCTTCTGGATTGCCAAAATTTGAGAATCAGGTGAAATTCTTTCTCTGCATCTTTGTGCTTTGAGTCTGAAGTTAGGACATTTCTGACAATATTCTGTTTGAGTTTTTTTTTCAACCGATTTTGGGACTCGGCCAGTAGCAGGACACTGGTTATATTTCGGCCAAGTACATGGATTTGGGGAACTGGGGCGGTTGACTTGAACGAGTTGGTACAGTATCCAGCGACTCAGCACAGGGCTTCCCTGTCCGAAAAGTCCAAATACTGGAGGTGTTCAAGTAATTGAGCCGGATGCCAGTCACGAGAGAGTGCAGGCGCCCAATTCATTTGGAGACGATGGCCGACTTAATGGCATTCTTTCGGGTGGACGCGAGAAACCAATTTTATAGAGCATTGAGTAGATGCTAAAGGATCAAACATTTCGCTTGTACATGCTGACGCTCACGCGTCTTTGCAGTCCGAAGGTACGTCATATCCATCGATATAACCCGATTTTTCATCGTATTTGGCATCCATTCCGAGACCACGACTGGCGAATTTGTTCCACAACAGACACTTGTTTTCTCCATCGTACCTGTTTTCATCTGCCTGGATCCATGCATCGCGAGCGTCAGCGACTAACGACATAGAAGGGGATGATCTGTTTAGCATATGGAAATGAAATGAAAAAAAAGCCAACTGACACTTTGGATAGCAAGGTTGGCCCGCTAACCCATCAATCAACAGATGCAAGAAGACGACATTTCCTTCTTTTCCATTCGGGTTTGTCCGTGCAGTCGTAGAATAGCCGTGCTTCTTGACGAGGGCCGCATATATATTATGAAGAATGTTGGCCCAGATTTGTCCCGCAGCTAAAACATATGAGTTTTTGACACATACAGGTACCAAGGGGACCAACCGTGCTGCCCAGTAGCTTTATTCAGATTGGAATATTTCAAAGGGTTGACCTCACTGTATTTGATGCCATGAGTTAATCGACTAGAATACTGATAGTTCGAACACTCACGGGTCGACAGAGTAAGGGTATTCTCGAGTGCCACCGGCTTTGGTAGTGACGTATCTTCCGACTGTAAAATCTTGAGTGAAAGCCGAAGTCTGTTCAGTCCAGCTAGTTTATGAATGTCAGTATAATAAAAGAGTGGAATAAATAGCACGACAACATACTCAGCGAGAATATCAGACCACCCTTCGCCCATTCCTTTGGATTCAATACTTTGTAGACATTTGGCAGTTCCACCACCAGTCATACGATTGGTGATTCCATGGGTCATCTCATGGACAATGACCGAGTTGTCAAGATCACCGTCTCGGTATGGATCAGATTTTGTCCAGATGAACATCTTACAAATCCCGCTTTGACCACTGTAAAGTCAGGTCAACAAGCGATTCTAGTCAGACCATTTCCAAATGCGAATAACATACTCTGGAGGGGTTCCAAACACGGCGTTATTGTATTTTTCGTCATTCTGTACCATCATGAGTACACGATCTCCTTCTTTTCCACCTTTACCGAAGTTGTTGGTCTGGAAGTTGAACGACTTCTCCGTGAACCCATAGCGGTAGGCAATGTCGTGGACACTGTTGATGACATAAAAGGCATTTGTACGTGCAGCGTCGGGGTTGGTATCTTCCTCTGGATCTTTGAGTGTGTCATAGAGATACTGAAATACGAGGTCGGGTTCGGATGCTTTGCTAGTCTCAGATGGAATCTTGATAAAGGCTACCACATTGTTTCCGCTGGGAGCATTGTATCAGCGAACGAGAGGATATCGAAAGGAAGGATGAGACATACGCTGTCTCGTTGATGATATTATCGTATTCTTGATGCCATCCTTGAGGAGATGCATCAGTATCTTGGGGATCCTTTACGAAAACAGATCCATCAAGAATAGATTGCCTTTCTAAAGGAACTACACGATACTGCAATGGTTGAAAATCAATTGGGCACGGTCAACGAACTATGATCAACTTACTCCAGCTTCGGCTATAAAGTTGGTAGAGCCCAATACAGCACCAGAATGGGCATCAACGTAAGCCTCAACCCACGTATCGGTGTCGTCGTTTTGTATTTGTACGGTATAGACGAGGGCGATCAAACCATCTTTTTGGACATAGTATTCGAGTTTTGTTGGGTGTTGGTTGTACACGCCCTGGTAGACGTGTTCGGCAGCACGTATGGCGTGGTTAACTTTGATGCTAGGGTAAGAAGAAGCGACGGTCGCTTGGGCTGTAGGTGTAGCTATATCAGGCAAGTTCTCATGCACTGGAAGTTTACTTACTTGAATCAACGAATGACGACCCAAATGACACGACTTTTCCGCTTTTCAGGACCAAGTTGGCAACAGCATTGACAAAAGGAACACCGTTCTAAATGCAATTATAGCTAAAAACGAGAAAATAGTGGACCGCGACTCACATAGCTTTGTTTCAGATAGGCATAGTCGGCCGTTTCAGCAGAGTAACCACTAGTGTAGATAACTTGACCATCTGGTAAGCCGAGCTTGTCCTGAACGATAGCGACGGCTGTAGTATGTAGACTGTCTCCAATGAAAGAAGAAGGGACGTCGAGCCCCTCTCCGTAGGTCTAATGAGGTCTGTCAACGTCAGCACTGGTGAGGGTCGATGGATTCACCTCGAAACGAGTTAATGGTTCGTAAAGGTCGGCGACTGGGCTAGCATCTGGCCCGAACTTGCAACTGGGCGGAATAGCCACTGGACTTTGTTTGTCTCCGGGAATAAAATGGCCTAGAACGAGACTTGCCGAAAGATGGGCAAAGAGAAAGAGGATACTACAAGAAGCCATAGCTGTTTTTGCTTCGATGTTGGCAAGTCAAGATTATTCGAAGGCATTCAAATATATAGTTTTCCGTCTTGAAACACCACATCACGCTGTGAGGTGCTGTATTCAGCCTAACACAACTGAGAGACCGTGAGATCGAGATTTCGTCTACTCAAGACGGAGAGCTTGAATTCAAGTGTCCTTGTATCAAGCAAGCCGATGTCATTACAGAGCACCCTAATTTACTGCAAGTAGAGAATTTGACGTACCAGCAACATTGACAATATCTTAAAGTTCACTTATACCAACAACGTTGACATATTGTTGGCACGGTGCTCAAGCCCCGCCACGAGACAGTAGCGAGCTTCCGGTAAAGATCATTGCCAACTAGTAAGGAGATGAATTTGTTGGGTGGAATTGTGCAAATGTGTCCATCAATACTTCAAGTGAGTGAAAGGAGCACATGACTTTTCGGGATGAGCCAGATCAGCGAGACAATATTTATCTTGAGGCGTAGGCAGAACCAAAAAAGTGATGATGAGGGTATCAAACAGATTCTTGCTAATGTTTTACAATGAGGGTATGGATAATAATGCTAAAGGTTAGTAGCTAGAGTCCGCTTGTGATACAGTGAGTCCAATGCGATGCTGCTACTATACATGTTATGCCAATGATACATTTAAATTTGTCCAAAATCTATCCCCGTTCATGAATGAATTCTACTTTCCTGTTCGTGAATGTCATCTAGAATATTTCGTATAATCATTAAGAAAGGTCCAATCGTAAAATACCATGCTTCATCAACCGCCTCAGAGCAGAATGTTTGCTGAGGATAGACGCAATGATCTGTGGGTCCTTCTCCAAATTCGAACGAACATGGAGCCTAACCCGCCTAAGTGAAGGGAATCTCTGCGGCGTCAGAACACCGCAAAGGCCATCCCATTGAGCATCCATGACACCCAGGAGTTGTTCGAACATATAATGGGAGGTGTCGATACGTAAGTTGACTTCTCTAACCCGTACTCTGGAGCCCGGTTGGATTGATGCCAGAAGGATTTCCATCCAGGAAATCGGGGAAGCGACGACCCATCGCTCTAAGTTACTCCTTTGGACACCATGTCCGGGAAACTCATTTGCGATGGCTTCTGCCTTTCCTTGAAGTGTGATTGTCTTGAGAGAAAAGGCGTTGGAGAGATTAGGCGGCCGAGAAAGCTTGGAGAATGGCGTGATGACTTCTCGGGTAGAGATGGCGTAGGTGCTACGAGCTGTAAATCAACAACACCGAGTGTCATTAAGCCAGTTCATTTTGAAGAGTCGGAAGTCACCTACGACAGCGTGTGAACGAGAAATGCTCTAAGTCTCGACACGTCGAAAAGAGGCTTGCAAGCGGCTTCAGATCTCGATATGGATCCAAGTCTACCCACTGTACATCACTTTGATCTACAGATAGCATTCTTAGACGCCCATCAATGTTGAACGGGAACGCCGTGGATCCAAAGAGAGTCACAGCTTGATCGAGTGTAGACTTGCCAACAATAGATAGCGATTTGAGAGAAATTTGGGTATAGGAATGAGGGTTGTGGCGTAAACTCCATGCGATAGAGCTTTCATTCGAAAAGGAGGGATCCAAAGTGAGATCCCGGAGGTTGTATAGTCTTGTAAAGAATGTGAGAGAAGGGAATTGGTGGTCGGTTAGGGCTGAGATATCGAGCTTTCGGAGGTTCGTGGTCTGTTCATCAGTCAGAGGAGGAAAGAAAGGAAGTTCCGTTGGTTGGGAAACGTTATTCGAGGGTAATCGTGGAAATGAAAGTGATTCAAGTTTGATAAGATAAGGAGCGACTTTGTGCAAGTAATAGACTTCATCGGTACTGGTACAGGTGGAGCCAGTATGAACTGAAAGGCTTCGGATAAGCTTGATGAGATGTGGGGATCGCTTGAGGAGGGAGTAAAATCTGCGTGGTGTCTGCTTTACTGCTTTCTGATACGGCCAGAAGTAGAGTGTCACTTCAGAGAAGAAGATTTTCTGAGCAGGCTGATAGAATGTCAGGGCCACTCGAGCGCAAGCCGCCAGTGTGGGCTTGTCTGTGATGAAAGTGACAATTTCTGCAATGATCTCTGGCGGAAGTTGAGGGGTGTGGCGACGTGTCCGCAAGGTATGAACTTGCGCTCTCTGAGCGGGTAGTTGAAGATGCAAGTCTTGATAATGCGGCGTGAAGGCTAGTGAAACTGGCATCAAAGCAGCTGGGGGGATATTGTGGATTGGGGTGAACGGGCCATGAGGAGGTTGGGGATCGATGGGGTACTTGGCGGAGGTCCTGGAGCGAGGATAAGACATGACCACACCGACCAAGCACCGATTACTGCCCCTTATAAATAAGGAAAGTTCGCTTGCAGCTTGATTTCGTCGTCGCGATGAAGAAAGTAGGACGTTCAACGTTCAATTTCTGTGCGACGATCGCGTTGACTACGAATGGAAGACAAGACAGGCAAGACGACCGTATAGAACGACCTTAAAGCCAGAGGCGAATAAGTACAGCCCCAGCTGACTTATGAGGATGTCAGTCGACGATGATTGAGACAAAACAATAGTTAGTTGACAGACCTTGAGGTCTCGTCGCAACCTTGAAGCTTGAAAGAAATCGACGATGGATGACTCGAAGCAGGAAAATCCACATAACGCCACAATAGAACACCTGAGCTGCTTGAGAGAGGTTGCGTAGCGATGTTTCTTCAGTTATTTTGTTTGAATTTTGCAGCGCGAGAACGCAAATCGGCTTTTCGGAGAATTATACACTTACCAAATCAGGGTCGTCTTCTCCCATATATGGCAATCGAGAGAACAAAAGGTTACCATGTCCGCTTTCGGATGAAGGGATGGCTCAACACGACATTGTTCTGACAATAAGGCTGTCATTATATTGCAGTAAGATGGGCAAGAGAAGGCCTCACCATATGAAGTGTTGAAACAACAATGAGCCAATGGCTTCGCTACTTAAGCGAGTGGACCCACAACTGTTGGAATTCCAACCAGTCAACCCATAAAGTCATAGATAGGTAGACAAGGTAGCTACATACGATTTCTCCCTTCTGTTCTGTTTTTACGACCCCAAACAATGCACATCTTTATGCCTAAACCTTCACCACCTCCGGCTGGTCCGCCTTTTGTCAACTATTTTGAGCAAATCTCCGAACGACCACAACCCATTCTCAAGAAGCGCAGCGCGCATTCTTTGAGAAATACAGCACCTATCGGTGTAAAAAAACGTAAGTTGGTGTCCCCAGGGTGGAGGAAGATGTTGACCAACCACTCTAATAGGCTCCCCAGTGCAAAAGAGAGTGAGGCTTGCTGCAATGGACACCATTCCTGTGTCAGACATTACAGATCGAGATGCCTTAAAGGAATTTCTCTACGAGGGAGTGAGCATTTCAAACAATGTTCCTTCACCCGCTCAAAGTCGAAAGAGGCCTGCCATAATCACAACTCCGTCGCCTGCTCGACCGCCCCATCTTCAACTATCGACTCCTTCAAGGCCGAGCCTACTGAGGTTGGGCTTTCCGACATCACCAAGATCACCCCTCTCTCCTCGAAGTCCTCGAAATCGTCGTAAATTAAGTCGGCGGAAACCCGTGAACCCTGAGGGACTTCCTGAGGCCAGAAAGGTCGACGAAGCACATACTCCTTCCTCTGTGAAAACTCGAGTAGCGAGCTGGCTACTCAATCCAAAACCTGAGGTAGTTATGACCAGACGCCAGTCTCTCCGAAGGGATATCGATTCGCCTTGGGTGACACCAACGTCATCGCCCAACTCATCGCCCGCCTCACAGCATAGTCAAGATCACTTGGAAAGCAGTCTACGGGTGAAGAGAAGAGATTTGGTTCATCGGCTTTTCTCGAACAAAGAATTGTGTTGGGACGTACGAGATGCACCTTCGATGGCGAGGATTGTTCAAAGCAATGGGCGGTTTGTGCCAATGCAACCTTCAATGCAAGCCGAAGCTGCACTCTGTCCTAACATATCCGTAGCTGAGATACATCTCCTTGATTCGCGACTCTGGAACTTCGAACATAAGTGGGGTTCGATCATCCTCCGGAGGACCGACCCGCGTCAGCCTATTGCTGTCTGGCATATCTTGGAAGCAATTTATACGTACTTCCACTACCCTATTTCTCAAGGCGACTTGGCTGCATTTGCTCCGACGGGAATGGACCGCGAACTTGTGGAAGAAAACTGGCGTCAGAGAACTGCAGATTTCTCTTGGGCGTACGGCTCAGCTAAGGATCAAATTTTCGACCCAAAGATGCGACGTGTGGACTTGCTGGGCAGCTCTTCCAGATTTTGGAAACTGAGACTTGGTTCGATGGACACAACTTCATGCCAACTATTTCTGAGTCTTCGATGACTTGCTTTCCCTCTTTTGACCCCATTATGATATGATCATTCGATATTTATATTCCAAAACCTAGTTACATACTTTCAATAGACATTAATTAGATACCATGCTAGCACGATACAGTAGTAATGAAACTCACGAAACTGCAAACAAAAAGACGAGGGATTTGGAGGGAATGAGGCAAAGACGAACAATCGGAGTTGTCGGGCTTACTGCTGCGAACAGAACAATCGAGTCATTTGACCGCGACGCGTCAGCAAATAACCACGTGATGAGCGCGTCATTCCATTTGGCGCGTTGATTCTTTCCCATTTCGGAATGTTTACATGCTGTTCGAAACACGGATGAGTCAAAGCGGACCCGGTGGTTGACTATATAAACTCGTTGAGAAGCGAGCCTGCCAATGAAGCGTTTTTCGCTTATTTTTCCCCTTATCCGACCTCGCCCAAACTTCGTCTTCCTTCGGAAAGTCAACCCACACAGGTGGAGGAGCTCAAGAGCTACTATGCTGTATTTCTTTGCTGTTGAGGTGTCGTATATCTGCTGACTTTTCTGATAACACAATCGTCAACCAAAATCCGCTTGGCGCCCATCGGTCCTCAGTCCTGACCAAACAATTCTTCTAAACCCAAAGCAACGACAAGGTTCGGCGCCTCGATGAGTCGCATTTTCAGGAGCTCACTCGCCCGTCATCTTGAAACGCTGCTTCTTCTCTTTTAAACATGACTCGTTGCCCGGAGCATCTGCCAACTGGTTGAGGCTACCTTTTCAGGCTCTAATTAAATGGTTGTTCGGATTTAAGACTGGCAGCATTGCGTTTCTTTACCAGTTTAATTCTTAATCATTGTCTCTCTACTGGCACAAAGGCATCTGGCGCAGTGGCGGTATCTTGACCAACCTCGCCGCTTCGAATAACTTCAAAGATCAACTTATCTGCGCTGCTCTATGACCTCGCCATTGATCAAACATTTGCAACGTGAGACATGTCGAGAATTGGTACTACTCTCATTCGATATCACTTTGTCAGAAACTCTGGAGTCCCTGGTATCTTTTATTGCCTCGTCACTTCGCCAAATCTTCAAGGTTCTCAACTATTTGATGCAGTGCATCGTGACAGCACTCTTGTCAATGCTCGTCTTCACCTAGAAGGTCATCAATATTCGCCCACAAGAACTTTATGTCATGCATCTCAAAGGTCTGTGTATAAGGGTCAAACCTTTGTTGGCGGATTGTGGGCGCCTAACTAACTCTTTTCAAAAATTCACTGGCTATGCATTGCCTGGTGGTGGCGCCGGAAATTCTTGTCTATTTTTTTTCCGGCTCAGGCTGTTCAAACAGGTCGCGTGCGCCGATATCATGGCGTCTTGACTCTTTTCTCGGCGGCTCACTTGCATGCTGGCTCCAGTATTATATTTGAAATCCTCATGGGCTAGTCACCATGGGTTGATATCTGGGTGACAAGCTGCTGACGCTTCTTATATTTATGCTTGTTTAAGCGTGCGGCTTGCATTTTCCCTCGAAGCTGTCAGTCCAATTTGTCCACCGGCATTGTCTGACGACTTTCAGTACACGGTCTTGATTTCACCGGCCAATTTCTGTTGTCATTGCCGCTGCGATTCCTATCAAACGCCAGTGAAAGGCCATCAAGTCCATATTTGGAGAACAGAGGTGTGGCCAGAAGAATGCAGAAGTTGCATCTAGTTTCAAAAGACATTGGCGTGTCAATATACTTGAAGACGTGTCTTTATCATTTCATTGTTCTCGATCCTTCTTCATTGTTCTCCGTGGTCCTGAAAGTTTGAAACTGAAACTGTGCTTCCACATAATCTATAGTACCGTGAGAGCCTTCGATTGGGGCTTCCTTGATTCTGGGGAAATTTAATGTGTCTGCGGACCTGCGGCCACGACTTGAACTCAGGAACTGAAAAAACCACCCACCCTTCAATTCCAAAAATGGCTAATTGCTGTATTCTTGCTGCGCATACGCATTGTTAGTATGCCTCTTTGGATCGATCTGTCTATCGCCACCCTCGATGCGACTGTCCGGCTTTGGATTACACATCTTTACGGCTGCTGTCGTGGTGCTGTCGTGGTTGGAAGCATACGCTTAGCAGGATGTCTGACTGATATCTTGGATGACCACATCATGCACAGCATCGTATTTGCGATGCTGAATGAGCTTCTCTTCTTGCCCATTCAGCCCGGCTAATCAACGAAAGGATAACAAAGCTATTTTTTGTCCTATTCTGATTGGCGCCTTGCATTTAGATTCTTGCGATGATAAAGGACTGGTGAGTGCGTCGTACTCCGACATTAAAATATCTGCTGACCGGTTGAACACATGTTCAACCGGTTATATTAGGGTCCAGTGTACTCGGAGCGCTCAAAGAAGCTTGCGTGGTCGCAGCGCCGCTGCGGCAAAGCACAGTCTTGCGCGTCTAAGTTACCTTTTTCGAAAACTTGGGGTCGCGCGTGTTGGGGTGTTTTCTCCGCAGACTCCGCCATGTCAATTCAAGTCCATTGCGGCCTTACGCAGCCCTGGCCGATACAGATGATCTAGCTGCCAAAGCCAGGTATCCTCCAACTCATCATCAACAGGGCCAGTTCCATATGCTTTGCGTGGTTGCCGTTGCATGGGATGTCGTGGCCGATGGGTATCTATGATAAGCCCTTTGCCCAAGGCCCCAAGCGATGCTCTGGGTTGCAGAGTGGGCACTCTATTTCCGAGGATGTGGGCGGGCCAATTGAGTTGAAATATCAGCTGAGAGGCGGGCGACGTGCGGGCTGTGCGATTCTGATGGACATGAGGCGGGATTTGACCTTTTTTGGAAGGCGTCGGGTGTCCCACATGGGAAACCCGCACAGAACGCGGAGAATGAGTCAGCATCAAATGATATGACTCGATCTGTGAAAAACGGAGCCGCTTCTGCCAAAAGACAGGTTTTGTTTTGGCTATCGTACCTGCTATAATCTGTATTGGAATATGTTTTTGAGATATATGGATACGTGGTTGAAAGAGCTGTTGAATGATACATAAGGGACAGCCATTGCACTGGAAATCGTGAGGACGAATCTTTGATGTTCCTGAGCATTTGTCACGAAAATGGGCGGGAGATGAAAATAAATGGGAGGCTGTGCAGTCCTGAGTATATAAAGAGAGTCGAGTCAATGGTCGGGAGCCGTCGAATCTTTCTTCCCTACCCCCACACCACTGTCAGACTGGGTCAGAGTCATCCCCTCTGAACTAAGTCTTTGTATTGCTCAGAACTTCGAATTCTGAGAAATCCGTGAGTCATAACTCCAGTTCCTTTCTGAAAATCTGGCCTACGTGCGCGCTGCGTCCAATCACAGCGAGAAATCGTTTTTTTGTCGCCCCGTTCAAATCATATTACGTACACGAGTCACTACAGTGCTCAGCAATGGCCGGTTCTTCATCTAAATCTGCGATGACGGTCAATCAGTCGAATGGTAGCAAGTCTGCTTCGACGACGGGGCGCAATGTGCCAAATCAGATGGAAGTGGATCGTACGGACTCAGGTCTCGCGAGCGCACAAGCGAGCTCTTCGGAGCACGCAGCTTTGGCCGACGATAATGTTCTCGAGCAAGAGCTAATTCCAGCCAACTCTAGACTTTCAAGGTTACCATCCACGGTGCCTTCGTCCTCCATAATCTCTGCAACCACCCCAACTAGCGCGATTTCAGCCCATCAGAATACCAATACTACATCCTCAAGTCACGATGTTCGCTTTTCTGTGAATACCACGACTTCTTCAACCAGGTCACCGGCACTTAGCGCAATCAGTCAATCGTCCCCACTTGAAACAACTGTTTCGAGCTTTACTCAGCCCCTCACTCAACATGATCTAAAACATCCAATCCGTCGTCCTCGGACGTCTACGTCAATCTTCCAATCCTCTACGGATCTGGCCGCTCACTATGGAATTCCCCAACGTTTGCCACCTGCACCAAGCACATCTTACCAAACAAACACAGCATCATCAAAACCACCTGCTCCATTCGTCGACTTCCAGACACTGAGCCAGAACTATTTAAACATGTTATCTAACAAGCCCGCCGAAACCACCACTGCCGCCTCAACCGCGACCATGCCACAGACTGTCTCAGATGCGGAGCTCAATGCTCCGTTGGTGCCTTCTGACCATGAGACTTTGAACGAGATTGCGGCGTTACTAGGTATGGACACAGCCTCAGCGCGCATTGTTCTGTTGACTCATATATTCGCTACCGCTCTAGCTGCATCTCCTGAATTCCGAGATATGAATGACTTCGACTTCATGACTTCCCCCATGCCTGGGATGGAGACCGACTTTGGTGTGTCCCCAGAAGAGACCCCCTATCAAGACTTCCTCAATACCCCTCTCGTTGAAGACGACGATATTCTCTTCACAAGTCCAATGATGACGGATGCTCCTCTCTTCCCTTCATACATCGACGAGAGCCTCGATGATCAAACTCAGCTCAAGACGCCGTATGAAATCCAAGGGGCTCCTTATACCATTTCTCCATTCTCTCCGGCCCTCGAGTCATTCAACGACCCACACAATTTCCCCTCTTCTCCAGCCATCGCTCCTTCGCCTGCCTCTTCCAAAACCTCGACTGGTCCTCGTCGTACCTCGAGGGCCATCGGCATCCGCAAGGGCGTCACTCCCAACTCTCTCTTACCCGAGGAAGCTCCTACTCAGCCTCGCAAATATACCACTCCTTCCGCCACTTCCAAGAAAGAGATCCCTGCCACCTTCGCTCGCAAGCGCGCCCGATCCACTGCCTTCGGTGAAGAGGAAGACCAACTTCTCGACAATGAGTTGCCTCTGAACCCCACCGAGAAGGACTTGATCGAGGCTAAGCGACGACAGAACACAGTCGCCGCGAGGAGGAGCAGGAAGCGCAAGTTGGAGCAGTACCAGAACATGGAGAAGGCTCGTGAGGAGGAGAAGCAGTTGAAGGAAACCTGGAAGGAACGCGCCAATGTGTTGCTCGCTACGCTCCGCGAACACGGCGTCAACTATCCCGACTTCCCGGAGGATGTTCAACGCTATGCTCAGGTCTAAACTCAATTTTTATATCATCATATATCTTGACTCCGGTCCCTTTTTTACTCGTTCTCTCTTTCGAATTATCTTGACCCAAAATCTATGGTACACTTCTATCACTTAGTACTGGACTCTAGCGACGACGATATTTTTTCCCAAGTCGATCGTTTTAGTTACCTTCGGTGCTGCTCTGTATTTTTTATCATCATCATTCCCCATTCCCCATCCCATTCGTAGCATCGTCGTGTCATCCTCCCTCTCTATATGTGTTATGTCTAGCGTCGTATCCCGTATCTCGGCTTTGTTCACGCTCCCACATCCCCCCTTCGTCTCTTGCTTTTATGATCTGCTTGTATGTGCCTGTGATATCACAATAAAGTGCAATCCTTTTACAGTGTATTATTTCTGTGTGATCTGAACGTTCAAGCCCCTCTGAGGTGACCATAGTTGAGAACGCTGCTAATGCTGAGGATCCGGAACGACGACACCTGTGCATAGATCGCCAATACATCTGTCGAGGCAGTGCTCTTTATGACATTATCTAGTTAACGTGTAATGCTTCCTGTCATTCCGAACCGCTGAAAAGTACGACTACGGGTATTGGTGTGAAATGCTGTGATACTTGGTTTGGCTGTGTTGAAACGAACTATTGATCTGAAATACATGCTGGTCAATTCCCAAGCTGTGATAAACGATGAAGTACTAACAATGATATCAATGGGCGTTGTTCAGCTTTAGGACGCGTCGTTTCCTTCTGATCTTGATGTGTTTAAACGTCCGGATTCTTTTCTCGTGGTAGAAGCATCGTCTAGCCTTCCTGAGGAGTCGATTGACTCGCCGCTTCTGGGTTCTCTTGTACCGGTCAAAGCTTTGACGAGGATTCCGGTTAGCAACTGGTGGCGAAAAGACATTGGTATTGTCGGAGCTATAGAAAGTTGGCGAAGATAAAGATATGTCGGGGTAGCTGCTGCACTCGACGTCTAGAGGTAAGAGTAGAGCGTTGGTCGTCAAGGGGCTTGAGCTGAGGACAGACGAATCATCGTCTCCGTTGTCGAAGTAGTTATCTGCGTAGAAATGGCAAGAGAGAAAATCTTCGTCGTCGTCGTACAAACCCAGCATTGGCGGAGTCAAAAAATCGTAGCTGGGAGTATTGTGGAAGTAAGGGGATGCTATATGATGAATTAACAAGACTTCCAGGCATGGGCGAATTTTTTTACTTAGTAATCTTGCAGTTTCGTTCAAAGTATCCAAGCCTGAAGGTGTTGCAGGAATGTGAATCGATCCATGATTGATATCGACCATTGTAGGTACAGTTGCAACAAGCAAGTCGATGGACTTCTGGCTCTGAGGGGAGATCTCATGGACCGGCAGGGGTGAAAGGGTCGGAGCAAGCTGGGGAAGGTTATGATGGGAATAAAAAACTTGTCTATTGAGCCTTCGCGACTCACATAGCGTTTAAGATGAAAATTGCGAAGCATCTTAAGGTTATTGTCTGGCGACATATCCCCTAACTCGTCATTTTGCAGATCTGAGCTTGCCTCTGAAAGCTGAATACGCCCGTAGCAACCTATACTTTGGGTATATCAGACAAGGACAGTATTTACGGAATATCAGATCGCTTTTACCAGACTACTGAAACATTGCAAGCCAGATTGTCCGTTGGATTCCAATATTTGCAACGCGGGCATTGAAAGCTTGAGTCGGAATCGGACTGTAATCGAGGAAGGATAACACTCATCACAACCTTCCTTCCCGGTTCGACTACAAACCAGTTGTCTTCGCCTGTAATCGGACTGATCAGAGGCCCTTTGTCGATACACAAGTTATATTGGCCAGCTGCCATAAATCGGCGTTGAATTTGAGCTTCGATACCGTGCCCGCTAAGGAGAAGACCAAGAACTTTTACGAAATTCTATTGAAGAGAACCTATCCAGTTAGTTGAAAGAGATGTAAAATTTAACCTCAAACACACCTCGTACGACCCAGCAAGCTCTATCGGCAACTGGTACTCTTTCCCTGCTGCGTCCATCAAGACGACACCAGAAATCTCGTTATTGATGTTGACATTGATAGTCCCATTAAACACCATGTTCTTGGCTCCAGTAAAAAAAGAAGTTTCATTATAACTCGAGGAACCCAGATGAGCTCGCTTCTGGGTCTTCAGAACTGAGAGCATATTCGCCACGAGAGTTTTTACGCCTGGAAAAGAGCCTGTGCGCCTTGGTGCTGAACGCCGAATAGCGATTGCTTTTCCATAGGAGGGAGTAGTCAGTAAGCTAGCCATCCGAATGAGTAGACGATCAGGAAATAGCCCAGGTGCTCGAAATGCTCCTGCTTGACACACAGCAATCGAGATTGCCGTTTTCGTGAAATTACGGCTTTTAGACAACACGCTCTAAAATAATGGTTGCTCAGACCCGATACGTTAAACCTGTTACACATTTAAGAGGTTTGTGCTGCCAAGAAGACCTGGTGAAGAGCCTCAAAGGGAGGCGATGGTATAGCCAGCACTGGCAGATAGCTAGTATTGAGCTGCACAATGACAATGAGCAAGTTGAATGGCGGGAGTCCCCAGTGAGAAAATGGGAGCGGCAGGGCTTTGCCGAAATCACTTTCTCGTCTAAGATCAATCGCATGTCATCGGACTGATTCCCGAATGACATGGGTGAAGTGACTCACAGTAGAGTCAAGTCGAGCGCTACTATCCATGCCGCAACGACGCGTCGACGCGTTGCAATTGCATTGCTTAGTGTTTGTCGACTCGATTCTACAGCACAGATATATAAAAGGTGGCATTCGTAGAAAAGAATCTTACAACAACCTCGCTTAGAACCAATAATCTCCTAACAACTTTCAAGTTACTTATCATGTCTCTCTCGATGCGCAAAATTGGCAAAGACAGCATTCCAAAAATCGGCTTTGGTGCCATGCGAATGTCTACTCCTGGTAGTGAAGCATTCTCCGACGAAGAACGGCTCGATGTCTGTTGTTCTTTGTATCTTAATTTTCATGAATCATCCAAACAAAGTTTCATAGTTCCTGGACGCTGTCTTTGCAGAGGGCTGTACGTTCTGGGACACAGCCGATAGATATGGCGATAATGAGGTGCTCATCGGAAAATGGTATGTGAGCGTAACGACAGTAGGGCCAGGCCACAGGCAGACTAACAATTCCCGCACAGGCTCAAGCGATCTGGAAGGCGCGACCAGATATTCCTTGCTACAAAGTTTGGGGCTACAAAAGGAGGCCCCAACAATTCGCCGGAGTACATGAGAGCTCAATTCGAAAATTCTCTGAAGCTACTGGGTACTGATCGAATCGATTTATACTATGCCCATGTGAGAAATTTATGTTCCTCGTCTCTTCCGAAGCTCACAATCATTTGCTTGTTTAGCGAGTCGACAAGAATACCCCAATCGAAAAGACCATTCGATCAATGGCTGAGCTCGTCGAAGAAGGTAAAGTGCGTTACTTGGGACTCTCTTCGTCGAGCGCACGCCGTCCACCCGATTGCCGCTGTTCAAGTTGAATACTCGCCATTTGCCTTGGAGATTGAAGAGATAGGTTTCCTCCAGGCTTGTCGAGAGTTGGGCGTGACAATCGTTGCTTATTCGCCCCTTGGTCGCGGGATCCTCACTGGTGCTTATGTAGGCTTGACTAGCTGAAATCTATTTGCCTTCGCTGATCAATTCCATAAGAGAAAGCATGTCGATCTTCCCGAGAACGACATGAGGAGGCTCATTCCGAAGTAATGTTTTTCCCCCCTAACATTGTACCACATGAACCTTATTATAAATATCAGGTTCAGCCAGGAGAACTTCCCAAAGATCTTGGACTTGGTCGAATGTTTAACCAACATCGGGAAGAAGCACGATGCGACACCAGGCCAAGTCACTCTTGCTTGGCTCCTGGCACAAGGCCAAGACATTATCCCAATTCCAGGGACAAAAAACGTTCAAGTAAGCAGTCTGAATCCTACTCGTGCAAGAGGAAGTTAAAGTGATACAACAGTATCTTAAAGAGAACGTAGCGGCTGTCAAAATCCGGCTAAGTGTCGACGAACTGGCTGAGGTCCGCAGGGCGATTGCGCAGGCGGATCTGGGTGGATTTGATAGATACCCTCCTGGCTCCACCCAGGATCTCTTTGCAGACACCGCGAAGGAGTAAATATACATTCGTAAAATTTTGTACATATAAGGTTGGAATAGTAGTTCTGACTTCCAGTCCGCAAGTCCAGGTCCTATTTTTACAATGCCTTCCAAGCCCGGACGGGGTTTAACCATCATTTTTACTATCACAGATAACCACTATACATGTGGGTCGACAAATAATCTACAAGTAACATAAGTGCGTAGAAACTCTCGTGTCACTGAATCTTGGTACTATGGTAGGAGATTTGATAAACCCGTTTCCGTTTTGTGATCAAAACGCCACAAACGAATACCATTATTTTCCTTTCGCCACTTTCGGAGCCCTCTCAACTTCAATACCCGCTTCTTGTTGTGCAAGGGTTTGATCTTCAACTTCGTCGCCATCCAATTGGACCGCCGCTTGTGACTTATATTGTCACAAATTTTAGCCGTAGGGCGAATATAAGCAGGGCGAGGACGGAAGGAGTTCTCATCGAAAGGATTGTCCCAGTTCAGAATGGCTGAGGTTGCGATGATATCTTGATCTTCAACCCATGCTTGCGCACAGTTGTCAAAATGGTCGAAGGTAGAATCCGTCAACATGAGTTCGGGAATCAGGTTGTCAGAATCTTTGTCCGAGCTGAAGGAAGAGAAGCTATTGGAAGGAGACGATAAAGACGATCGGGCGTGGGGGAAGCGACGAAAAGAGAAACCAAGAAACTGTCCGTCTAGCGGTGGCGTGCAGGGAGTTGCAATCTCGTTGAACTCGGCCAAAGCTGCTGAATAAAAGTGAGATGGTGAGTAAATATAACAATCGTCTGTGAGGTATGTGCTGACCATCTGGAGCTAAAATTTCGTCCACCGTCTCGATACCATGGGGGGTCAAGGGTGCATCAATGGAGTATCCCAAGTTGAGCTCGGAATAATGTGTCGATGGGGAGTTTGAATCGACCACCGCCTCATTAGTAGATTGATCCATAACAAAGCTAATGATTGGTGTTTCTGGGAAGTCAGGAAGCGATGTAGGCGAGGGGACCTAAGCCGTTGAATTAATATTTTGTCGGGTGGAGCATCTTTCGTCGCATAGAACCACTCACGTAGCGCTTCAAGTGAAAGTTACGAAGCATTTTCAAGTCATTATCTGCCAAGCCGCTAAGAAAGCGCAGTTCATTGGCGATTGAACAATTGGCATCCAACTCAGATATTTGAAAGCGGCCGTAGCACCCTGCGCTTCGAGGATGTAAGTAAGGCTCCTCGATCTAGTTTATGCAATAGTCTCACCAGTCTATCGACACGGTAGAAAGTTCTTGAAAGAGGGTGTTCCAAGTGTCACAACGAGGGCACTGATAGCAAGCATCTTGTCGCAGTTGAGGGAGAACAACACTCAACACAATTTTTACCCCTGACTCAACGATATCCCAATCTCGTTGTCCAGTGATAGGGAGTACAAGAGGTCCATGGTCGATGCAAAGGTCGAATTGCCCTGCTGCCACGAATTTACGCTGGATTCTTGCCTCGATGGCATTCCCACTCAGCAAAGGACCGACAATTTTCAGAAAGATCTGCATGACAATTCCTTGTTAAGTTTCAGGAGTTTATAATGACAGAATAGAGTGTACCTCGTATGATTTGGCAAATTCCATGGACACTGGATACTCTCTTCCAGCTGCATCAACCAGGAGGATACCACCAAGTCCATGATTGATGTGAACATTGATGTCGCCATTGAACACAACATTTCTAGCACCCATAAAGAAAGACGTTCCGTTGGCCTCCCTGGTAGATAATGTGGCGTGCCTCTGGCTCCTCAAAGCAGAAAGAAAATTCCCTAGAAACGATCTGATGCCCACACGAGAACCTCTGATTCTCTGAGTAGCCCGCCGGACTGCAATCGCCTTACCAGAAGGCAAATCGGTAAGAACACTGGGCATTGCAAAGGTGAAAGGGTCGACAAACGAACTGGCATTGGCACCCCAAATTACAACTTGTCCGGCATCGCTTTCCTCTGTACAGCCCTTATACTGACGCCAAACTTGGAGGGCATAATTACGGCGCGGCATCGCCTAGAAAATTTGGTCATGCTCGAACAGCCACAATGGCTTCGCTTCTACGAGCGCTCTCGAAAGGTCGCGTCCTAAGGATTTAACTCCCCAGGGCTTCCCATGATAGAGGTTCAAGGCAAGAGCACTAACAGCGGACCTTCGAGCCGTGTGCAACCGAACGGTCCGCATTTTGCAGACGGTCCGTGAGATCACTGGTACCACCAGGTTGAAGTCTTTCCGCGATCATAAATATGGAGCTGCAGGTCTCGGTTTTTCGTCCCAAACCCCCATTTTCCTTCTCATTTATTCTACAAATATCCTCAGAGGTTGAAGCTTGGTGGCTTTGCTTTTGTACTTTGAAGACGCTATTGATTGCATTTTATACTGATTTTTCTGGTATGATCATTTCTGCGGAGGACGCACGTTCGGTACTAAAAAAGTGAACAGGAAAAAGGTTTTGCGTGGCTTACCCCGGCCCTTCGAGGTTTTTAGACAACTGAGGCGACCATTTGCCCCAATCATCGGTGTCTGACTGCAACGTTGCACTCACGCCACCATCTTGCCTAGCGCGATGACTATTCTGAGGAAAGTCTTCTCGCGGCGAACGTTCGCTTACGCCACGGGTGGAACAGGACTGTTTCTTGGAGGCGGGATCTGGTACCTAAATTCTGGGCCTGCATATCCCGCCTCAACCAAAACGACGCGGAGGCCACCGCCACCATGGACGCCTCCTTCAAGAGCTGATATGCTCAAAGATTTAAAGGCTTCGGGAGCCATCAAATCTCTAAAACCCGGGCAAATAATCGAAGGCGAAGAGTTCGACCTGCTGATTGTTGGAGGAGGAGCTACTGGATCTGGATGTGCAGTGGATGCGGCGAGCCGTGGGCTCAAGGTAGCCCTAGTTGAGCGAGACGACTTCGCAGCTGGTATGAAACATCCGCTTGCTCCGGCTCAAAATTTATGACTGACGACTAACCGCTATAGGAACGTCATCTAAATCCACCAAGCTCGTTCACGGAGGTGTTCGATACCTCCAGAAAGCTGTCTTTGAGTTAGACTATGATCAATACAAATTGGTCAAGGAAGCTCTTCATGAACGCCGGATATTTTTGCAAACTGCGCCGTACCTCTCAGCAATGCTACCCATCATGTTGCCGATTTACAAATATTGGCAAGTTCCGTACTACTTTGCCGGATGCAAAATGTACGACTTGCTCGCCGGCAAGGAAAATATGGAATCATCATACCTCATGACCAAAGGCCAGGCTCTGGAGACATTCCCCATGTTAAAAAGCGATGGCCTTGTCGGAGCAGTGGTTTATTATGACGGTTAGTCCGGCTCTGACATTTGAGCCATGTTGAGATGACTGAATCCCAATATAGGACAACATAATGATTCTCGAATGAATATGGCGCTGATCATGACGGCTGTGAAACACGGCGCTACTGTATTGAACTACTGCGAAGTTACGACGCTTCACAAAGATGGTAGCGGTAAGCTCAACGGTGCACGGATCAAGGACAATCTCACGGGCGAAGAATTTAACGTTCGAGCCAAGGTATGAACGAGTTGCACGATACTTCATAACTTGTCTAACATCTTCAGGGTATTATCAACGCAACCGGCCCATTCTCTGACGCCCTTCTAACGTTAGACAACCCCGCACACGAACCTATCGTCCAAGCTTCCTCCGGCGTACACATCACCCTCCCGAACTACTATTCCCCTCGCAAGATGGGTCTTCTCGACCCGGCCACCTCTGATGGACGCGTCATCTTCTTCTTACCCTGGCAAGGCAACACAATAGCAGGAACAACCGACACACCAGCCTCTGTCGAACGCGATCCACACGCTTCGGAGGAAGATATTCGATGGGTTTTGGAAGAAGTTCGACGCTATCTCGCTCCTGATATCAAAGTCCGTCGTGGCGATGTCCTCAGTGCCTGGAGTGGATTGAGACCTCTGGTTAGAAATCCTGGTGCAGCGAAGACGGAGGGTTTGGTCCGGAACCATATGATTCATGTCAGCGACAGTGGTCTTTTGACTATTGCTGGTGGTAAATGGACTACATATCGGGCTATGGCACAAGAGACTATCGATGAAGCTGTCAAGGTGTTTGGTTTGGAAGGCAAGGTGAAAAATGGTTGTATTACTGAGTCGGTCAGGCTTGTCGGAAGCGATGGCTGGAGCAGGAACATGTTCATTGGACTCATCCAGACAGTAAGATCTTTTAACTTCAACACGATGGTGACATCAATGTGATAAACTCATTCTTTTGCAGTATGGGCTTGAAAGCGACGTGGCAAAACATCTTTCGGAGAATTATGGAGACCGCGCATGGACTGTCTGCGCACTCGCCGATCCAACTGGTGAACGATGGCCTCTACATGGCAGACGATTAGCCCCTCAATACCCAAGTACGGGATTTCCTCCAGCTGTGACTTCCTGTTAACTGAAGAACTTTCCCAGTCATCGATGCCGAAGTCAGATATGCCGTCCGCAATGAATACGCACAAACAGCTATCGATGTTGTTGCTCGCCGAACTCGCCTTGCCTTCCTCAACGCACAAGCCGCTTTCGACGCTCTTCCTCGTATTGTTGAAGTCATGGGGGAGGAACTGGGATGGTCATACTCTGAACGTCGTCGACAAATCGCTTCGGCCGTCAAATTCCTCGGAAGTATGGGTCTACCTCCTGCTCTAATGGCCCCGTCGAATTTCCCTGAACCTTTGCCCAAATCATGGAAAGACCAAGTGCAGAGAGATATCTGGCGTGTCGGAAAGAATGTAATCACACTTGCGTGGTGGGCTCTTGGACGTGATATACTGGAGAGAGTTGATAAAGATAGCTTCACTCCTTCGAGGTCGAAGTTTGAGGGGGGCGAACTGACGGCCTTAAGGAGCGCATTTAACGCCCGCACCACTAAGAATGGCCAAGGTTTTGATAAACTGGATGTTTCGGAGATTCTGAATGCCCTAAAGACTCTTACTGGATATGCTGATGTGAAGAAGAAAGAGCTAGATTATGTGCTCGACGAGGCTGGCTTGCAAGGAGGTGAAGTCAATTTTGACGAATTCATTGAGGCACGTCACTCTTATCTTCATCAACTGTTATGACACTTCTGACTCGAGTCTAGATCTGTGGCAATCTGAAAGAGGTTGCATTTACGCCAAGTCCTTCAAAGCATAAAACACGTCTCAGTATACCTGTAGAAAAGAGCGGCGGAGGTGTCTAATATTGAGTCAATCAACACTTTTGTTGTAATTTTGTATTATACTTTAGTTACGTCTTTTCAGGACAATTGTTTTAGGATGGAAAACCACATACTTTGCTATCTCTTGTTGGTTTGCCTCACCTTCAACTCTCAGTTGGATTGGGAGCAAACTGTGGTTGGTCCCGATACAGTAGCCCGGATACCGCCTTGATATTTCATGTGGCGTTTGTGTGCCTTGATAAGTGTCATCTTACTTTAGGCAATCCCACCCAAGTAAATTATCGTGAGCGCAGATTGTTCCTCAGAACGCCCATACATGATTCTAAAATAGTCTCTTGGCGGTCAATTTTTGATATAGGTGCTTCCTGGTATATGTACTTGACATTGGTCATCAAAACAGTTACAGTGGCTGCTAGCTATTGAAATCGAACGTGGAAACCAAAGCGCACCTCCAGATAAGAAGTTATTCATCTGCTTCCGTCTTATGAGATATTTTTCTCGGCATACACACTTTGCTTGGCAACCTGCATTTTGATTTCCCGGGTTCAAATGATATCGGTGTCTGCCGCGAAGCCATATAGAATAAAGTGAGTGTCTATTACTCCTCAGTTCCTCCCTTCTCTGACAACAATCAAACAACCACCAGCTAACCGCAACTTAACCCATCCCATTTCTTAGCAGCCTCTACCCTATGATATGACGACTGTTGAAAACGTATATGCCCTCACAGAGACTATCCTTGAATTTATCTCGGAGAACAACTTCCTTAAGAATGTCGCTGTTCTCCAGATCTTCAACGTTGTCATGCAGTTTCAAAACCTCATGACTCCCTTATTAACCAGGCGCTCAATCCCCCCTTACCTCTCCCGATGTTTGAACGAGACACAAATCGCGTTAGCCTCCGCTCAGCGGAGTCTTCACGAAAGCCCCGAAGGGCGGTCTAGTCGCTTGCGCGGCCTGCTTGTCCAGCGGTCAAAATCACGTAACTTGAAGGACGACAGAGAACTCTTGGTCTCCCAGCATGTGGCGTTATTATCAGCCGTGCAAGTCGTAAGTCATGTCAAGGGCTTCAATATCATAACACCGGTCGCCAGCATAAAACGCCAAGTGGAAAGCAAATCGGTGCAGAGTTTGAAGATGAAATCGAAGATGCAAGACTCCGATCTTGCTTCACTCTTCGAGGCCCACCAGTTCTGGAGATGTTATATTGGATCGGAGGTAGGCTCTTTCATGTTGGCTTACTCTAGCGCTGACCTAATACAAGTATTAAATTCCTGTCCTAGTCAAATCTTGCCGAGAGTGAAGAATTTTGTGAAGTGTTGTCCTTATGGATGGGCGAACCGCTAAGCGACATTGCCTGTAAACGACTTTTGTTAAGACTGGACGAAGATAACATGGGAACGATTACTTTCGCAACATTCAGGGACTTCATTCGTCAAGGAAATTTGAGAGAGACCGTCAATTTGTATGCTTCTGGTAGGCATTCTCGAGTTATGTGTTCCCCTACTGGTTATCCACGCTTTTAGATCCCCCTCTACCGCTGTTGGTCTGGATTGACCATGACACCACCGCCGTGATACCTAGAGTAATCGAAGCCACAAAATCAAACATTGCAGTCTATCAGATCTCTTCGACGGCGACGGCGAAACGGTGGATTTCAATAAATGAAGGTCAGATCCATGCCGATCAGATCATTCGCAGATACTGACACTTGGTACCTTGCTAGGCTTTCTGCAAGAACAGGAAAACTCAGGCCGAATACGAATCTTGCTTAGTCAAGTTCTTCACGAACGAAATGACTATCATTTGAATGTAGTCAACGAGAATGCTGGTCATCAAATCACTGCATTTATTCGCGGTTTGAATAGCAAGACGCCCATCCTCGTCTATACTTCCAAATCCAAGTTGCATCTGACAAAATATGTTCAAGACTACGATATGATCGGTTCTTTGGGAGGAAACCACCTGGTGTTACAGGCATACGTAGCTGCTTTAGCGGGAGGGCAAAAAGACGATACCAGATGGACAAGATACAACGCTTAAAATCGAATGTTTCAACTCAAGACAGGCTTGCAAGACATGGAATATCGTAGACGAAGGGGTTAATGTACAAACATCGTGGATTCGTAATGAGTCATGAGAGTGTGATGTAAACTATGATAAGCTGCTACAGACCATTCCTCCGGATGTTCCGCATAAGTGGGTATACAATGGGGTTGTGATTAAGGCATCAAAACCCCTTAAGGGTCTGTTCGGCAGCAGGCGAGCGAGCGAGCGAGCGTGTGATGGCGAGTGTGATGGCGAGCGTGATGGATTCACAGGACCGGAACGCGTCTTCCGGCGTCTCGTTCTGGAGAAGATAAGACTAGATAACTCAAACTCAGAAGATTGCAACACGTAAATACCTCAAATATACCACAAATGATTAACCACAGCAGCAGAGATCGAGTAATTTACGGTTAATTGGAAATGAACCCCAATGTAAGGTGCATCAGTGAACAACACTGCTTGAGTGAGAGCGGCTATTGTCCACGGATATCAAGCTAGCAGCTTATTTTCAGTTACTGTCAGCTTATATTTTCAAGCTTTCACTACTACAGCTACATGATTCAAATGTGTGCACTCAGTGAACTGGAAGTGTGCTGTATTGGCTCAGAATGTGGCCGACAGCCCCGGGTGGCCTAGAAAGCCCAACGAATTTATCCAGAGAGGTAATAGTGTGTTAATGGGTAGCCTGACTCAGAGAAATAGATAGTGTTTGTGTTTTACCTTGACACCGAATTGGTCAGGCTTGTTATAGGCTGGGTTGACTTCAAAGCTCCCAGTAAAACAATTATTGGCTCTCCCCTGTCGCAAATAATTATTTGTGGTGTATTTGAGGTATCTACGTGTTGCGATCTTCTGAGTTTGAGTTATCTAGTCTTATCTTCTCCAGAACGAGACGCCGGAAGACGCGTTCCGGTCCTGTGAATCCATCACGCTCGCCATCACACTCGCCATCACACGCTCGCTCGCTCGCTCGCCTGCTGCCGAACAGACCCTAATCAATGTTGCCAGGTCCGGCGGCTTGTAATACTACAACACCGCTGCCGACCCCAGCGACAACGAACGCGGTTGCCACATCACCGATTGTTTTCCTAACTTCTGCACCCACGTGACCGTGTTCATCCATTAACTGCTTCAATTCCATTCTATGGTTCTCAACCGCCATCCTCCTGGAACGACCCGTGACGACAACAAGCTTTGTCGAAGGCGTTGGTATACTCTCCGTGGCTTGCTGGATGGCAGCATGAAGGGGTATAGGCGAGTTAAGCGTCACAAAATCAAGTTGCGGTCGAGCAGCCGAACCGCTGGATGTTGAGGCACCATCGTTTTGCGAGTAAGTAGAATAGCGAGTCCAAATAATGTTATCAGCAGTATCGGATTGGAGGCGTGTTTCCGTGTTATGTTGTCCGTAGTATGTGTCTGGCATACCTGCAATTCGCTATGGAAAATTGTGAGCAAAACTGCCAAAACTGACAACATAGGTAAATACCGAAGTGACCGTCAGTCGATTCAGTTCTTCTATAGCTCTTGGGTCAAGAGAACTGTTCTCAATGTGGGCGTTGGAAGGTTTCGTGGGAGTAGCAATACCCATTGCACCAGTATCTCCAGAATCATCCGTTTTTAAGATCCTTACAATTGTGCCTTTGATCTTTGGGTTTGAACAGATCTGAACAGCAAATTCCAACGCCAGCCGGTCATCTGGACCTCCAAAGAATGGAAGGAAAATATGCTGTTGATACCCTCCACCACCTCCAGTACCACCTCCAACAATTGAGTTCGACATCATGGAATCTAAGGTACTTTGATCCACAAACAGGGCGACGTCCGTAGTTGACTGGGAGAATACCCCGCGCACGAACTGCGAATGTGTAATTGCGACCGAGTTACTGACGTCCACTGGTGCTACGGGAGTACTTGAACCGTGGGGAGACTTGGCTGATTTGAAAAGCATATCGAATGGGTTGTGCGACGCTGCGCTCTTTGTAGGTGCATTCATGATAGGAGGAGAGAGTGCTGAATCTGGGAGTGTAATAGGCTGCTCCATAGGTGTGGAGGGAGGAGGGTTGGCATCCTGAAGCGTCGAATCCTGAACAGGAGGAAGCCATGGAATGAAAATCATATCTGAATCATGATTTCTGGCATGCTCCGCCACGCTGTAGGCCAAGTCGTCAAACTTAACGACAGATATCGCTGGAGCAACGCGTATGCCATTTAACTGGCCAAACATCCGAAATATTGAAAGTAGAGGGTCGGTATGAAGAAGGTACTCTGCATTCGATGATCTCATAACAGCCGAAACACGGTCTGAAAGTTCGATAAGCCGAAGGGCGTCGGCAAACATTGATGGAAGGGTGGAGCTCGACTCGCTTGGGGCGATTGAAATGCGACGATGACTGGACTGCTTTTCGTTAGTCGGCGAAGTGGGACTTGAAACCGTCGGTTGAACGAGTTGAGTCAAAGCCATCATGCCAGGCACATGCTCGAGTTTGTCGAGAACAACAGTAAAACGTGTTCTGAATTCGCCGTCTTCTAACGGTGGTTTCTTGCGAGCCATGCCTTCATCATCGGCAACGTTATCGAAATGGCCGCCAGTCGCAGAAATTCGACGACGGAGGTGGGGAGGATACAACCAGGTTACCAGAGGAGTCGTCATAAAGGTCAGAACGAGGGCCTCGAGAACAAACATTGAAAACACGCGCTAAGTTGGTCCGTTAGTCTCATCCACTTAAATAAGAAGAGGTTCCTACTGGGGACAGAATTTTGGCCTGGAGCCCGACATTGAGGACGATGAGTTCTACTAGACTAATATAAAATGTGAATTGCGGCAGATGGTATAATAGGCGAGCCGCCTACCCCTTGCAACTCATCAGTGATCCAATCGTACTTGATTCTCTCCAATTAAATCCAGCAACGTATCGCGCTGCGATCATGCACCCTCCAAACTTGCCAACAAAAGCGGTGACGATGATGGCAATAGTGTATCCCCATGTGACGCCTAGACATCGTCAATCTGGAATATTGACGATCATAAGAGCAAGCTTACCATTATCAAGAAGTGTGAGATCAGTAGAGAGCCCAGAGAGCGTGAAATACTTGATATGCACATAAGTGGGGAGAAAGTAAGAACAAACGGTCAACTCACAAGTGGAAGGAAGATGATTGAGACTATATCCTCTAATTTTTCAGTGATGATGATCGCAAGATTGCCTTCACGCGGAACAATAAGACCTGCAACAAAGGCGCCTATAAAGCATACGATCAACTGATGATGGTAAATTAGTCGGTTTAGAACTTACCAAAAATTGCATGAACCCCAATGACATCGGTGAAAAAAGCAGATCCAAAAACAATCATAATTGTCACTGTCATGAAGAATACCGAAGGTCCACTTTCGACTGTGATTCTTCTCCATGAGACAAAGAAAGCAAGCTAGAAGAGCTGAATGACGTACTAGAACCAGTTTTGCGGGCCAACCAGAACAGAGCCATCCTGACAGGAAACAAAAGGAAAATAGTCCATCCGACGCAAGCGAGCAAGATGTATAGAGCCGTAAGGCCGTTGCTGGCGTTCACAAGAGCAACACTGAGCGCAAGGAGGATCCACCCAACTGGAGAGTTGTTAAAATATCAGCATATATACACTCTATAAGAACATAAAACGAACTTATATCATTTCCAACACCAGCACTGAGCACAACAATGCCCACAGTGGTGTCCAAAAGCTTCAACTCTGTCAAAATTCGACACAAAACCGGGAAGGCCGTGATGGAGTAGGCTACCCCCGTGAACAGCATGAAATAGGTGAACTTGATGCTGGGGTCAATGAACTCCTCATACACCCCATGAGCCACCCCAGCACCGATACCAAATGGTAAAATCATTCCCGCCAATGCAACAGTCGCGGATAGTCGAGCGTTGCGTTTGATGACAGTGCCATCAATTTCCAGACCAACGAGAAACAAAAAGAGAACGAGACCGATGTTGGCGACGAGAGTCAGATAAGGACGCGAATCTTGAGGAAATATATGCGCAGTGAAGCCTGGAATTTGGCCAAATGCCGTAGGGCCTTTCGAAGGTCGGCGGTGTGAGTATGGGCAGCAACCTAAGCGAACCGAGAAACATACCTAAAATTATACCACCCAGAACCTCGGCAATGACCTTGGGCTGTCGAATCTTGCTCAAGACGAGGGATAACAGCGTCGCTGTGCATACGATTATACCTTGAGACAAAAGAAGTTGTATCAGCATTGAGAATATGTAGAAGAGCCAATCCAAGATTCAACATCGTCCCATCGTCCCACATTGAGTAAACCACCCTATCCCCAAAGTGGGCAGCTAGCATTGGGCGTCGTCGCCTTCTCGGCAGTCTCAATACCTTGGAAGGTATCAATGAAACTTCTACTCACCGACTTGGATGATCCATAAACGGAGTGGATCAGCGGGGTTGACCGCCGATGGGTCTTTACCACTCAACAGTCCACCCTGGGCGGAATAGAATAATTAGGATATCTGCTCAGAGTGGGTAACATCCAACACATACCTGCTCCGTTGCCGCTCTTCGCTCGAAGAACGCGCTGACTGCGTGGTTTGGGAAGTTAAGCATCTCCTATGTCGTCAAGTGGAGTATCGGATCTCTTCTTTTAAAGCGGAGGGAAGACTAGGCCAAAACCAAAGGTACAAGAGGAAAGCGAGCACGTATTCCGGGCGGAATCAGGAAGAAAGACTCTGGTCCTTGTCGCGCTGGTGGTGGTCAAGGTGAAAGAGTTTTGTCAAACTCTTTTCTTGCGATCATTGTTGCTGGTTGATATTCGTGGCGCTTGAATTTGATCATTCTGGAGTTTGAGGACGGACATCTTGTTCGGCATCGGGTAAAATAAACGGCCACACAGCCCCCTTTTAGATCCCTCTGTTCGTCCTAGGCCCTCTGAAAGCCATTTTAAGTGTCGTCTGACAGCATATTTTTGAACAAGGGTTGGATCACGGTTAGCTTCCAAATATCTTGACGCCATGAAGAGTCAGAAGACAAATGTTCGATCAACCTCGAGGTCGAAGCGCTGAGCGCGTGTGGCCACGAACAATCCAGAAACTTAAAATTAGCGTGAACATCAATCAGATATACATGTGTCATGATAATGTCTACTACTCCAGATAAGACTCGGTATGTACTCCTCAGGAATACAAAACAAACAAAGAATCGCATTGAGCGAAGAATGGCGGATAGATCCGGTGAAGGGCGAAGAGAGATGAGACGTTAGGTCAAAAGACAATCGTGATCATCGCATAGAGCGAGATTGAAGAATAATTACTATACTGTAACAGACTGCGATAGAAGAGCATAAATTCGTGTTAAGAAAGATTCGTGAAAATCGTAGAAAGAAATTGATCCAAGAAAAATAGCCTTTTCGTTCATGGAGGCAGTAATCGCAGGTAATTCGAAGGCGCAACTGCGAATAGAGATCAGACTGAGTCAAGCAAGAAGATGAAAACCACGTACTGCCTTTCCTTCCATCAGCCTTCTTGGCTTCCCACCACTTTCCTGATTTGTCCGTGACCAGTAAGATATCACCCTTCTTGAAGGCAAGCTCATTAGGATCGTCCGAAGATCCTTTGTCTGAAAAAAAAGATTCAACATATGTCAGTCCTAACAAAATAACAGAACATCAAGAACGCGCACAATCAAATAACGCTTCTGCTCTCCATTTTACAACAGATTCGGCTTCAGTGATCATCGTCGGTGCTCCTTCGGTTTCCGGAGGTGCAGTTGTGCCACTTTGTCTGCCATCACTCATCCCACCATCTGATCCAATCGCGGCAATTCCGCCACCAGCAGTATGTGTCGTACTCCTTGCGCCTTCAGAAGGCATAGTTGTAACAGTAGTCCTCTGGTTCGTCGTGCCTGGAGTATAATTCCATTGTTGCTGCCCTGCTCCCACACCTGCTCGACCTTCATGTTGACTCGTCGGAACGCCACTCGGCACCCTTTCATGATGTTGTTGGTTAATAGCCGACATGGGGAACGCGTCTGTGCTTCGGCCAATTTTCTGCACCTTACCATATTCCTCTTTCGGATGGTGCGCACCGCCTCCACGAGGCCCAGACATAGATGTTGCGAGACGTGCAATGGGTGATTGAGGTGGTGAGGTGAAGTACAAAATCCAGAGCACGTCGATGATGGCGACAATGAGCCAGCCTGCGCCAGTGGCTTTGAGTGAAGAAACTGGACTGTAGATTGTCCTATCAACGCCGACCACTGCGAACGCAGCTGCAAGAGCTGCAAGGATGGAAATCTGTGTTCCGTAGGCATAACTCGCGTTATATGACGCGGAGCCCATGATGACCTCGAAGACGACGACGCTGAGAATTGTCTGAATGACAAAACCAAACCAGACGATGCGGACGAGCTCATTGTTGACTGTTGAAAACATGACATCAGTATTTCGTCCGAACATTGATAACGCATTCCTCTTACTTTTCGCCGCAACATATGCTTGGGAAACGAGGGCAGTGAGCCAACCGATCTAAGAAGCAATATACATTAGCTAGTATTCAGTTTTGAAGAGGTATAGTACAACTAGTATAAGACTATAGAGAGGAAGAAAATGCAAATTCGAGAAAATCAACATACCATGGCCAGCACAAACGTCACCAAAACGAATATGTCACCACCACTTCTACCTGTGGACCTCATCTCTGCTGGGGCGTAACCAGGTTCAACTACGCTGCCTGTTGCACCTGGGTGTACATGTTCTTCAGGCATTGGCATTGACATGGGCATTGTTGGTCCATGAGCATTCCCATTACCACCCTCCGAAAGCGGTCGGCTTTCTCCTCCCGATGCGGCATAACTGTGCGTTTCTGCCATCAGATTGCTTGTAGATCCAGTTCGAGCTCAAGAATTCAGTATTTCTAGGTATCAGAGGTGTACAACTTGAGAAAAGAAGGTGTTTAAGCGAACGCAAACGAGAAAACGGGGGGGAGATAGTAGTGTGAGTGTGAAATGGAGATGTGACGGAGGGAGGCAGTCTGGGGCCGTCCAACTTTCCAACAGGAAAAGGGTCGCTGCCACGCGGGAACACAGCGTCTGGAGGCGGGCCGAACCGAGAAATCAACAAAATTGGAAAATCGGCGATATTTCAACATCAAATTAACAATATATCGATATCCATGAATTCTCTTCCAACAACGTCCGGAGACTTGCGTTCCGCAGGAGACCTACGGCTCGTAAGTTTCGAAGATATATTGTGGCATACTCTAGTCTCTGGAAATGGCTGTGGAGATTCAGAAGAATACTCCAGTCAATGGTGGAGAACAATTCGAAGTCCATTGAACCAAGGAAGTTGAGTTTGACAACTACCTTCGTTAATGTATGTCGACTGAGCGCCGCTCCCTGAAGGAGGCCAACAATCCGTCTCAAGATTCGTTCGAGATAAATAGCGTGTGGAACCGGAGAGTGCAAAGTAATGGATTGTAGGGCCCTGAAGCTCGCAAGCAATGGAATCTGTTCGATGAGCACTAGAATCTGGGTGAGTCAGGCCGCAACGTGAAACCTGATATTCCACTTACATCGACAATCAAGAGCACGTAAATGCAAGTTGGCCACTTGTGGCCAATCTGAGCCTTTTATCCCCCGTGTGTTCTGAAAGCTATTGCTGAACTCGATACTCAGTGTCACAAGGTTGTCCAGATTTACTGCGCCATGAGTATTTGTGAGTAACTCGATGGTGTAGATTGAGGATGTTCCACCCAGGTGAAGGAAAGAAGGCGCGCATCCCAATGTCTCACGTTGAGAAATACAAGCAGTTTTTGACTTTAGCGCAGTATTCCTCGACTCTGCAACCTCCTCCGCCGTATATTCCTCGTCTTCAACGAGCCTTGATACCCATAAGCTAGGGATAGCACAGCCCTTCAATATCGATAGCGGAAAATCGGGGACTCCTGTCACATCTAAAACTTTCAACGATGAAGTAATCGCAAGTGCCTGGCCCAATGTTTTGACTAGTCCACTGTTCGATAGATACCAGGGGCATGCATAATAGCGATCGTTTATCGCGGTTAAACGAAATTCGTTCAGACCGATGAATAGGTTCTGTACAAGTGGGCTGTCTTCTTCGCTTGGACTCCGAGGTTCGGGTACTGCTGCAGCAGGTGTGTTCTGGGAGGTTGTATCTGAGCTACCAGCGCGCCGACCTTTGTTACGTGTTTTGCTGCTCTGGTTCACTATAATGGTTGGCGTCGGCTGCGTGGGCGTCATCTTAAGCTCGAGCTCAAAGTTTTTGATGTACTCCGACAAATGTGGAGACTCGCGCAGGAGAAATATGAAGCCCTCTGGTATGGGGAGAAAATAATGAAGAGGGATGACATTGCGTTGGAAGTGAGCTTTGAGTTTGATTCGTCGAAAGAGCAATCTTTGCGACCAAACAGAGAGGTTGTGGCATGTCAGAGAGCAAGCTCCCAAAGACAGTAAGTTTCCCTCGTCGTGTAAGATTTCTAGAATTCGTTCGAGGAGTTCCTTTGGAAGGTCGAGCAGGAGTTGCCTGGTCATGGCATTGGTCTCAATTGGAAGATTACGACGAAGAAGCCGTTGTCGAATTAAAGAGACCCTGGGGAGTTTCCAGGAACGGATTCACAGGTTACTGTTACCCAGGTTCATTAGACCACGAATTTACATATTTAGGGACAAGTTAGCACAAGTAGTTACCAGAAAGATGGGCAAACGTCGGCTGCATTTTTTAACGTGCAACCTTTGAATCGTCAATAATCATCTAATACAAAACTGAAATTCGAAATTCTGCAATTTCAGCCTTTGGAGTCCTTCGTTCGACAAGAGTCTACGTTCCTGCTCAGGTGTCGAGATTCGAAAATAGACAACAACCTTTACAAGTTTTGCAAACGACCGATATAAGGTTTCGAGAGGACTCCAGTCGAACTTCGATAATATCATACCCTCCAACTCGGTGAAATTCTTGAAATCAAGCTTCAACACTACTTCGGTCAAAGTATGTCGGCTTTGGGAGGCGCTCTCCAAGACATCAACTATCCAGCATAAGGGACTGGTGAAGTAGTCAATGAGAGAATAATTAGGAACTAGCCAAATTTGAAACGCGGCGCAGATTGTAATAGTCTGGAGGGCATTGAAAGTTGTGAGCGCCGGTACTGGCTGGCGATGCACTTTGCGGATGCTACTGGAAGTATTGTACTGAGTGAACACTGACAGGAGGGGTTGAGTTATTTGATGGCCTTCACCCAAGTGCGCTCATGATCACTCACATTGCCAATCCAAAGCACGCAGACGCAAGCCAACCAATCGTGGCCAGTCAGAAACTCGGATTCCACATTCTTGAAGATCGGAATATTGGCCCCACTGGATGCTTAGCTCTCGGATCTCTCCAAAATTCACCGCCCCACGAGGACATCTGAGGAGTTGAAGAGTATGGATCGAGGATTGTGCACTCAGGTGTAGAAACGTCGGCATACATCGTGTATCTTGGTCAGCCGAAACCACTGACGTCCCCGCTTCCGATAAATAGTTAACCAGCTCTGTAACCTGAACCTCTGCATGATCCTCTTCCACAAGCCTCAACACCTTCAATTTCCGCAGGGTTGTACACCCCTTCAAAAGCGCGATCGGGAAATCCGGAACGCCAGTTACATCCAATGTTTTCAACGTCGTCGTCACAGAGAGGGCTTGTCCGAGGGTTCTTATTAGTCCGCTCGTAGATAGATACCAGGGGCAAGCACCATGATCGGCTGCTAGACGAATGGTCGTCAGGCCTGCAAAGAAATCCCGAACGAGTGGTATATCTTCTTCTGTAGGAGGCTCGAATACAGCCATCGGCGCCAGCTCATGAAGAGCACTGGTAAACCCGCCAAAAATGCTACCAGAGCCTCCTTCTACTCCCAGAACAGACATCTTCGGAACTTGTGATCGAAGTTCGAGCTTGAACTTCTTGACATACTTCACCAAGTGGGAAGATTCTCGTAACATGACGATAAGACCAGCCGGGAGGGGAAGAAAGTAGTGCGAAATGCTACTCTTAAAGTGTGAAAGTGAGTCTGCTTTAACATTGATTCGCTGAAAAAGAAGACGCTGAGAGGATGAGCAAAGGTGATGACAGGTAAGAGAACAGGCTTTTATGGATGAGAAATGGCCTTCGTTGTATAACATCTGCAAAATGAGCTCGAGAAGCTCATTTGGTATGACGAACTCCGTCGTCGGTCTGCTGGGTCGCTTGCCGGAAAATATTTTGGCCAAAGGCATCGGATGAGAGATCGAAACCAAGCAGCACCGGGACAGGCTGTTAAAATTCCTGGGAATAAGATTAGAGTTCCAAGATTAGACGCCGAAAACGGCTGTTCAGCTCACCAATTGAACCCCACTGGTTGTTCTCGAGTATGTACAATCAGCTCAGATGAATTCTCCAGTAAACTTTAGCTTCGGGACTCCAAATTCTTCAGCTGATGGTGCCTCTGTCATGGAAAACCATTCCACTTACTTCTTCGACATGGTGACCTTTGAGGTAACATTCATGCGTTTCGACCACCAACTTGCGAATCAGTCATTGAACAAAGCTATATCTGATACAATAGGTTGAAAATACACGCTTTCGTGTTCCAAAGAATGGTTTCGTCAAAGCCAATCCTCGCTTTTTTGATCGGTTTAGCCTCCCTCGATTACCAATGGGCAATAGAACCAGCTCCGTCGAGGAACAAACAATCGCGTTGGCTGGTATTACTGCTGATGCATTTCATGGACTTATGCTTTTAATGTATCCATTGTGAGTAACTTATAACTTGTGTTTTGTCAGCGAATTTACGTGTCATTAACTGCCAAGTGAAGAGACTCCATCCTATAACGAATGGATCGGTGCACTCGATCTTGCCACTCAGTGGAATTTCAAAGATGTGAGCTCAGAACATTCAATAACATGTCTCTCCCTTTAAAATCTATTCAGATACGCGCCAAAGCGATTTTGGCCTTATCCACACTCAACCGCTCCGGGAATATTTCGCAAACGCCGACAGAACTGATCTTGCTTGCCAAGAAGTATAAAGTCAAGGTTTGGCTCCGAGAGGAGTACATCAAATTTGTCAAGATGGACGATCTGAAACTTGAACATCTGCGAACGCTTGACTGGGAGACAATATCACGAATTTTGGCTGCTCACCTGTACTACGGGCGTTCTGAAAAATCTGTTTCGGCACAAACCAAGCCCTTGAAGTGCAGCAATTGTTGTCGCGACCCAGCCGCCATGTCGGGCCTTTTTGATCACCCTTGTTTATTAACATGTCAAAAAATAAACGGCTTCAACCACTGCAGCCCCTGTCGAGCAGGAAATAAATGGGGTTGTGAACGTAAATGTTCAAACTTGAAGTGGAAGGATCAAACACCCACGACGGCTGAGGCTCATGTAGATGCTCTCTTCAGTTCTGAATTCTCGTCCATGATAGACTAGTAGTAAACCTTGTGTAAAAATTTACTTTAATCACTTACCAATGCTATTAGAACTTGGACGCCCTTGTCGTTCGAGAATATTAAGTAACTTAGGAATGGCTGTAATGAGTGCCAGTGTGTGAATCGATGATCGATTGTTGATAAGATCATCTTTAAACCCCCAGCCCACTAGATGATCCGCTTGTAGGTTGATCCATCTTCTTCAAACCCAAATTTCGCTATTATCATAATATGAACACGAGTGAAGAGTCCGATCCAGTCATCCAGTCGTCTGAAGGTGCATCAGTGATGGAGAACGATGACATATATTACTTTGATTTCGTGGTTTTTGAGGTGGAAAACTTTTTTCTTTGCCCTTTGTCAAAACTCAGGTGATTACCTAGGTCGAAAATACTCGGTTTTTCGAGTTCCAAAAATTAGCTTCCTGCAACATTAGAGCTCCGACACCCTCCTCTTATGCAGAATGTCTGGGAGCACTTGATCTTGCAACAAAATGGAATATGAGTGGCGTAGCTACTTATGCTACATTCTTAAACTAAAGCCTCACGGCTCCGACAGATGCGCGAACGGGCGATTATATCGCTAAATAGGATGATGAAAGCTCAAACCGAGACCAAATCGATAGTAGAAAGCATTCTTGCTGCAAAAAAGTACCGCGTTGACGGTTGGGTCAGCGCCGGCTTCATAAAACTGATAGGAAAGTTGGAGGTCGACATGGAGGACCTGGAGCTACTTGGATGGGAAACTGCTGCACGTTTACTCGACGCGAGGTTCCGGATCACTCGTGTCCAACTTCTTGGGGAATTTGAGGAAAGGCCTGAAGAAACCTGCGAGGAATGCAGCGGAGATTCTAGTTTAGGGACAAAACCAATCTGTAAGTGGGGCTGCGGAGAAAGGGGTTGCTTTAGACGTTGTGCTGGTTGTGCTGGAGGGGCACCATCGAAGTGCGTTTATAAGTGTGGGAACTGGTCGAGAAGGGATTTCTTGAATTCCTCGGCAATCCAGACTCAATTTGTTCGTATTCTTGCAAGCGAGAGCCTAGCTCCGACATAAATCATGGTTACAGTTATGTTTTCCTATAGGTTCCAACATCTAAAATACACACAAAAGCAATTAAAGTTCCATCCTGTTAAGAAAGACTATCATTGCTGGGCAAAAATATAAATTGAAGATTCAGCCTGAAGACCAGGCCCTGAAAAGGATACAACAAACCCGTTGAAACGCTGAAGAATTTGAAATTGAAATGCCTCGATTATGAAACAAGCTCATCGGCTCATTTGTGAATGAGTATCGAAGAGCTGCTGTAAAGGTAGATTACTTTTATTCGTGGGAACATGTTTTGAAATCAGTTGATCTGATAGGATCCATAATAAGCGCGCGCGTGTCTTGATCAAAGTCTGTCATCCCATTCACTGCATAACTGTTCAGATGGTACTACCAGCTGACGCAAAGCCCGGCGACACAAAGCCTGCTGAGATTGATGGTGCATCGGTGATGCAGAATCATTCCATTTACTACTTTGACTTGGTTGTGTTTGAAGTATGAAAGTTAGCCATACGAGAATACTTTCAACTTGAAGCTCACATCATTGGTTCTCTAGGTTGAGAATACACGCTTTCGCGTTCCAAAGACTCGTTTTCTTATATCTGATGCACACTTCTTTGATCGCTTCGAGAATAAAACCTACAGGCATTCAGCCGAATACCCGATCATCTTGACTGATACGACTGCCGAAACGTTGAACGGGCTTGTAACAGTTATGTACCCTTTGTAAGTGAGGACTTTGAAACTTGTAAACGAAGAAAGTTTATAAGTGAAGTTCAGAAAGAAGTCCTCTGAAATCACTCATGTTGAATGGATCGGCGCTCTCGATCTTGCAACTCGGTGGGGCTTGAAAGACGTATTTTTTCCATATTCAATCATTAAGATACATTTGTTAACAGTGACTACAGATACGCGATGAAGCAGTAGCTTCTATCCCTCAACTTCTATTAAGTGAGGCAAGTCCTCAGGCAATTATAAAACACATCATTGCAGGGCGAAAGTATCAAGTCCCAGCCTGGATATCGGAAGGATATCGCCGATTAGTTGGAAAGCCAGATTTGGATCTCGAGGAACTGCAAACCCTCGACCCAAAAACATCGTCTCACATACTCGACGCACAGCTTCGTATCACTCGCACTCAACTTCACAAACAGCTGGGCCTCAGGCCTAAAGAGCGATGCCTGGCTTGTGCACCTTTTTCAAATATTTATGATTGCAATTATACATGTGGAAGGGGCCGCGTCAACAAATGTGGTAGCTGCCGCAACAAAGAAGGAGAGGAGAAGTGCATATATACTTGTGCCAACAATTTTAACAACACTCATCTTCATGGCGTTGATATAAAGGAAGAGGTAAAACGTATACCACTTCAGATAGAGTAGGCTGGATGACCAAAAGAAATGATTAGTAGAAAATGACATGTGTGTCTTAACACTGCATGCAGCGAAAGTAATCTCATCGTTTTCCACCTCAAAAAACTGTGAAATTATCGGGACTGGTAAAAAGTATTTCTTTGCCAAAAACGATAAAAAAACCGAAACATAAAATTACACTTGCATTCGCAGAGGGATTGTACCGTTGCCCCATAAAACTATACCAAAGATATTTTCTTGGTTATGAGCGACAAAAAATCTTTGGGCCGTCCAAACAATTTTAAAGTTTTTCTTGGGACAAAACTCTAAAGTGATCTTTGGCTGCGTGCTGTGTAATTTAGAATTTTGGACGAATAAATGCGTAGCCATCTGAGATAAAGGGTGAGCCCTCATTTGAATTTATACTCAATTCTGGCAGAAATCAGCGTGGAATCGTTCAGACACGTTTACCCATGGGTCTGGCCCCTATCTCTGTAGCATGTGATGAGAACAGAGGTTGATTGGCCAACACCTCCTCAATTGCCAGCCCTCGAACCATATCATAGAACTGCTGTAACATTTCCACAGCACATTTTTATTTCACAACATCTCACTTCTGAAGTAAGGAATCAACGAGGATAGCACGCATAACCCAGCATGCTGCGCGACGGTCCAACTCAAGGCATTACGAGCCTCTACCACGCCTCGAAATCGTCCGTTTTTCTCAGACCTCACTGCTTTACTCTACACTTGTACTGCATAGCTCTTTTACCTCAAATCCTGGATAAACAACACTAGCCAACCTACTTGATACGAATGCCTATTCGAAAGAACACAATGACAGGAACCATGACCAACTTTTTCAACGCCATGCTTCCTCAGAATCATAACGGCCATAACCACAACAACAGGCTGGCGGTGCCTACTCAGGGAGTCAAGGTGAACAAGGCACCTTCGATATCGTCGCAGTATTTGGCGACGACGTCGTTGCATGGTACGCCTCGCTTTTTCGCGCAGTTTTTAGCAGCATGGCTGATATTCATGCTCTCATTCAGGCCAAGTAGCAGTCGTTACGGGCTCATCCCGCTCGACAGGTGCTGCAATTGCGAGATGTCTGGGCGAACATGGAGCCAATGTCGTCGTGAATTTCGTTACGGACTCTCTTGCAGCAGACGAGGTTGTGCAAAGTATACGATCTCAAGGGAAAGGCGGAGCGATTGCTGTTAAAGCTGATGCTTCTACTGTCGAGGGTGGGAGGTATCTCTTGGACGAGGCGCTAAAGACGTTTGGCAAGGTGGATATTTTGGTGTTGAATTCAGGGATCATGGGGAGTAAGACTTTGGGAGATGTGGATGAGGCGTTTTTTGATACGCAGTTTGCGATCAACGTGAAAGCCCCGTTGTTTTTGGCCAAAGCGGTCGCACCTTTGCTTCCTTCTCGTGAGTTCCTCGTTCATCCAGATTGAAGAAAGGGCTAATCTGCGTGATAGATGGTGGTCGGATCATTTTCTTTTCATCGACTCTGACAACGTCTTCCGGTAAGTCTGTACTTGATTAAATTTCCCTAAAACTCACCGTCAATCCTAGCTGTGTCACCGAATGCTCTCTGTTACCTGGCGACAAAAGGAGCGATTGAGCAAATCTCCAGAGTTCTTGCCAAGGACTTGGGTACACGAGGTATCACAGTCAACACCGTGTCGCCAGGCCCAATTGATACGCCGCAATTTCGAGAAGGCAAGCCACAAAACATCATTGATTCGATTGCCAGACAGAGTCCATCGAAGCGACTCGGAGAGCCGGAAGATGTTGCCCCATTAGTTGCCTTTTTGGCCAGTCCCGCTGCCCAATGGATTAACGGACAGATTATTCGGCTTGACGGGGTATGATATCTCTATTGACTTGCTTAATAGTCTACCCAGCGCTGACAATTACGCTTTGTAGGGAGCTGTCGTCTAACTGATCTGAGATTGGCCGCACCTATGCCACGAGCATGGCCACTATCTATGCCAATTGAGGAGCTATCTACCGAGCAAGCGGTTAGACTTGTTGCTTCCCAACCTATTTTAGCTATTTGAACAATGTATGCAGAGATCGAGGACTTGATAAGATTCCGAGATGAAAATGGAGTATTTCAGGGTCAAAGTTTAAAGCCATTGTCGGACGAGCCGATCCGGCCATGTCCTTGTGAGAATACCCCGCATCGTGACCAAAATTTGTTTTTGTGGCCAAGTGCCATATTTGAACTCGCACTCCCACTTGGACCTCCCTAATTGTCCGTTTCTTCATTCTGAAACAATTACACCGTTATTGTTCGTATATCATTCGCTATGGCCGTAAGACCGGGTTCTTGGTCCAAAACGCATTTGCATCCGCCAGTACAAGAAGAACATTGGTGGGAAGGAGGATCTTCTACAGGTATTTGTCGTCTCCCCAGCTCGAATTTCGGTTTGCTCATCATGAATGTTCTTTCTTCGCCAATTCCAACTTCACCTTCGCTGCTTCATTTTCAAACTTCTCGTTCGCTAACTCGGTCTCCGAAATCGACGTCACCAACATTTTCTGTGGACGCGACTGGACCCTTTCGGACCATGAAATGTCTGACCTCCACTCCACCTACATCACCAAAACTACCACCACAACCACCATCTTTACCTCGACGGAAATCGAATACGAATCGACCTGCACCACTACGACTACGGAGTATAGACGAAGAATCTGGAATGTCGGAATACGACGTCGGTGTGCTCAACCTCGGAACTGAGTCACCGCGCTCCAATAGCACGACGAGCTTGGTTCAAAATACCGCATTTGTGAAACAATGGGCCGAGGCAGGCATTGAAGTACCCAAGGTCCCAGCGAGACAATCCTTATGGCGTTCTGCGTCGTTCGGGAAGGGACCTCGGGGCTTGAAGAAAGAGCTTGATGATCGTGATTGTGGAATCTGGTGGGTCGACCGTTTGTATGACAATAACTTTGAAAAGCTGATATTTTATTTCATGTAGTTTCGAATACGCTGTCGTTCCTTGCAGAACTCTATGTTGCGGCAAGATATTTTGCACAGAGCATTTGGCTGATGTACGTTGTTATCCCCTGTCTCCATAGTGCTGTGCTTACGCGTTCCATTGCCATACTACAGTGGCTGCATGGACCCAACGCCGAAGGGCGGTGTCCTAACTGTGAAAACGCTTGTTCTTTGGAAGGCGGAACATTGTCCCTCGCTACTCCGACACTCCGGACGCCGACTCAATCGACAACAGTCAGCAGACGGAACACACTAACGCCTTCTAATCGCAGTACATTCCTTCCTTCGCCTCTAACGAGTGTCCAATGTCATTCAAACGACACATTGAACGGTACACGAGACACGACTTCCGGAAGTTCGGCGAGTTCCCCATCCTCATGCTCGACAAGTTCTTCCGCAACTGCTAGTGCTGTGTCTTCTGTGAATATCCCTTCTTTGGTGGATACCGACCAAGAAGACCTCAAACAACATAGTCATCATCATCATCGCCACCGGGACCACCACCCTACACTTCTTTACAAAGAAGGATTCACTCCTCTGGACGTACGGTCTGTCCCTTCGATGAATTTTGGTGGAACGACCCCTTTTTCGACGTCTTGGGGTGCATTGAGTCGACTATTGAGCATCATCACTTTTTTGATGTTCATCTATAAGCTCCTATCATGATCTTGCCTTCAATTACACGATTGGCATGGCGGATTTTGATTTTCTGATTCGAGGGAGGGCCCTGGAGATACCCGTGCTTCTTGTTCGTGCTTGCGCGTGTTGGTGTGCCGGTATGCCAGTGCCAGTGCGTGTCTATTTACCCAACTACAAACCCCACTTGGCTTTCTCTATCCTTCCTTATTACCGCCGACAAGAAGACTCAGTTCGCGATTAACCGTTCACCCAATCCTTCCTATATCGGCGTCCTTTGGTTCCACCCTTGGATGCTTTATAAATATACTATTCATCGGTTATGGAGCGTGTCCATTGTTCAACCCAATGGCCCTGGCAGCAGGCTCGTTCTACACCCTCCCAATCGCCGAAAACCGCCCGTTTTATTTGTTACGACCGCTCATGACCCATCTTCATTTGTTACTTATTGGATTTCAATTTTCGAAAAGCATTTCATTCTTGTCTTCTGTTTGCTTTGTTTAACCACACGCATTCACTCGCTTCGCAATTTTCAGGTTAATTCATTTCTTTTTCTTGGTCACTGCTTCTTCTCGCTTTGATGTAATTACGCATGTCCTGTATTATTTAGCGCATCTCGGAATGGCATACTTATGTATATCTATCCTTTCTTTCGATTTTGGTGCATCACTTGGGTAGATGGTTGTCATCGAACACATGATTCGAATGTCCTGACGCAGTCCGGCTAGTTGAACTTTCACACATCTGGATTGCACCTCACACTCAAGTTATATCAGCATAGATTCGATTGATCTATTTGTGGTCAAGACTTGGACGACACTCATAGTGTTATGAATAAAATTCTTGAATGAGCTTTTGTATCAATTGTTCCTGAAGGCGAAAAAGCACAGGGCGACGAGGGGTTAGATAGGGGTACCTTCCGGAAAGGTACTAGTACATCAGGCCGGCTGCTATTAATTCTTTCTAATGCAACTGTCATCACCTTGATGGTTCCCTCAAGGTCGGCCTACATTGAAGTCGTCGTACACGACTTGAACGACGAAAAAGGTCTTGATAAAGGTGCCTGTAATCTTGTTCAGCTTCTGAATCTACCTTTACCTCAGGATTTGGCCAATGAACTCGAACTCCGGCGACAGCTTTCTCCAGGAGTACGCCAACTATATGTGGACGAAGTTTACTCCATACCCACTGTTCTGGACCAGAAGTGCCCACTGGAGCGGCCTGGAAGACCTGTTACTGATATTCTGGACTTAGTATTGACCTCTGTTCAACAAATGAGCGACGCGAGGAGATGTATTCATGGGTTGAAGGAAAGATGGAGGTGTTGGTCTGCTATCCTGGCTGCATGTGGAGTAGCTATGCCTGGTGCAGCTCATGTATCGTATGTCTTTCAGTCTACTAGAAGGGAATTTAAATTTGAATGATTACCAGGGAAGATGTATCCGTAACATTGACACGGATACAAAAAAGATCTGAAGTGGTTGAACTAGAAAATCTCCAACGAACGGCAACTTCTATGCTTTCCTGTTGGATACCTCGCACATATCGCTCTGCCAAGGAGGAAATACTTCACGAGTCGAACGCTACAACTTCAGGCTACGCTCCCAGTTCAAGCGAGTTATACTTTCCTACTGAAATACCCTCCAAAAATCTTACAATTCGTGTCAGCTGAAAGTACTTCTGACGCGTCAAGCGAGTCATTTGTTACCCTTGACTATCCACTCGATGCATATATCACACCAGGCACGGGCAAACGCGTTGACTGCAAATTTCCAGTTGTCTGCGCGGGTGATGAAGACGATATTCAAGATCTTGTCACAAGCATCGTTTGCCAGCGACATGTTTGGGGACTCACCACCACCGTAGTTGGAATTTCTCTCCCGAAGAAAGGTACCCATGCATCACTAATCATTGGCTGGCTGGAGACGAAAGATTTTGCTTCTGATGCATCTGTGAGTCAGACGTTCTTCTTTGTGTCCCTGAAATCCATCTCATCCATTTTTGTAGCCCATTGTTCATGTTGCCATCCCTTTACAGCCGACATCCGCTGATCTGCCTCTTGGTGTATTCGACGCGTCTGACGCTGAGAGTGCTCTCCATTTCGCGCAATTTATTCTCGACCTGCAGCCGCTGTTTTCTACCGTCAAAAGTGGCCTGCATACCCCCAACCTAAAAGATTTCTGTTGGAAAGCTGAACACATACATTTTCATGATCAAATTTCAAAGCCCGAACCATCTTTTTCGGTTCATTTGCGGGTTGCAGCGTGGCTAAAAACCCTACCATATCTGGAGACTGCCGAGTAAGCGCCTGAAGATGCATCGATAACAAATTTGTATTAATTGCAGCGCATCTTCTGTAGTGCTGGTTCCTTCCCCCTAGACAACGATTTACTTCCTGTCATGAGCGGAAGGAAGAAAACGCCAACGACTAGTCAATCCTCCAGCCAATACCTCGAGGTCCCCAGGGCAGGGAAGAAGGATGCAACAAGCCAAACTCGGTACAGCTGCTCAACGTAAGCTTTCTGCTCTCATTTCACTTATCACCGATTAATTCCATTTTTTAGTTTTGGAAAGAAGGACGATAATGACGCCCAAGGAATTAGAACCTATCTCGCCGATCGTCGAACTATTCCGCTTCTTTTACTTAAGAGGGAGACACGTTACCTTCGGCTGGCAATCGAGGAACAGATAAACGATTTCTATGACGTCTACGAGAAGCATACCTCTTTTATATGGCCGACCGAGTGGAAGAGCCTGGTAAGTAGCTCTTGATATTCTTTGTGCAGACGTTGTGCTTAACTGCGAACAGGCCGCGTTGCCACCTTGTGACAAAGCCTTGGAGAGATTTCGTGCCGACCTTTTCACGAAATTCAAGGTCTATAAAGAGCAGAAGCAACCCATCAGTTATGTGAATACCAACGACTCTGCGATCTCTGTAATCGCATATAGAATGTCGACGTGCATGAATATTGTGGCTCAAGCTGAACTGACCAGATTTAATACTCTGGATGGAATTATCATCGAGAGTGGTACTCGGGTGGCTTGGGATCAAGGAATGAAATCAGGATGCTGTGTAGACCCCAATGAACCTTTGTCTAGAGCGTTCTAGTGAGTAATTTTCAGTTTATTTTTCAAACCACCGTTTTGGCATACTGATGGTAATAGTGTGGAACGGCTGATGAGGCTGGCTGTCAATCAAGCCGCATTCGAAGGTCCTAAATTCAATTTCACAGACCACACCGACTTGGCTTCGCAATTAGCTGTAAATCAGCTGTTCGCAGCTCAAGCAACAGGATTACGTGCCCTCATTACGCTGGCGCGCGGTGAGACTGCGCTGACGCTAAAACACCTTGAAGATAGAACCCAGCCTATAACGCTTGGCGATCGAGCCTACGAACCCTATCAAGCCATTGTTGATGGTGCATACTGCTTGCACTACGATCCGGCAACTCGGGCAAGCATACCACCCCGCAAACACGTAGCAGAGGCTCCAAGTCAAGCTCCGTGGTTCACCGTTTTTCGCAAATTCTTCCACTCCGGTGAACCAACTTCGAATGAGGAATGCAAACACCACTCTGGAAATCCCGATGCACATGTCACCCAGCAATCTCCAAAGGCAGAAGAAGACGACAAGACCTCTCCTTGCCTGTGTTCTGAGGCGACGCGATCGATGTACGAGGCCTCGTCATCACCTATCACGACCCAAGGGAATCAACAGCTCTTGATTCCCTTTATTTTGAATGAATACAAGAGGAACTCAGACGCCATTCACCAGGCTTTCAATCAGGTTCGTATGTATTGTGTATCAGCTGTTGAATTTTTGGCGTCCATAGGGATCACAGACTACCCTGTGTGGGGAGTTGTTGCCGCGGGGAATGAAGGCGCAATTACAATGGCTTGGAAATCAACATCCTCGTGGACAGATCCGGCGGGTTCATCCAAGGTTCAGGTAAAGCGACTTATACATGGTCGAAAACAGTGCACTAACTATGGATCTTACTTTATTAGACTCGTGGCCAAGCATCTGGACCCCGCACCAACTTTATCTTCGATCGCAACGTTAAAAAATTCGATCTGTCCGATCCCCTGCAAGCCTACCACTTTCTTACTTGTATTCATCGGATTCATCGCCTCGAGGACCGGTTAAGGGCGAAGCTAGATTCTCTCAATATCCGTAAGAAGCTCGAGTGTGAAAATTACGAAAACTGGATGTCTGCTATTCCACCTAAAGAAGACAAAACCGACGCCAAGAAAAAGTGACACATATCACTCTGTTGGGCCCATGCAGGTCTGATCGTTCGAACCCCTTATTTTCTCTCAACAGCTTGTTTCTTAGAATAATTTTCGCATCCTGTATTTAGTGTCTGTATTTCTATTCCATGGTATCCATGATCATCATCATGTAGGACATCTTCACTGTGAATCTGAACTTCGCTCTTTTGAACACTTCTTGAACCTGGGCAAAAATAAGCTTTTACTTTCAGTGGGGTGCAGGCTAATTGTTAAAGCGTGGTGCGAAAGCGCTATCATAGGTGTGTTATTTGAACTTTAGAGTTATCTGATGAACGAGGGAAAGCACAAGCGCGCAACTTCTTGACTTGGATAGGGGTAACTTCCAAAAATGCACATCGGTCCGGCTGCTATTAGCTCTTTCGAATGCCACTGTCATCACCTGAATGGTTCCCTTGAGGCCGGCCTACATTGAAGTCGTCGTGCACGACTTAAACGACGATAAAGGTCTTGGAAAAGATGCTTGTAATCTTGTTCAGCTTCTGAATCTACCTTTACCTCAGGACTTGACCAATGAACTCGAACTTGTGCCACGGCTTTCTCCAGGAGTTCGCCAACTATACCTGGACGACGTTCGTTCCATACCTACTCCTTCGGACCGAAAGAGCCCATCGGACAGGCCTGGAAGACCTGTTACCGATATTCTGGACTTATTATTGACCTCTGTTCAACAAATGAGCGACGCGAGGAGATGCATTCATGGGTTGAAGGAAAGATGGAGGTGTTGGTCTGCTATCCTGGCTGCATGTGCAGTAGCTATGTCTGGTGTAGCTCATGTATCGTATGTCTTTCAGTCTACTAGAAGGGAATTTAAATTTGAATGATTACCAGGGAAGATGTATCCGTAACATTGACACGGATACAAAAAAGATCTGAAGTTGTTGAACTAGAAAATCTCGAACGAACGGCAAGTTCTATGCTTTCCTGTTGGATACCTCGCACATATCGTTCTGCCAAGGAGGAAATACTTCACGAGTCGAATGCTACAACTTCAGGCTACGCTCCCAGTTCAAGCGAGTTATACTTTCCTACTGAAATACCCTCCAAAAATCTTACAATTCGTGTCAGCTGAAAGTACTTCTGACGCGTCAAGCGAGTCATTTGTTACCCTTGACTATCCACTCGATGCATACATCACACCAGGCACGGGCAAACGCGTTGACTGCAAATTTCCAGTTGTCTGCGCGGGTGATGAAGACGATATTCAAGATCTTGTCACAAGCATCGTTTGCCAGCGACATGTTTGGGGACTCCCTACCACTGTGGTTGGAATTTCTCTCCCAAAGAAAGGTACCCATGCATCGTTGCTCATTGGCTGGCTGGAGTTGAAAGATTTTGATTCTGATGCATCTGTGAGTCAGACGTTCTTCTTTGTGTCCCTGAAATCCATCTCATCCATTTTTGTAGCCCATTGTTCATGTTGCCATCCCTTTACAGCCGACATCCGCTGATCTGCCTCTTGGTGTATTCGACGCGTCTGACGCTGCGAGTGCTTTACACTTCGCGCAATTTATTCTCGACCTGCAACCGCTGTTTTCGACTGTCAAAAGTGGCCTGCATACCCCGAATCTAAAAGATTTCTGTTGGCAAGCTGAGCACATACATTTTCATGATCAAATTTCAAAGCCCGAACCATCTTTTTCGGCTCATTTGCGAGTTGCAGCGTGGCTAAAAACCCTACCATATATGGAGACCGCCGAGTACGTGCCTTCAGATGCATCGATAAGAATTTACATTAAAACTGCTACACTTGTTCTTATAGCACTGGTTCCTTCGACAAAGATTCGCTCCCGGCGATGAGCGAGAGGAGAACTCCAAAAGATAGTCAGGCCTCTGGGTCCCGCCTTAGCGTCCCAAAGGCCCAGACTCGCTACAGCTGTTCAACGTACGTGCTTTGACTATTCCCATTCAACTCGCATTCAAATTTCTACTTGATGTTCCAGCTGCGGGAGGAAGGGTGAAAACGACGTGGAAGGCATCAGGACCTATCTCGCCGACCGTCGAACTATACCCCTTATTTTGGTCAAGAGGCCGAATATTTTACTGACAATCGAGGGGCAGCTCAACGAGTTTCATGACGTTTATGAAGAACATACCTCTTTTATATGGCCCACTGAATGGGACAAGCTGGTTGGTTTATTTTCAGGTTCTTATTAACGCAGCTTGCTGATGTTTGCTGCAGGCGTCGCTCCCACCTTGTGACAAGGCTTTGGAGAGATTCCGTGTGGACCTATTCAGCAATTTTCAGCGCTATAAAGAAAAACAACTGCCTATCATCTATGTCAAAGCCAAGGACTCTGCGATTGCCGTCATTGTGTACAAGATGTCAACCTGCATGAATATCGTCGCTCAGGCTGAACTTACCAAATTCAACACTCTAGATGGAATCATTATCGAAAGTGGCACTCGGGCTGCCTGGGATCAAGGGATGAAAGCAGGATGTTGTGTGGACCCCAATACGCCATTGTCTAGGGCATTCTAGTAAGTTGAGTATTTAGTTTTCAAAGCCACCGCCTTTATAAATGAACACAGCGTTGAACGCCTAATCAGGCTTGCCGTTAATCAAGCTGCGATTCAAGGAGCCAAATTCAACACTTCCGAACATGCGCAATTGGCCGTACAACTAGCCAACGGCCAATTACAAGCAGCATATGCTGCTGATGTATCTGCGCTCATCCAGCTGGCTCAAGGCGAGGTGGAGCTAACACTTAAACATGCCAAAGAGAGGACGAAGCCAATAACGCTTGCTGACCGGGCTTATGAACCATATCAAGCAATCGTTGACGGCGCCTATTGTCTGCACTACTATCCAGAAAGTAAAGGAACTAACCAATCGTCTGGCAAACGTGGAACGGAAGTTTCGAGTCCAGCAACATGGTTTACCGTGTTTCGGACTTTCTTTACACTGGGAGAATCAACCTCGGATGATAATTGCAAGCGCCACGCCGGGACTTCCGAGACGCAGGCTACTCAAAAATCTCCAGCCAAAGAAGAAGATAAGACGTCTCCTTGCCTATGTTCGGAGGCAACACGACCATTGTACGACATCCCATCGTCACCTCTCACCGTCGAAGAAAAACAGCAGCTCTTGATTCCTTTTATCTTAAACGAATACAAGAGGAACTCAGACGCTATACATCAAGCGTTTAATCAAGTTCGCATGTACTGTGTATCGGCGCTTGAGTTTCTGGCGTCGATAGGGATCACTGATCACCCAGTATGGGGAGTTGTTGCTGCTGGAAATGAAGGCGCGATCGTGATGGCTTGGAAATCGACAATTTCATGGACGGAGAAGGCGCGTTTATCTCAGGTCAAAGTAAAGCTATTTTTACAAAGCCCGAAATCAGTTCTCTAACTTCGTGCTTTGTTCTATCAGACTCGTGGTCAAGCAGCTGGCCCTCATACCAATTTCATCTTTGATCGCAACGTTAAACGATTCGATCTGTCTGATCCCTTGCAAGCCTACCACTTCCTGACCTGTATTCATCGGATTCACCGCCTTGAAGACCAGTTAAGAGGAAAGCTCGATAATCTTGATGTCCGTCAGAAGCTCGAGGCCAAGAACTACGAGAACTGGATGTCCGCTATCCCGCCCAAAGAAGACAAGGCCGACCCCAAGAAAAAGTGATACCACCCCGGTTGGCCCACGCGAATGCGATTGTTCAATGATATACCGATACCTTTGCTTGAGGATTTGTTGTAGCCAGTGCGAAATCCTCTATGCTTACACTATCATGTCAAATTTTTGCACCCTGTATTTACTGCCTGTATTTCTACCCCATGGTTGTTCGTAATCATCCGTCCATCCTCTCTGTGAATTTAAACTTCGCTCTTTAAATCTATGACTAAATGCTCGAGAGAACCGAGGCGAAAACAGGTACTTTTACTTTCAGTGGGATTGCGGCTGATATACTTGTAGTGTAAAAGCAATGAAAGCGCTACTAAAAGTGTATTATTTTGAACCCTCAAAGACTTATTTTGCTCTGAATTCAAAGCAACGATGTCTACTTCCTGGGTTAGATAGGGGTAACTTCCCAAACAGTGCATCAGTTCCAGCCTGACCGCACCCGGCTACGACGCCGGCCCGAGTGTAGAGACTCCTTTCACCCCCACCGTCCACGATCATGAACATCGTATGAAGGTTTCTCTTCTGCAAAGCCGTAAGCCTCGATATACGACTACCACGAAACCCGTACCTGAAAAGTCAGATTTTAGCAGAATTTTGACTTGCCAAAGTTTGTCCACCATCTAGAGAAACCACACAGCTTGTTTTCACTTGTGATACAGCAGAGGGTTTAGCTAGCTGAGCCGCTCGGGGATCACCTCCACTAGTTGGGTTCTAGACGATTTCAATGGCCACCTTTGAATATATTGAAATTCCGGCTGGTGCTACACGCCTTCGCGCTGTACCCAAGGACGAACGTTCTCAGCCTCATCAGGAGATGCGTCCAGCACCCAAAATCAGTACCTCATTGCCAAATCCTTCACCACCCTCTTCACCAAATAGTTTGAAACGCAGAGCATCTTTACTGTCGTCAGGTGTCAACTCCGTGACCTCTCCTACATTGGGAGTTTTCCCGCAGCTGTTGTTGTCAGCGGCGCTGCCCCCGATGACACCCACTGCACCTTCGGGTGGATCAACTTCAATGAATCCTAGGAGAAAGCTTGAACCGGATAAGCCCCTTTTACTATCGTCGAAAGACCCGCTGTCTCTGCCAATTATGACAAACAACTTTAAGAGGTTCATCATGGTGGTCGGACCTGTGTTTTGGCTGCAAGATCGGGTTGAAGAAATAGTGATGTGGAAGCGAGGTTGGCTCTGGACATCTATTTGGATGGCAGCGTATTCTCTTCTTTGTAAGCCTTGCCTCTTGAAATGAGTACAAATGCTAATAAACGGCTCCGTGCAGGTTTCTACCCTCGTTTACTGTTTCTCCTCCCCCATTTGGTGCTGATTGGCGTCATACTTTCAACTTACCCATATCCTTCGACACCTACTTCGGATCCTCTCTACGCCTCCTCCTCCTCAGAAAACGCTGAACCCACGGACTCTCTTCCTCAAGAAGGATCCGCCTCGTGGCAAGCGAACATTCAAGGCATCCAAAACCTTATGGGAACCTAGTTCGTACACGTCTCTAAACCTCGATCCCTGATATTAACCTTGATCTCAGTGCCGATTTACATGCGGCTGTAGAACCTCACCTGTATCATTTCCATCTGACCCCGACCCATATCTCACCAACGACACGCAAACGTTCCAACTCGTTGTCTTCGTCAGCCGCAAGTTCGAACCCAACAACGACACAACGTTCGCCCTATACAAGACACATTCTCGCCTTACTCGTGCTTTCCTTTTTCCCGCTACTTTTTGTACTCCACCTCCCAATTTTCCCAGTACGCGCAGTGTGCCTCTTTGGTGGCTTAGCACCTTTCTTCTTGACTCACCCCTACGTTCAAGCTGTGGCACCTGTTTTATGGCCAGTCATTCTGGACTACTTACCCATCGTCGTAAAACGAGCTGCAATTGCTAAAGACACAGCTGTCATCTTCATGTCAAGATATCTTCATTTCGACCTCAACTCGAGTCCCCGTCCATTCGTCCTCCTGGAAGATTCCAATACCGAAAAACCGCCTTCAAAGCCACTACCTATGATTCTGCAGTGGATTATAGACGATGACAGACTTAGCGATGCGTGCTGGAATTCTGAGATGAGAGAAGTTGAACTATGGGAGAACGAGAGGTTTGGTGGTCCTCCGCCTGTACCTGCGTCGCCTGATCCTTCTGGAGCACCTCCACCTCTGAATACGACAGGGGGTTCAACAAGTTCGGGAGCTCTCCAGAAAGGCTGGAGCAAGCAGAACTTACGGGTTGGAGAGAGGACAGCGTGGACGAGAGGAAGAGATGGATGGAGTGGCATTGCTGGGGGTGGTGGTGGTATCAGCGGTGTTGAGGGTAGCGGTGAAGTCAGGTTCGTGGAGTCTTTCACCAGTGGAATTTGAATGGCCACTGACGCGCTTTGTCCCATTTATCCCCGATTTTCTTTCTCCATCATCGACGCCATCGTTCCATACAGCAGCAATCTTACTTTCTCACTTGCTGCAGGTTGGTTGTTTGTCGAGTCCGAAGACTGGAGAAAAGATCTTCAGTGCGCTTGGTCCGGATGTGAAGGCGACGCTGGTAAGGGCATATCTACGATTTCATCACTGAAACTCACCATTTTATGAATAGATGGTTGGGTGTACACGAACGATACGTGGCTCGGTGCTCGTCCAGGACCCTATACTTCTGGAGGCGGAAGTCTTACTCGTCGAAGGAGATGGACAAGACGGGTATGGTACGATTCAAATAGAGCGAAGCAGGACAGCTAGCTTGATCACTGCTGTATTATATTGAAAATGACATCCAGATTTATATTTATGCTTCGGATCGACTATTTGAGAATTAATTTCGATGATTGAAGGCCGAGAATACATGAAGATGCTAAAGTTTTTAAAAATAAGGATACAGCTATGTTATAACAGGAACCTTACACCATCGACTCCAATCAACCACTGATTCTGTCAATCACTCTTCTTCCGATCGCTTTCGCTGTCAAGGAATCGTGCCCATTGGTGCTTATCGACAGTGTAGCTCTCCGTTTCCGGATGAGGGAATGTCCCATCTCGAACCGCCTCACCATACTCCTGCACTGCTTTCTCTCGAAGCTCTCGCGAATTCGCGAAGCGTCGTACGAATTTAGCCTTGTGACCCGACCAAGCACCCATGACGTCGTCGTAAACGAGGACCTACAAGTACGAAAACGGTAAGAAGCGAGCTCTCGAAAAATGTAAACGTAAAATCAAGTAACCCACCTGCCCACTAGTGTGTGGCCCCGCACCAATGCCGATAGTCGGGATCTTTAGAAGTTCCGTGACATATTTTCCAAGCTCGAGTGGAACCGCTTCGACTACCATGGCGAAAGCACCAGCTTCTTGCAGTGCTAATGCATCCTCAACAACCTTTTTGGCTCCCTCTGCATTTCTACCTTGAACTTTGTATCCAGACATCGAAGTATGCCGCTGTGGCATTAGGCCTACATGCGCCATAACCGGAATCCCAACCTCCGAAAGTCTTCTTACAACATTGACAATCTCCTTCCCGCCCTCCAGTTTGACCCCTTCCACTCTTCCTTCCCGTACAAGTTGAATGGCGTTTGTAACAGCCTCTGAGACGGTAGAGTGGAACGTCCCGAAAGGCATATCCGCAACGATGAACGGATGTGTGGAACCCCTTGCGACGGCCTTGCAATGATGTATCATCTCGGAAAGAGTAAGTTGTGTCGTTGAATCGTACCCCAAGCATACTTGAGCTAAGGAATCTCCGACAAGCGTTATGTCTGTCAAAGGCGATGAAGAACAAGCGTGTGCAGTTGGGAAATCATACGCAGTGAGCATGGAGATCGGTGTATTCGATTGTCGAAGGTTATGAAGCTCCTGAATAGTCACTTTCTTCCTTGAACGAGTAGGAATGTCCTTGGAAGAAGGTGGTGCAGGTGGTCGAACACTCATCCATCGTCTCTGGTGGAGCGCAAAGACATTGCGCGACACAAGCCGCAGCTCGCATGCGTGTGAGAAGCCCATCGCTGATGGTGGTGGCAACTGAGAAAGAGCAATAGCTAGAGTCTCATGGATTTTATACAATCGTATGAGAGTCGAGTCAATTCATTTGAAAGTAGTACTGATGTCGTGCCATGGATTGCGGGTTGGGGCAAAATGTATGGCAAATTGACGGCAATCTGGAGTAGCCGAGTGCCGAGCTTTACTTCCGTAATTGATCTCAATAAGTTTGGGCTTCCGGGTTTGGGCTTCAGCTCACTTGTCTGTCGAAAAAGGTTGACATCGCAGCTTATCTGAGACTCCGAAAGTCGGGATTTCGCCAGTCGAACGTGGAGACTAATCTATCGAACAACTGCATGAGAGTGAAGTTGCCGGGATTAATGTTACAAAAGCAAGAAAAAAGCAAGAAAAAAGTACAAGTGCTATATATGCCTCTTCCTTTACAATACACCTTTCAGTCCTCGCCAAATCCACCAGGATCTGCGAAAAAATCAGGGAGAGCCTCTTCCACTCTCCGAATCGCGTCGGTCATCGCTTTCTTCGCGTTTGTCCGGCAATCATGGTGCATATAAGTTGCACTCCCCCACCGATCATATTCCTTATGGACCATCTTCAACCTTCCGATAACGTCTGCCATCCCTAGACTCATCACGTTGTCACTTCTTGTCTTTTCCTTCCAAAACTCCAACCAAGACTGGTTGCACCCTTGCTGATGCCATGTCGCACCACAAGCATGAGAATGTTCGAAGTGGAGGTTTGTGAGGCGCATCTTTTCCCAAATCGAGGTGAGGCGGTAGTAACCCGCTAGTAGGCGGAGTTGTTGCTCGCGCGTAATGATGAGTCGACCAGAGTCGGGTGTCGGTTCTTCATTTGATATAGAGGCAAGTTGCGCCGATGAGGTTGAAGTTATATTAGACGACGCTGAAGACGATCCTGGAACAGCGGCGGATGGTGAACCTAGCTTGAGCACGTCGAGCTTGACCTTTTTCACAACGACTGCTTTCTGCATAACTTCCAGATACGCAGCACCTCTCAAAGAGCGAAGGTCCAATTCATCTGCGAGAGTCATCGCGAGATAAGCGTACTGAACTGATGAAGACATCAACTGTCTGAGTAAGTTGATCATAGTGTTGAGTAATCTGTCGTGTTGACAAAGTTGTGCAAGGCGAATCAGCCTCGTTAGTTGGTTCTCGGTGTCTGTTGGCGTCATTGAGCCGGAGGGTAACAATCGAAGGTTCGAGTATCCGGTAAAAATGTAGTTATGTGGTGGTGGGATAGCACTGAGTATTGGTGATGGTTTACGATTGACATAGTCTTGTATAGCGTCAAGTGCCCAGGTTTCAATAGATTTGAAAGAGTATTTGTTGGCCACTCGTGTGATATCGATGAGATGGCCCAGGTTGGCAGCTTGCGATGTCAGTTGTTTGAGTTCTGGAGGTCTGCATTCTCGAAAATCAGCCTTTTCCCTTTCAATATATCAAAAAAGGCAACATACAGTGCGTAGAGCGCCCATAGGAAATGTCTAAACTCCTCGGGCGAATCACCCATCAAAATAATAGGATTGTCGTCCGAGCGGCCTTCGACTTCATTTGTTCCTTGGGGCAATGAAAACATTGTGCTGAAGCTCGAATTATCTTTACTCAGGATAGACCGATGGACCTATTGAGTAGTCAAAAGTTCGGTGCTGATTCTTGTCCGTTCGTTGGACACTCACATTGAATAAAATATCTTCAACCAAAAAGACACAGCTACCATCTTCCAGATAGAACTGCTCGTCTCTCTTTTGATTCGCGATATGCCTCTTCTCGATCTGCACAAGCGGCTTTACGACGACCGAAGGAGGCTGTACTTCTGTTGCTTTGCCTTTCCCCTCCGCTCTTGAACTCATACCGATTGTCACCGCTGAAAGCCCACTACGAGTTGGAGAACCGGAGGACGAGCTTTCGTCAGACCCGTCGCAGATTAAGCCTTCCATTTCAGTGTCTGTGTCAATGTCGTCGTAACTTTTGTACATCTTCTCTGGGGGACGTACAAGCCTAAGAGGGTCTGATGGGTCCTGAGGGTCGGAATCGCAGCGGCTGCGTTTCCTTGGAGCCCCTGGAGTACTACTTTGCGAGGAAATGGATGTTGAGTTTACAGTTGCTCCGGTACTCGTGCTTCCGCTTGACGTTCCAGGCTCGTTCAAGTTCGCACTGCTAATCCCCCCGATCCTGCTTGGCAAGGTTGTACTTGTGAGCTCAAAAGAGTTCGGATTATTTTGCTGTAAACTTGCTTCCAGATGTTCCTCTCGTCGAGGAAAACGATTGACAGACATCCGATATGAGGACCAAGGAGATCAATAATGGCAGCTGCTCAGGAAGATTCGGCTTCGTGTGCCGGTTCTGCTGTCACTATTAATACCGAGGCGCAGATACCTTTTCGGGACACGTCACCGAGCATGTCAACAAGACCAAAGAACGTTTCAGACTCTTGCTTTCGTTCATGTACCTCAACTGGGCGCTCGACCTGCAATGATGAAGAAAACAGGAGAAAGAATCACGCATTCAAAAACAGCGCTCTGGAAGAGTTGACCTACCAAACTTCAAATTCAGCACGTAAATCAGCGAGCTGCAAGAGCCTAGTCAAAAACCTGTAACGAGTGTACTTTCAACAAGGTGGCTAGTAGGTTACTGTGGTAAGGAGATGCTTATTTAAAAAGGATCTAAAATTGACTCTGATAAAGTTTAAACGTTTACAGACAAAATTTTGAATTCAGTGACGTCTCCTTCAAGGATCGGACTCTCGTATTGAGCGGCTGCCCAACTCACTGCCTGTCATGGAAGAGGTCTATAAACATGCGCGACGATGATTACCTCTCTTCTGTCACACCGGATCAGTCTTAGGTCTGGAGACACTTGACTGACACGATGAGCGCCCGCCAGTGTGCCTCGCACTATCTCAGTATCCTAATCTTCAGGATCATACCTGAATGCCGCGTGTCCAATTCAGTAGACTCATCATTGTCATTGTTCTACCGATAAGACATATGCTCAAAAGCGCCTGTTGGCTATTTTGGAGCAGACAAAATCTTCATCTGGGTCTCGACAAGTGGCTACGGACCTTCAACCAAGATAGGCGCTGGCCAATCGAGATGACGTCTAACCTGTCACCGCGCGGTGCCCGCGAAATGGAGATCTGTTTGGTAATCTTTCACAAGGTGAAGAACTGGCCTTCTCTACCCTAAAGTCCGAGCATACGGCTTATGAGAAAGTGTCATTCATCTAGGTACCAGTGGCACAGTTCAAATTGGCCATTGTCGCTAGCAACGGTAGGTGCCCACGCTGCCTCCAAATTTAAATTTTCGATACCCATAGGTTTTAGGCTACCCTGCGCCAACGCAGCGCTTACCACTGCCGGTAAAACTTGATATCTGACAAAACTAGCTCACGAAGGTCAACAGTTATACGCTTTCTGCTCACAATGATCGGCTGAACTCGGTCTCAAGAACAGCGCATGATATATTGGCGTTTTGGTATAAAGACGAATCATGATGCAGTGATCGTCACTATGAGTCAAACCAACGCATCCACAAGAGCTTGGAATATCCTTCTCGTTACTGAACTGCTGCGCCTCCCCCGAATCTTGACATAAGGAGCAATGCACCGCTCTGTTATGACCTAACAAGACATACGAAGGCGCGTTCGGGGTTTGTTCTCCTCATTAGCTTTTTCTGGCAAGGCGCTTGGTTTTATAAATCCCCTCCATTCAAGGGGGCTATCCAATTACTCCCTTCTCCCTTTCACCTCGAACTCTTCAGTCCCTTCTCGCTGTCCAGTGTCGAGTCCTTTCCTCTGTTGTCTATTCGCAGGTTACGCAACCCTATTGCAGTGAGCATGTTTCAAACCGTTGTCCCATTACCTTACTAAATTCTGTCTTAGATCAGGGTCGCATAATTTCACTGACCAATCAAATTATGGATTCACCAACGAGGTCGCGATCGAAAACAGTTCGCTTCGACCCTCACGACACGCAGTACACGTACGAGAGGGAACCCTCCTCTTCACCACAATTATCAGACGGTCAGCTGGAAGTCGAAGTTGATACGCTAAATTCACATTCTCCACCGAACTGGGTGATTTCTTCTACTCCCTCTCCGACTCACTCGGTGTCGACCATCGACACAGACGGCCCGCAGACGCCACTGTCAGCGGGTCCTTCGAACCTTTTTTACACCTCATTGGAAGCAAAGGATGGACCTTTAAGACGTGGGTCCCCTCCCAAGTACAATGGGCGTGTATGGCTTCATCCAGTAATTGCAACGGCACCAATACCTTGGGATGTGTGTGACCGACCAAGCGCTGTAATTGCAGATATCAAAATCTACGGGCACGAAGACGGCGTCATCAGAAATCCAAGCCAATCACCTTACTTCAACATTATCCATCCTCGCCTCCCCTCGTGGCCACTCCGGATCGACCTCCGAAAAGGAGGTCTCCTCACGTTGGAGAGCCTCTACACAATTCTTTTCAATTATCTCAACGAGCCACTGAAGAACGTTGACCTGTCTCAGCAGAGCAAAGGAAAAGCAATCTACGATGCTTTTGTCAAGCGCTGCAAAGCTCGGGGTTTAGACCCTCGGCAGGATGCCATTCGGAGAATTGACTTTACTTGTGGACAACGGATATTCTATGGACTCCGAGAAGTAGAAGAAGATCCTATGAGCTACGAGCTCGTTTTATTGCCAGAAGCAGTGTCATAGTATGGTGATCGTTTGTGGGCGTTGATTGGCATACTTAGCCCTCTACCCTTAATCTACGCTCGTCGTTCTCTTTTTCTAATTCGGGCTATCCTTTCGGCTGTACATCATTATGCACCCTTATCACCCCATACAATGAGATACCCTTCTTGTACTTTATATTTTAGTTTATTCATATCCCCTCTCATTGTGATTTTAGACAAAATTTACTTTATTGTAAAGGTCCTCCGTCAAACTCACAGAGCGTACACCTAAGCGGAAGTTATCCGTCTGAGGACAAAGAAATGCTTGCATAGGTTTAAATAACTCAATCTATCACTTTGAACACAACTTGAGAATGTGATATGAAATAGACTGGTATTGGCATACGGAATCAGAGCTTCTGTACCCTAATCACTGGTGTTGCTACTAAGATAATCAGAGCCGCCATCTACCGGTGCGTATTCTTCCTCGTACCCATCCCATGCTACATCCACCACAATCTCTTCAAGCATCTCGATGTCTCGAGGGTAAATTTCCCAAGAATGGTATATGAAGAGCTTCTGAATCGGGGCTCCATATTCAGATCGTTCCATCAGACAGTCCATAAGGGAGTCAACGGTAATGTGATCAACGCGCCTGTACTCCTCGAAGAGGACATCGCGCATTAGGAGATTCTCGAGGCCCAAAAATGGAAGGCGGTCGCGATAATCGGGTTTATTTGGAGGGGCTTTGATGCATCGGAGTGCTTTGATGACCTCGGAGGAACCGTTGAATATGATTGTTTCAAGCCTTTGAAGATGGCCAAATGTGCGTATCAAGGAGGAACAATCGGATTTTAGCATGAGCATTAGTGTTTTCAGATGGGATAATGGGAGAGCGGCAGCGATACGTGTCGCCAGGGTATTCTCAAATGGTGCTAGGAATGTAAAGTGAGGTTTCTCGTCGCCTGTCTCGGTGAAAGGCGCGCCTGATCGAATCCAATTGTTGCCCCAAGTTCGAATTAACATCCTATGACTGGCACCTGGATAAAGTGAAAGAGTTTCATAAAACGGCACTTCGTTCCCGGCATTGCTTCTCATTAAAGCGAAAAAATGACTGATGGAACCGGTAAAGGCAGCCATTATCTGTTCGAAGGGTCTAGAATCGCCTCCAATTCTTGACCAGCTGGTGCATTCTATCTTTACCATCGTGGACACAAGGACTGATAGGTATTTCAACACCTTTTCCAGATCGTACATGTCACCCGAAATATAGAGTTCTTCTAATGAGAAAAGAGAAATGGGCTGAATCAACGGTGGTGGAGAGCCGGAAGGGATGGATTCGATGAGAACCAGTTTCCTGAGGCCAGGCATCCTCGTCAATGCATCAAAAAAGTCCACCAGTGGCCCCGAACAAGGATTGTTGATAATCGTTAGGTCCGTCAAACCCGTAAACAAGGACGATTTCCAGACGATCCTGCATTTTTGAATCACCAAATTCGAAAGGCGAGTATCTGAAAAACTACCCATGGGAAGTGTCAATGGTACATTGAACACAAGGCGTAGGTTGCGTAGGCGTGGAGCTGAAGTAGGTAAAGCGTTTAGAAATAGTTGGACCTCATGAATCATAGTGGAATCAAACGAAGAGATTGAAAGATCAAAGAGTCTTGCAGCATGTTCCGCCAGAATCTCTTGGAGATCATTGGCGCGGTGGGGATAATGCAGGCAAACGCGGATCGTGAGATCCGAGGCTTTCGACCGTTCCAGGACGGTACGACACCACTCTGGAGGATGCTTTGGCAGAGTAGCCCAAACTTCGGGGGTTGAGATAGCAATTTCGCGCCAGTCCTGAGAAACAAAGCTGAAATTATAATGTCGCTTCGATTGATAGTCTTCCTGCTGGTGAGCCCACTCCACGTAGGTGAAGATCCTGCTCAGAATCTCTGGCTGTAGCTTTGTAATGAGGGCATACTGATTCCTCTTGTAGTGCAGCAGTCTAATGGATTCTCGTAGCTGATGAATCTCCTTATCAATGAGGATTTGAGCTTTGCAAGGAAGCGGCTCTGATTCCATGTGAGGCAACAATCCGAGTTCAATGAATCTCGAACAGATGTCTTCAAAAACTTTCTCCTTGAGTCCGATGTACATGATGAAACTCTTCAAAATGCACAAGACTTACCGAATACCTTGTCGCTGACTATGTCCGGTTGACGGTTCTGGATATATCTGTGGTAGTCAGACTTGCAGAAAACGTCTCACATTCCCATGATCAATTTCTTGTTCTCGCCAGTCAGACTTTTGGTCAGCTTCGGAGCTTACAATGTATGTATTATATTACTTGTTCTTACTTACCAATTATGACAGTCACAAGTAAAGCTGGCCGTGGCATGCATTCACAGCCCGTCGTTCCATCCCCACATGAAATACAAATCGAACCAGGACATTGATATTACAAACTTATGTACAGTCACACAGCTAGAGACACAACATCGAAAGCAAAGAGAAAGCAATACTACACAAAAATTTACGCGGATTTTCGTACTGGACTGACGATAGTCATCACTGGCGAAGAATGTGTTGGAGGTCTAGTATAAACATCGAGGAGACCTTTGGCGAGAATCAGGGTTTCAGCCGCAGAGGGCCGATTTTGAACGGTGCTATCCCAGCAGAGTTGAATCAAGTCCCATTGCGAGTCGCTTATGAAGGAAATGGCTGGTCGACGAGGTCTGACACCTTGATGAAGTTGGACAACGACTTGAGCGTCAGTCCGAATGTAGTGATAGGGAATACGTCCAGATAAAATCTAAATGCCGACGTCTCAGTAAGCATTTGATTTAGCGCACATGTCATCTCACTTCGAACATGACGCTTCCAAGAGAGGAAATGTCATTGACTGGCGTAAGCGGTGGCATTGTATCTTCTTCCAAGTTTTGGAATAAAGTTGTGTCTGCCCACCGAACAGAGCCAGCAAGCTGTGAATCTGAATCTTCGAATTCTGTGTTTTGATTTGGCTGATCCAGGAGAACAGACATGCCAAAATCACATATTCGTGCATGGCCATCATCATCAATCAATATGTTCGCCTGTAGATGATGGTTATTCTTGGTCAACTGTAGATGTTGGCAAACCGTACACCGGATAGATCACCATGAACAACAGAATGAGAATGAACTGCAGGAAAGAAGCGTCAGCACAGATGAACAGTGTGGTAGAGGAAACTCACGATGACACAGCCCATCAGCCACTTCACAAATCTAGCATTCCAGTCAGCTGCGTGCAAGAGAGATGGGGGGAAGGATTGACCATTTTGAGACGATCTTCTACACCGATGATGTCTCCACAACGTTCCAAATATTTCGTAATGCTGCCGTTCTTAAGCCATGGGCAAACCATTGACATGTATGATCCGAAATCGGAGACGAGGCCAAGCAACTGGAGGACATTAGGATGCGAGAATTGTTTCCACACTTCAACTTCATGTTCGAGCTGGAGCAAGTATGGTCAGTTTGAGGTTATTAAAATCTAGTGAAAACCAACCTTCTTGACTTTCTTTGTCAGCTCTCGATCGTCGGTAGTCGCCCGCAAAACCTTGACAGCAACTTCAATCTCCGCCCCGTCACCTTTCTTCCATAGCCCATGCCAGAGGTCCGAATATCCTCCATGTGCAACAGGGAAGTAGCCTTTTTTCGTAATTTTCCCAGTCAAATCGGCCACACTAGTTCCAAACACCCAGTTTGTCGCACTCAACGGTGGTGTCTCTTCCGTGGGCGACTCCGTCAAAATAGTCTCGCCCGACCCCGATGCCAAAACTGAATTCGCAGATTGTGGCTGAGCAGGTTCGCCTCTTCCAAACAGCCGACCTAGAGGACTTTTGGGCAGGTTTCCAGTGAATAGATTTGGTAGCATATTGGAACTGAGAATTGACATTTTATCGCCGATGTCAACGTTCACGAATGAAGAAGCTGATGAACGATTTCCTTTTCGCCCAATCAGGCTCCACGGTCGTGCGATAGAGGACCGTCTTAGGGTACTGAACTTATCTCCTTGCAATGAGAGGAAAGATTCTGGGCGGGAATAGACGCTTCCAGCTGCCGCTGCTGTCTGAGCTTGTAGCTTGGGAGAAGACAAGTGGACAACTCGAGATACGAACGGCTCCAGTGCACTTGTCCATTGAGTAAATTGTGGATGAATGGTTGGGAAGAATGTGATACTGTTTTGCTCGTTGACACCCCATGAGAAAGCAAAGTATTCTGCACCAAAGGTATCAGTAAGAGTTTTGAAGAACAGAGCAAGTTACATACCATCATCGATACATTCTAAAGTTCTTAGTTCGGATGTAGGTATTGTTTTTACAATTTGGAGAGGATATCTCGCGCCCAATGCAGGACCCATCTCCCAAGACCGAATGGGATACCGTGTACTCTCAAGATTGATGTTGTCGCTTTGACGGTGATCTCTACAGCACAGTATCGTGGTTTGAAATAAAAATACAGAGTAGTATTCGCCCGTGCTTGAGTTGATGATAAGGCAATCGTCCAGTAGAAGGGTCCCGGCGTCGTCGATGATATTTAGTTGTTTTGTGAGCTTCAGTCTTGGAGACAGGGTGGTATGGGTGGTCATGGTACGTAGTTCCATACCAGCGTTGTTGAGCGCATCGGCGATGTTGCTGGACTCATGTGTCATGGTACATAGCTCGTCGTAAGATTGCTGGTCATTAGGGGCTGTCGCATTGAGTATGGACTACAGTAAACCAGAAATTTAATTCGGGCGATAGCTTAAAGTGAAGTGACTCACGTGGAGAACCCTCTGATATTCCGAAAACCGACAGAGGATAGATGAAAGGTTTCGCAGAATGTCCCAACCGAGTTTGAGTTGGTCTGCCTGTTATGAGTCTCAGAATGAAAGATTGTAGACAATACACAACTCGGCGTACCTTGAGTACAGTCTTCGATAGGAAATTGTGGAAAGATAGGTAGTTGGTGCAAAGAGAGTGATAAGATATTCTCATTTGCGTGAAAAAGACTTGGTTCTGGAGGGATTATTGTTAATAGAAGCGAAGAGTTGCATAGAAGTCTACTTACCTGGAAGGCAGTGATGTAAAACCAGGGTTCGAAGCATGCTTGTTCTGAAGACTCCAAAAGACATCTCAAAACGTGGTCATGATAGGGCACTAGACGAGAGCAGCTAACGATGAAGCACTCTAACGATACGTGAGAAGCAGTAGGGTCCTCATATAGCAAAGAGCAGAAATCCTGAGATCATCGATATGGCGCAATAAATCGAGTATAAAATGATTAAGTGCTTACCGCTGTGGTTGCAAGTTTACCAACGTGAATTTTCTCTGTTTCGATTAATTGTTGAATTAAACTAAACCTCCGGGCATCCGAACCATGAGGAACGGTAAATAGTCCAGGATAGGAGGCGTCCAGGGTAAAGAGGATACGATTCACAGTTCTCAGAATCTGCAAGCCTATCAGCGTTGCCCTCCACCTGAATCTCAAGGTCCTTACCCTCGAGAACCCTGCGCTCTGACCATCCATAAAATCGTTAACCTTTAATACTTCTCCAAAAGGTAGGCGACCTTGGTTTTCCAATGCTTGTACCCGCCGAATAAAACTTGAGAAATACCGCCCGCGTTCGTCGGCGGAAAGATTAAAATCGAATTCATCAGCAGTGACAGACAATTGTCGTGGGGTAGGCGATCCAACCAGCTCGAGAAGTGTATTTAATGGTGCCCCAAAGCAAAGACAGTCCCATAATTGGAAGTATGGTGAATTTACACGCCTGCGTGTATATTCGATCGAGTACTGCAGCCACGGTTGAAATTCAAAAATTAGCTGCAGACGAGAAAGCGTTTTAAAACTTTCAAGCCGTAAGCTATCCGTCGGCGCTTTTGGGGGGTAGGGGAATTGTAGGGACATCGTAAACAATGTTCATGACATTGTCAAGAGAGAAAGATGGGCGCAGAATTCACCGTCAATATGGTCATCGGCGGTGAACTCACGCTCGCCAAGTTTCTTATCAACCTCTTTAAAACTAAAATTAGTGTACTTCAATCAGTAGCCCTCGGCGAATGAGCCACTGATCAAAGCTATGCCCTTCGCTATCATCATTCAAAGTTTAAATGTGTGTTGTGGAGGTTGGTTGTGAGGGACTTGCGAGGGACGGCGGGCTGTTGCCGACATGGCCGGATTATATTATCACGTGATGCTTGTCGGGTGAACGCGCCGCGACGCGCCTTTCGCTTGATCCTTCACATCAACCAGGTCTCGAGGTTTCCACCAGCTCATCTTTAACAATGGCAACAGAAAGGAAACCTGCGTTTACGCAAGCACTTCTGGTGCGTTTACAGCTCTCTTTTTGACAGTAAGCTCAGGAATTTGAAGGCAGGCGCAATGGCAGGCACCTCAGTAGACCTGTTATTTTTTCCGATAGACACAATCAAGACGAGACTACAATCGTCTCAAGGGTTCTGGAAAGCTGGTGGCTTTGTTGGGATGTACAAAGGTATTGGAAGCGTCTTTGTAGGAAGTGCGCCTGGAGGTATGTTTCCTGCGCGATAGCCCGATATTTTCTAGAAATTGACAATGATTCGGCCACCCAGCTGCTGCCTTCTTTTCAACATACGAATTTTTGAAGCAGAAAATACCTCTAAGAGATAACCTCGCACCCTTTAATCACATGCTCGCCGCATCTGGAGGGGAAGTCGTACGAGCCACCTTTTCTAGGCCCATCCGATACAAAGTTCACGCCTGCCTTGTTCATCGCAGGCTGCATGCTTGATTCGTGTTCCAACGGAAGTTGTCAAGACAAGAACACAGACATCAGCTTATGGTGATCTGGGCAAATCGTCTTTCCGTGCGTTCCGAATGGTCTTGTCGGAGGAAGGCGTCAGAGGATTATACCGAGGGTTCAGGATCACGGTCATGCGAGAAGTGCGTTAAAATCTTGTTCCACGTTTAATGATCTAACGCGTTTCTAACTAGATCCCATTCACCTCTCTACAATTTCCTCTTTACGAATTCCTCAAGTCGAAACTATCTCAAAAGATAGGCCGCAAACCTCTCTACGCTCGTGAAGCGGCCGTCTGTGGAAGTATAGCAGGTGGCGTAGCAGCCGCTCTAACAACACCATTGGACGTCCTGAAAACGAGGGTTATGCTCGATCTCAGGGTATGTCTCTCGTTTTTGCCTTCATTCAGCCCTGCTTACCCACACTGTTCAAACCTCCAGGATCCATCCAAAGAAAAGCTACCATCACTCTCTGGTAGACTGAAAAGTATCTACGCCAAAGAAGGTATGAAGGCGCTTTTTGCAGGGGCTCTACCACGGACGTTATGGATTTCAGCTGGTGGAGCAGTCTTTCTTGGCGTGTATGAATGGGCCGTCAACGGTCTCATGGGCCTGTGATAGAATAACTACGCTGCTATGTCCTCCTTTATTTATGTCCCATGCATTCAATATTAGACTAATACACAAGCATCCATATACACGACGCGCTACCCAAAATATGCAACAGGCACTCTAGAGGATATATTCACTGTCATTAAATCTCATCCACACATGTTACAGCTTAGCTTTCGCCCGTCTCTTCATCCGCGCTTCATACTTCTCTTGCAGTACACGCCTCAGAGTCTTACCAGTTGGGGATTTTGGAATCTAACAAAAGAAACTGTCAAAATGCGAACACAGACTTGAACAAGAACACGAACCGTATCAACAATCTCAATGCCACCTCTCAAGTGCTTGTAGCTACTCAAATTCTCTCTATGCCACGCATCCAAAGCTTTGACTACCTCTCCCTTTCCCAGTTTCTTCCCAGCCGGGCTAAGGGCGACCCAAGCTCGAGGGATCTTCTCATCAGAAGTCCGTCCACCGGAGACGCCTGCTACACTCGCGTCCGTGATTAGCTTATCCGGATGTGCGAGAAGACAGTTCTCAATCTCCACAGGGGATACTTGTGCGCCCGATACTTTCAAGGTGTCCTGTAGGTATCAAAGCGTCAGAACAAGGAAATATCATGAAATACTTCTGCTGACCTTGACACGATCAGCAAACCAGAAATACCCCTCCTCGTTGACATAAAACTTATCACCGGTTTTTAACCAACCATCAACGAACGTCTCTTGGTTCGCTTTTTCGTTGTTCCAATACCCAAGCGCAATATTGTCTCCTTTCAACCAAAGTTCACCAGCTTCATTGGTTTTGGCATCTGAACCATCATCTAGAACAATGCGAGCTTCCATGCTCGGCAAAAGAACGCCCGTACAACCAACGATATGTTTGAGTCCCAAAAGGCCGTCAACCGGTTGGGTCACAGCGCCCATTGTCTGTGCAAGAAGCATCTGTCAGTCTTGTGGGAGATTTAGCGCCATGTCAACGACAAACCGCTTCTGACATCCCATAACCTGACACGAGTGTATCAGTAGCCTGCGTAGAGAGAGAATAAAGACGGAACCGACCTTCAAGGAATCGGACTTCTCCCGGCACGATCTTCTTCAGTTGGTTGTACAGCTTTGGCGGGAGGTAGGCAGCACCGGACGACATCGTAAGTATTGAGCTGAAATCAACTTTCTCAACCCCGGGATGAGTGACAATTTGGTGAACAATGGAGGGTATCAGTGGGAGCGAGGTAATCTTGTATCTGTGAAAACTGAATGAACTATCTAGTATGTCATGTGTTTCTAAACGTACTTCGGGATAGCCCTAAGAACGATTTTGATGTCCCATTTTGGCACGATCACAAAGGATGCAGGAGCCAACATCCCTCGGAAAGCGTAAGAGTGTAGACCATATGTGTGGTGAAGTGGTAAGAAAGCCAAAGCAGTGGGTACACCGGGTGGGGGCGGCGGCACTAGTTGAATAAGTTAGAGCTTAAGAAATAATCTAACCGAGGTATCGGGCTTTACAAATGGCCAGAGCGGCTTGAGCAACGGTGGCTAGCTGCATCCCTGCAGTAATCATATTTCCATGTGAGATCATCACAGCTACAAAGCGCTTCAGAAATGTGGGCAGAAGGCGGCCAATTCAACCCACCTTTGGGAAGTCCACTCGTTCCGCTTGAGAAAACCAAATAGGCCAGCGTATCCTTTCCAGCTGCACGCAAAGGTATCGATGGGATGTTCTTTCTCTTCACTTCTTGACTAAGGCTCCAGAAGGTTTTCTTTCCTTTCATCGGCTTCGGGCTCTTCTTGCCCTGTGTTCGTAAGAGGAAGATACGATCCTGCTTGATGCCACATTTCTTCGCCACCGGCGCCACCCTGTCCAAGAATTTGAGATCTACAAAGAGGCTTGTAACTTTGGATAATTTGAGTGCATGCTCCAACTCGAACGAGGTGCTGTGCGATGAGATGAGGGCAAAAGGTGTGGTAATCCATAGCAATGAATGAAGAAGGGTGATGTATTCCTTGAAGACGATAATTTTATTAGCGTTCATGGTTTTCGATACGAAGAGCGGGGTCTACTTCTACTTACTGTACTGTTTTCGCCCATAACACCTACCATCTCTCCTTCGCCAAGGCCGAGTCCTCCCTCTGCTACAGGGGTCGCAAGTCCAGTACTAAGAACTTCCACTCTCGACAAGAACTCCTTCCGCAACACCTTCTCTCCTGTTTCTACATCGACATGAAGTGGAAAATCAGGCCATTCTTTCTGGTCAGGTCTTCTGCAGTAGAAGAGATGTGCGTTGATGGGAGGAATGGGCGGCAAAGCAGGATACGGAGATTTCAGCACCATGGTTAGTCAAGCTAGAAGGTGGTGGTCAATTTCCAAGTCTTCTCTACTTATACAATGTGCTGCCATGGTCATTCGTCCCTTAATTCCATGAAAGCGTGAACGGGGAACATAATTAGATTGATACAGAGACCGGCTACTTCTCAGCGACCTATAGCCGGTTACCGAAGCGATCAACGAACGGATATCCTTCCGAAATGCTCAAACCGACAAATGTCTTGAGTCTAACTACGGGATTCAGCCTTAATTTTTCAAATTTATCGCGGACATCATGCGCTCGACCTCTTCCGGCTTCAGTCCAAGGAATCCCTTTGAATCATCACCATCCAATCCCTCGCGGCCTTGCGCTTGCAGTTTGGCGAGGAAAGCTTCCTCCTCCTCTTCATCATTATCCGCTTCCGCTCTGTATTCGACGCTATCTTCCTCATCCACAACCCATCCTGCATCGTCCCAAAATGCTCCAGGTACGACACTCAACACAAGTTGCTGGCCCTGGCCATTCGCAATTTTGCTTTGAACTACACCGTATTTGCCTGGATTCTCGCGTGCTCGATTGATGAGCTCATCGTTGCGGGCTTCGGAATTGGCACTCGCATCAGGTGCGATCTTTGGCCCGTGCTTGTCGTGGTCAGCAAGTGGGTGGACCGAAAACTTGGTCGGATAACGGAGGTAGTCAATGCAAATGACAAGGGCAGTCGGAGGCAGATCTGGATATGAAGCGTTGGCCATTTCGCGTAGAAGAGGCATGTTATGACGAGCATCGCAAGTTGAGAGGTGATGGAAATAGTCGGCGTCGGATTTGGTGATGATTTCATATTTTCCCTCTGGAGTACTTCAGCCCCTGAGCCATCTATTGCTTGAAAATCACGTACCAGCGACTTCAGTCTGTTTCATTTTGCATACATTCTTGTGGCCTCCTTCTTTCCAGGCTACAATCTGGCATTCACGAGAGCAGTAAAGCGATGTACCACATCCGCTACACTTCATGAAATTATTCTTGCTCTCCATCTTCTGGCACTAATCAACAGATATGTCAGTTAGGGGTCAAAATGTGGAAAATCCGAGGGATACCTTCACGTTATCACACGTAGCGACTAAACTTTTCACAGCCTTCATGTGGCGGCTAATGATATATCTCTCCAGTGCCAACTTTTCAAATTTTCTCCAAATATTCCTTGCTTCAGGTATCCATTCAACCATATCCAGCTCATCGCCCTCGCCTTTCCTTTTTCCAAGATCCCAATTCGCCTTCCCCTTCTCCGCTTTGGAGGTACTCTTCTTACTCTTCTTGGACTCGGCTTTCGAATCCCTCAAACGCGTAACTTGGTGTTTGACATTCCCAACAACACTTCTATACACCAGATAGCGAGGGAGGGTGTCCCTCAATATCATCATGATCATATCTGCATCTTCGGGGTGCATGTACTTCATGTATTTGGCGGCACTGGTCCACGCTGTAAGGAGGCCCGCATTTACGGACGAGTTGACCCAGGAAAATCCATCAGTTGACTCGAGTGTGTTGGAAAGGAAGCCAATCGCTGCGACCAGAGCACCGAGTAGGTTTTCCTCTCTGTCCGACAAATTCTGCATGCGGGAGGTTTGCCCGCCGAAATCAATTCGAGCACGCTGTTGGGACGCATAGCCCAGGCTCATATCCAGCATTCCGCAGATGGTTACAGCTACCTTGGTGCACATCTTGATGGCACCTTCAGCTAGAAACCCCATACGCAGGTCGTGGGTGGGGGTCCTACAGAGATGACCCATAAGATCGAGATTGATCGCAGAATAGGGTGTCGCGATTTGAGGACTCGAGTTGACGGTCTTTATCCTCTTCAAAAGAAGTTGATTAACGTTCTTCGATGATTCACCAGCAGTTTTGACGATTCTATCGAGCATCCCATTGACCATGGCTCGGTGTCGATCAACCACCTTGTCTATACGATCTTCTTTCTCTTCTTCAGTCTCGAAGACTGGTCTTTCTCGCACGGCTATTTCCAATAAGTTGGGAACACGTAGTAGGCCATCCAGCGCGGCGGTGCAAATTGGGATATCTTGAGATGTTGGCACCGGGCATTCGTCTTCTAGGATCCACATGCGCGTCGCCAGCTCGAGGGAGCCTGCAGTTCTAACCATAGCATCACGAAGAGGCTCCGAACGGCTTAGAGCGTAGAGAACTGCTGGAATGAAGTCCAGGGCGCTTCTCTGTAACTGTGGGGAAACCGTGGGTGCCGCCGCAGAGACAGCTACGGGTGCAATCCTCGTGGCGTAAAAGAATGAGCACCATTTGAAGATATCCTTCCATTTTGCAAGAATGTTTTTCTCGGCCTTTACGAGGTCCGCGCTACGATCATCTTCGCAAAGGAAAGGCCCGATCTTGGAGATACCAGCGAGCGAAACCCAGGCTTTATCGATCGTTGGACTGCCTCTGAACCCGATAGAGGCTGCTCGACTGTTGAGAGCTGGAACCGTACTCCCATCGAGATGTGTCAAGAAAACGCCAATGACCCCAAAATTTAATAGCTGTGGTACATTCTAGAAAATATCTGAAATCAGCGTCAGAAAGGCTTGTCGAAGTGATGGGCTTACTGAAGCAGCTGGCCAAAAGTTCGAGAGTTCAACAAGATCTTGCATTAGACCTTTGCGCGCATTATCCAGAATCTTGGATCGGAAAAGGCTTCAGAAACCAAGGCAGAGTGGAAACTGGCAACAAGAAGTGATAGTAGCTACGATAACGCACCTTCTTCGGGTTCTGCTGAAGCATGTACAAGGCTTGAGTAGAATCGAGTTGAGTTGAGCGTACCGCACGACCTGACATGGCGGTTTGCTACGTTCAAAAATGACCACTGTTATGCTGAAAAACAGATAAATGAAAGATATATCAGAAATTTCACGAACGAAACATCTTCCCCATTCACGTGGGCGCACAAAGCGCCAACAACAGGTGGCCTTAACATTTTGTGAAAATACGAAGTCCAGACATTCGAGAAGCAGAATTTCTAACCTTAAATCTTCCATGTTTTGGGCTTGAAAGCAAAAATATCAGGTCAACATTACGGCTCATTATCTCGCTCGACGCTGGCACTCCTTGACGCGCTGTGCCCTACCCTAAACTAGTCAGGTGATATGACCGCACCGCGACGCCGAAACAGGGACCCAGTTCCTTACCCTCGACCCAAAGTCAACATCCTCCAGCTCCGAGATTCAGGACCACTATTTGACACGGATTACCGCTCCAAAATTATCCTAACAGCTTTTGCTCAGGTCAATATCTTGGATACGCTGAATTCATGGCGAGTTCTCCAGATAATTCGACCACCGGCGTCTTCATCCAGAATGCTTGTCTACAGCACAAGTACATTCGTTCCAAAGATCTTTCAGCAATAGTTGAAAGGCCAGAACGTCTACGTGCAATTAACATTGGACTTTCTGCTGCGATCTCTCGACTCGACGAACTCTTGCAACCTTCCGTTGATGCCACTGAAGACATCGCACAAACAAAGCCAAGCGCTGATCCTAATGACTTGGCGGATGAACTCAACAGGCTTAGCATTGCAAAAAGCTCTTCGAGTCATCTCAAAGCACCTATCTCGCTGATACACAGTGATGCTACCGTTGACTTGTTAAATAATCCATCTGTGAAGTTCGTTCATGGAGACATAGACCGCGATGTCTACCTAGAAAACCTGAAATCATGGGCCAAGGATAGTGTCGATAAAATCGGAAAAGGAGAATCCGAAATCCCCCAAGGACTAGCTCAAGGTGATCTTTATCGTAAGTAAAACTATCCTCGCTGGGACATTGGAACACAATAACCGTCCATACATCAACAGTTTGTCCCAGTTCGATGAATGCCATAGAAGGGGCTGTGGGAACTGTTTGTGAGGCTGTGGACAAAGTCGTACTGTCAAATCAGATGGAGGGAGCCTTACCTACCATGAAACGTGCCTTCGTTGCTGTTAGACCACCCGGACATCACTGTGGCGAAGACACTCCAGCAGGATTTTGCTTCGTCAATAACGTCGCCATTGGAGCCGCTCATGGTAAGGCCACTTTGAACGACTTGAAATAAATATGTATTGATTATGTTTTATAGCTCATTTGAAACATGGGATCAAACGTATTGTGATTTTGGATATCGATTTACATCACGGTATGCAGTTAGACTCAGTTGAGTTCGACTGCTCACAGATGATAGGAAACGGAACTCAGTCGATAACAATGCAAATTAATGAAGAAACATACCGACAAACCCTCGAAAGTGAAGGTGCTGCACCAACTTCAAAAACTGGACCGGAAGTCTTCTACGGATCAATACATGATATTTTATCATACCCGTGCGAGGTATGAAATGATAGCCTGCAAGTTGACTATCTTTTTTATAACCCCACGTAGGACGGTAAACTCGATTTGATACAGGCCGCCTCGGTTTCTATCCACAAGTCCCATGGCCAGTATATTGAAAACGTTCATTTACAGACTTACACTTCCGAAGATCACTTCTGGAATGTACTGTATAAGCAGGAATACAGCAAAATTCTGACCAAAGCTCGCGAATTCCTTGATCATACTGGTGGACCTGGGGACGATGTCTTGTTCTTCATTAGGTTTTTATGCCAGAACCTCGTGTTGATTGAATTTAGCTAATTTCCCTGCAGCTGTGGGATGGATGCCTGTGAACACGAATATGACTCTATGTCACGACATAACCGCAAAGTTCCAACTTCTTTTTATTATCGCTTTGCACGAGACACATGTGCACTGAGTGATGAATACGCCAAAGGGAGAGTTATCAGTGTTCTTGAAGGAGGATACAGTGATCGCGCCCTCATAAGTGGTGCCATGGCTCACCTGAGCGGCCTTGTCAATGTTCCGAAAATCACGGAAGTAGACGAGAACTGGTGGTCGTTAGATAACCTTGTCAAAGTCTGTAACTTTCTTCCTTAGCCGATGACTATACTAACATCGATTATGTCCACTAGCTCGAGCACGCAACGAAGAAGCGACGAGGCGGTCGAGCTTCTCTCCCTGCCCAGGGTTCTACAGAACCATGGCTTGAACGAGCCGTCAACATATTCACACCGTTGGATGTTGCAGCATCGCAAGCCGCCGCTTCGGCCCCAAAAACGACTGTTCCTACAGCCACTAGTTCGAGGACACTACGCGATCGTACTAAAGGCAAGCCAGACGGCAATGTAGCTGTAAGTAGCAGTAGCACCAATGCCTCGCCAAATTCTTCGCCGTCGTCAAAGCGAACCAAACCGAGGACTTCAACTGCCGCCCCTACTTCAACTACATTGAAGGGCGCTGGTATACCTGTGTCGAAAGCTATAACACCACCCAAAACAGTTATTTTGAAGCTTGGATCACCTGCAGTTGCAACCACAACACCAGGACGCTTATCGGATGGTGGTAATAGCCCGTCGACCAGCCCTGCTTCGTCTGAAGGGGAGGTTTCAGCAGTGGAGAAGAAGTTGCCGAAGGTTGTTTTGAAACTCGGGCGGCCGCCAAGTATGACCTCTTAGGCTATATTACTATAATTTTCTCTAGCGCAACTTTCTTTGGCCAATACTCGATACACGCATATTTCCGTTATGGCCGATTATGCCGTGAATATAAGCCGAGATCCATTTCCCACATGTTCTTCAAAGTTACCGCGTTGCCCTACATATCTTCTTGTTATCTCCTCCAGATCACAGCTTAGCTTGAGAATCCTTTTTCATCTGGGAAAGTCTTGTCCAATCAGGGAGTCGCTGAAAAACGATATTCTGGCACGTTTCTCGTACCAAGTAGTCAAATCTCGCATAATTACCACTACTGGCATGATCATGGCGATATCGTTCACTTTCCATCATCAGGATTTATAAATCGATTTGTCTGCATTTTATTCCTGTCAGTCTTGTTTTTTTTTGGTAAAAAAATGTATGCAGAAGATTTGTTGACCTTGAACACTCGAACAAATATCTAAGTTTATTCGCAGTGGATTCGTCGAATACCCGCTTTTACGGCGATAGTTTTGACTTCATTGATTCGAGACACGCGAATATCATATTCGGACTATTGGTACAATGGTTTGGATGCTAATGAATTGCAACGAGGCAAGCGATTGGTTATCCCATTTCTTACTGTTAGCGCCGCTGAGCCCACGCCGAGAAGAACCCTTGGTTCTGGAAGTTAATTTTGTGCTGTCAAAAATTTGACTTGTCCTCTCGCATCTCTCTTTGATCCACAACGAATAATGCTCAATGCTTAAAGGCTCGGCTATGTTATCCAGTAACTTCACTCTGGGTTTTCACGCCTACAGTGGCGACGTCGGGGCCGCACACACGCGACTCCACAAAGTCTTCTACCCGTCTATGTTCTCTTTCCCTCGGCTATCTTGCTGATCTACACGGCACGGCTGTGTTCTTAGTGGCTTTGAAACCATACTTTATAGGGATAGGGGCTTGGAAGACCAGCAAGAAGTCAATCATGCAGGTATATTTACCCTTCTAAACATGAATGAGGCCAAGTTATAGGGCTGGGTGGTGTTGAGGCTGCTCGAAAAGATTTTGGGATAATGCTAGTCAAAAAATGCGGTAGCCCACGCTTGCCACTATTCCGACAAAATTGATTGCGAATGAGATCAATTCGGACTAGCGCCTTTACATGGTCATCGCCTCATCCAGCGTCAAGTCCTCATTTACCAGAGAGCTCCACCTTGCGATAAGCGTCGGATACATTACTTTGGATTTTAACGGATAAAAACGGTTTCATTGACTGGAATTTTTTTGCCTCACTCTCAACCACATCTCCAGCATGCTTTGGCTTCACAATAATTTTTTACTCAGCCTATACCTGGTGTTCTTTCTATCAGGCCTTGAAGCTCATGCACATGTCGCAGCATGGCACAAATGTACCCATTTAATAGATGTGCTTATATTCTAGTACTAACATGTTCTTCTTAGCTATGTACTGCCTGAAAGGCCCAACAGGAAAGGATGATCGGAATACCAACTCTGCAGTGTTACCGATGAGTAAAGTGCGTAACTTTGCAGAGTCCTCATTGAGGTTGACGTCAAGATCCTAATATTTCTCTCTACCGCAGATGACGAAAAGCCAATGGTGGTTTCAACATTGGACCGGCGTAAGTTTTCTCGCTTGCCAGTATGGAAATACGCCTAATGAAGCATCACGGGAATTTAGTGCGATCAATTTCCTCCTGATGCTGGTGTCTTCCTTGACCTGTAAGTTAGCGAACTTATATCGGATGCGCACCTAGACTAACAAAGATACAACTACAGACCGGCGCGTGGAAATTTTACAGTCGAACATGCCGTTAACAGAGTCTTCACGACAACAGTCGACAACCCGACTTTAGGCGTCTATGTCGACGGTCAAAATCACCCGGCGCTAGGCACTTCAAGTGACGGCAAAAGCGGTGGATCTGATTGCATCACGAACCCCAACAGTAAATCATCCTCCGTTCTTCCGAATCCATGATTAAACGCTGAGATCGGATGAATAGTCCACACTCAAAATGAAACGATGGCGGCAGGCACCGCATTCGCAATTTCTTATACATCAGACCTGTCACAGGTAACAGCCGAGAACCTGGTTGTCTTTAGCGTCCTATACAAGTAAGCGGAGCAGACATCTTTTTTGACATGTGGCCCTGACATCTGCATCTTGAATAGCACACCGTGGAGGCGGATTGCCGTGTACAAGGTACCTGATCTCCCTGCTTGCCCGGCTGGTGGCTGTATTTGCGCCGTGAGTACACTTAGATACCGCCGGCTTGAGAGTCAATTAACCTTATATGAACAGTGGGGCTGGGTCGCTAACGGATGCGGCATGGCCAACATGTACATGCAAGGCTTCCGCTGCCAAGTCACAAATGCTTCCGGCTCAGCCAAACCTCTAGCACCTGCAAAACCTCCTGTTTGGTGCGAGAGCAATCCGGGAAGCTGCCGTACCGGAGCTAAACAGGTACATTCACTGATAAGACGACGAATACTGTTAATAATGATTTCATGGTTCATTCTAGATGATTTACTGGTCGCAGACGGACGGGAACAATATCGAGGTATCTGGATACGACCTTAGTGGGTCTCCAAAGTCTCCGGGGTATAATATGAAGCTTGGATTCCACAATGGTAAGTCAAAAGGTAAATATTGCCTCGCTGTTTTGCTAAACGTATTTGACCTACTAGGTGCACAAACGGATATCTTCAACTGAGCCCACTCAAGTATGCTGACTACTTTAATGCGGACATAATTATACGCTATAAGAAGCAAAACATTCTATCAGCTATATATTTTGATACTGAAGGCTGCTCTATCATAAAGTCTTTTTACACTTACACGGACTCTCCCATGTTAGGAAAAATTTCCAAATCTAGAGGGCAACCTTGATCGGCCTTTTAGACATTGGTCACAAATACTAGTATATTTTCAACCTGCAGAGCATCTTCTTCCGTGTCTTTTCTGCAGCCTAAGCTCGCGGACCGCCTATGATCCGTATGCTCAAAGCCGCTAGAACCGAAATCGATCGGATTTATCATTTATACTACTGTATACAACTCGGTCCACAGTAGGCACTCGGGGGCTGGTTATAAGTAGCACCCTATTTGCTCCTCCGTAGAGCTCAGCGCATTCTAGCTTGAGAGGCAATGGCAGAATCCCCGCAATACTCAGAAAGCAGCTTTCAGCCCCTCTTGAGCAAACTAGTAAAACGGCCCGAGTATTTCGACCCTGACGACCTCAAGGAGGCTCTGAACCACCTGTTCACGCCTAACGTACTTCAACCAACGCAAATCGGCGCTTTTCTCACCGCTTTGCACATTCATCGCATTGAACGACGTCCAGAGTTTTTGGCAGCTGCAGCAAGTGTGCTACGTGACCGGGCCCTAAAGGCGAACGTTTTGGATGCAGAAACAGACTTTGTCGTCGACATCGTCGGCACGGGTGGTGATGGGTATAATCTATTCAATGTCAGCACGACTGCAGGGATAGTCGCAGCTGGAGCAGGTGCGAGAGTAATCAAAGTACGCTTCTTCGCAGTCTTGTCAGACTTCATCTGATAAATGACCGAAAGCATGGTAGCCGCGCCTCGACGTCGTCGTCTGGTTCAGCAGACCTCCTGGAGTCGCTAGACTGTTTATTTACTGCTCCAACCCCTGGAACCTCTACTGCAATTGCACGAATTCCTTTCACTTTCATTCTCGCTCCTCACTATCATCCTGCTCTCGCCAATCTCTCCCCTTTTAGGAAAGCGCTCCCTTTCCGGACCATGTTCAACGTCCTTGGGCCTCTTATCAATCCTGCCCGGCCAAAGGGCATGGTCTTAGGTGTTGCCGAGAAGGAGCTTGGCGCCACCTTCGCCGCCTCAATAGGAGAGGGCGGTGTTGAGCGGGCGTTGGTTGTTTGTGGGTTCGAAGGATTGGACGAAATTAGCTGTGCGGGACCCACTCACGTCTGGGAACTGAACAACGGCAAAGTCAAAAAAACCATTCTCAACCCCACTGATTTTGGACTACCCAAATATCCGTTGTCCTCGGTGGCTGGTGGAGGTCCAGGAGAAAACGCAGAAACATTCAAGCAACTGCTACGATCTGGGAACAACATTCCGGAGAAACTTTTACCTGTAATGGATTGGGTTGCAATGAACGCGTCTGCTCTGCTGGTGGTCGCTGGGATCGCGAAAGATTACGTTGAAGGTGCAAAATTGGCAAAAGAAAGCATTGTTTCTGGGAAAGCTTGGCGAGCTCTCGAAGTCTTCCGGGTTACGGGCCAAGAAGCAGCGAGTGTAGGTCTTTTGGTTTCACCCTGTCTTGCTCCTCACTGAGCTCTCTTTTCAGGCTCTCACACAATCACCGTGATCTTACTTGAGCTTTTGTGGATCAGATAGCCTCGTTTCATTGAAAAGTTGAAGAACTTAATAAAGATACCCAATAATTCACACAGAAAACACTGAAGCAAACCAGTTGCATTCAAAGGCGCTATCACCATCCTAATTGGTATAACACTCGAAGAGACCCCGCACCGTCATCACCCATCTTATTCTCAGACGAAGGAAGTCATTTGAGGAGCCGTGCACTGCTATGTGATAGTTGACTTTAGCAACTACCCATGGCGAGACAACGTTGCAGCCGCTAGGGGCAACAACAATGCCGTGCATCTCAGCCTTGTTGACATGAAATAGTCACGTGATCATAGATTAGATTAGATAGCATACCCAGCAGACTGAACTATATACCAAACACATACAAATGGTCTGTGCA
>MU157877.1:177791-197857 GCA_015657495.1 Crepidotus variabilis | reverse complement strand
CTTGATTTCCTTTATAGCGGTATCCAGTCGGCCGTTAACAACCCCATCCCGTATAATCACGTCGAGTTCCCCCAGAAATTTGCTCATTTCATTGGCGGTTCTCAACAAGCGCAGAGTAGACACAATTGATGGGAGCGAAATTTGCAGCGGCAAGGCAAAGAAGCAGCAAGTGGGCAAAGTGGGAGAAGAGAAAATGAACCAACTGTTGATCAACACGACGTGGCAACGCGCGTCAGTCATGTGACACCATTCATTTTCCCGCGACTTTTGTGACAATGTGAAATGTGGCAGTGCTTCTGGTGCTCGCACTTTGCCGCGTGTTCAGTGAAATCCTGAAGTTCTCTCACTTCACACGGTTTTACTTTCTACATTTACAATGAGCAAGCAACCTCCACCAAGGTCTCCCACTCAGACAACAAAGGGAAAGAAAGTGGCCAAGACGCCACTACATGTTCCTCCTGGCTTTGTGCTCGCCACTGCCACCGATGGTGCTTGATATGCTGCCCCTGATTTCATGATTCCCGCCGCAGAGCTCGCAATAGAGGCGGAACAAATGAAGCAGACTCTCCGTGCTGGTCAAGCCGCCGCCGGCGTATTGTCAGGGGATGCCCTCGGCATCCACTGACTCCATTCCACATTGGCACGTGACCAAGTCGTCCAACCGCCTTCCAAGCCTTCCGAGCTACCAACCGACCTTCCGACACCTCGGAACACTTGGTCGTCCCTCAGAACCCTCTCAGTCCCCTCAGACCCCTTCCATTGTTCTTGGCACGTGACCTAAGGGTCACCTCGCTTAGCACTGACACAACATGGCCTCATGTCACATTGTCCATAGAGTATATAGTCAATAGCTCACCTTAAGGGATATCCATCCGATTCTCTTTGGATCTCCCTTAGATGATTAGTTCAGTTGTATCTTCTAGATAGTTTATTGAGTACTTTGGATCTCCCTTAGACTTCCGGTGTCTCATAGGACTTCATCCTAAGGTTGCCCTTACAGTAGAATTGGATCAACACCCGGTGACCGAGTGACACTGCTATCAAGCTAACCGGCGCATTTTGTTTTGACACCGAACCATATAAACCGAAGCCTGACCGCAGTAACCCTCCCTCTCCACCCTTCTAACTTGTTCACCATGTCTAGCCACCACGGAAATAGCAATTTGTACCAACCCTCCGGAAGCAACTCATGCCAGGAGGACGACATCGAATGGGGCTGACACTTCCTGCAGTCGCAAGCAGAACAACGCGAAGAACTCTCTTTGGGTTTTGACGCCCTTGCCAAAGAAACACGAGCACTCTCGAACCGATGTTGGGACACATGGTCAGACAATCAAGCACTAATTGCAGGACCGAGTTGACCGTTTGATATGCAGACCTACTCCGAACCAATCCGAAGCGAGACATGTCCCAGCCTACGGGACGACACACCACATCCACGCCCTGGTCAAAGGGCACACAGTCGCTCCACCTCCATAAGCAGTCACACTGCAACCCACTCCCCTCCAGGACCGCCCGAGACCCCATTTATCCTTCTTCCCGCCAAAATGGCTGACTGAGGAACACAACAAGCCGACGAGCCGAGGGACCGAGAACAATGGGGACCACCACCCATGGGAGGACCAGTTTTCCTAATCCCCTCAGTGAATCGTCTCCAAGATCAAGGAGCTCAAGGCCCACCGGCTTATCACCGTCTACCACCAGGACTACCAGGACAAGGCCCACCAGGAGGCCCACCAGGCGGACCACCAGGCGGACCGGGAGGTTTTGATTACTTCCAACCCTTTCCACCTCCACCTCCCGGACTACCCCTACCCGTCCGACCGAACGTCCAGTACGTGCCGGTTCCAATGCTGGCGCCACAACAACAGGCTCTTCGAGTACCGTTGCCAGAAGCCTACGACGGCAACCAGACAAAAGGGAAGTCATTTATGAGAGGGTGCCACACCTACATCCAGCTCTGTTGCGGCCAATTCGCAGATGAACAGGTGATGATTCATTGGGTCTTATCCCTGATGAGCAAGGGACGCGCTGCCGAATGGGCAGATATCGCCTTTACACGCTGGGTAGCGGGCAACAAACCATGGCAGGATTTTGCGTCGTTCCGAAACAATTTCATCTGGAACTTCTACCCCCTTGCAGAGGCCGAAACTGCCACAAACGCGCTTGAAACAACGTTGTACTACTAAGGACGCCGAACGGTCGACGAATACATCAACACCTTCCGGTCGCTCGTATCCCAAGCAGAGTACGATGATCCGAAGTCGATCACGGTCAAGTTCCGAAAAGGACTTGATCCCACAATCCAGAGCCAAATCAACAACCAGATTGTGGGACGACCAGATGACAGAGATCCCGAAGGATGGTTCGACGCAGCCCGACGAGTGTTCCAAGCTTGTGTCTCGGACGCCGCATTTGGCAGCCAAGCATATGGCACTGGAACCTTTGGTTGACCTTGGACCAATTGTGCCCCTGCTACCAGGGCTCCCACGACGCCCAGCTTAGGGACCTTCAACTGCACGCCAACTTCTGCACCAGCCCCTCCGACCCGCCCTGCATTTGTTCCAAGACCTCCCACACCAGCTGGTACCAATCAGCAACGCCTGCAGTGGCAGCCTCGCCAACCCGCACCTGCCACAAACACCCACACCCCAACCGCACCTACAATGCAGCTGAATCATCAACCAAGGCACAATTTCCAACCGCAACCGGGATTCAACATCTGATCCCTTGAAGTGTACAATCAGGAGCAGTTGGAAGAGCTGGCACAAGCTATCGCGGCAAGAATGGACGAACTGGCACTCGGAATCGGTCCGTACGAACCAGGACCCAACGAGTACTTTGCGGACGAGAACGACGTTGCACCAGAGAATGAGGTACACAGGATGCCGGAGGATCAGGGTTTTCATCCGAGCGAAGCATGAATGTTGCGCCCGTTTCGCTCACCGACAACTCAGCTGTAATTACTATAGAACAATCTAATGTTGTTACTCCCTCTGAGCCAGTTGCAACCCCCGAACCCTCCCAACCCTCACTTCCGAAATCTCCGCGTCGACCGAAATGGGAAAAGAGGCTACCTCGAGCACTGACAATTGCATCCCTGTCTAAGGATTCAACCTCACTCTATCTCCAAGTTGAGATTGAGTCCTCCGACAGACGATCACGCTCGGTCTGTGCACTTGTTGACTGTGGAGCAACTGGAACATTTATCGACCGAGAATACGTAAAGTCAAACCAGATCCCCACCCGCAAGCTGATCACGCCCATCCCGGTCTTCAATGTTGATGGCTGTAAGGGCGACCTTAGGATAGAGTCCTATGAGAGACCGGAAGTCTAAGGCAGATCCAAAGTAGTCAATAAACTATCTAGAAGATACAACTGAACTAATCACCTAAGGGAGATCCAAAGAGAATCAGATGGATATCCCTTAAGGTGAGCTACTGACTATATACTCTATGGACAATGTGACATGAGGCCATGTTGTGTCAGTGCTAAGCGAGGTGACCCTTAGGTCACGTGCCGAGAACAATGGAAGGGGACCGAGGGGACTGAGAGGGTTCTGAGGGACGACCAAGTGTTCCGAGGCGTCGGAATGTTGGTTGGTGGCTCGGAAGGCTCGGAAGGGAGTCGGACGACTCGGTCACGTGCCAATGTGGAACAGAGTCAGTGGATGCCGAGGGCATCCCCTGACAATGGCACCGCAAACGAGGCAGGACTTATTACCGAAGTGGCCGAACTCCGGTTGCGTTACAAGGACCATGACAAAACTGCCCTTTTCGCAGTGACGGGCCTGGGTAAGCAGAACCTGCTACTCGGGATATCATGGCTCAAGGAACACAACCCCGAGATTGACTGGACCACAGGCAACGTCCGAATGACTTGGTGTGTTGGCAGAACATGTTCAGGATGCAAGACCGAGGTCCGAGAAGCAAAGCAAATTGCACACATTACCCAAGCCGCAATTAATGCATGCCGCTCCGGCCCCAATCCTGAACTCGATATCAAAGGCAATGATAGTATTGAAGATCAGCTACCAGAGTCCGATCTCCCCTTTGATCTTGAAGAAGGCGATCGGGTCTGGGCAACCGGTCTTCTTCCTCAAGCCGAGGAAATCAAAGCCACCTTGACCGTCAGCCAACGCCTTGCCGAAGCTTTCAAATGCAACGCCCCGACCACCCCGTCACAGAAGCCCGAGTCCAACGCCATTCCAGACTACGAAAAACTCTTCCACAAGGTTTTTTAGGAGGACGAGTTTGCCAAACTCCCCGAGAAGAAACCTTGGGATCACGCAATCGAGCTAATCCCCGGAAAAGAGGCAAAAGGGTGTAAGATCTATCCACTCTTGGTCACGGAACAGGACGAACTCAACCGATTCATCACGGAACACCTTGAGACCGGACGTATCCGCCAATCAAAGTCACCCATGGCTGCTCCAGTTTTCTTTGTCAAAAAGAAGGATGGAAGCGATTGGTTCAGGATTACCGGATGCTCAACGACATAACCATCAAGAACAAGTACCCCCTCCCGCTCATCTCGGAGCTCATCAACCAACTCCGAGGGGCCAAGTACTTTACCAAACTTGACGTCTGTTGGGGATTCCAGAACGTCCGGATCAAGGAGGGCGACGAGTGGAAGGCAGCGTTCCAAACCAACCGAGGTCTCTTTGAACCTTTTGGCATGTTCTTTGGACTCACCAACAGCCCGGCCACCTGCCAGACAATGATGAATGATATTTTTTCAGACATGATCTCGGAAGGTGTCGTGGTGGTTTACCTCAACAATATACTCATATTCACTAAGGAGCTATCGGAGCATCGCAAAGTCACAAAACGCGTACTCCAACGTCTTGAGGAAAACCAGTTGTACCTCCAAATGGATAAATGTGAGTTTGAACAGACTTGGATTGAGTACCTTGGATTAATCGTGTCGGAAAACTGAGTGGAAATGGACCCGGTCAAAGTCGCAGGTGTCCGAGATTGGCCTACCCCTCATAACCAAAAGGACGTCCAATCTTTCCTCGGCTTCGCCAATTTTTATCGACGGTTCATTCGGAACTTCTCCCACCACGCCCGCCCGTTGTTTGATCTCACCAAGAGCACCATCCCATTTGTCTGGTCCAACGCGGCCACTGACGCTTTTTCCAAGATCAAGGACTCCATTACCTCTGCTCCTGTCCTCATCGCCCCGAACGACAATCTCCCCTTCCGTGTTGAGGCCGACTTCTCCGACTTTGCGACCGGTGCTGTTCTGTCACAAGAGGATCCGGAAGATGGCAAGTGGCATCCCGTCACTTTCCTATCCAAATCACTATCACCGGTCAAAAGGAACTACGAGATACACAACAAGGAGATGTTGGCAATCATCTGCGCACTCGAGGAATGGCGTCACTTCTTGGAAGGCGCCCGACACAAGTTCAAAGTATGGTCCGACCACAAGAACCTACAATACTTCATGACCACCAAGCACTTGAACTGTAGGCAGGTGCGATGGTCCTTGACTCTGTCCAGATACCATTTCGGGATGCACCACAAACCGGGAACCAGCATGGGCAAGGCAGACACGCTATCCCGACGCGCCAATCATGGCTCGGGAGCAGGTGATAACCAGAACATCACTTTGCTCACACCCGACATGTTTGCTGTCTGAGCGGTGGAGGCGATTGAACTCGAAGGACAGGATAAGACATTGCTCAGTCAGATCCGCAAACGCACCAATACCGGCGACTTCAAAGATGGCGTTATGAAGGTTGTTGAGATGCTCCACAAATCTCGTGGGAAGACGCTCCACTCTTTGGAATGGCAATTGGTCGAAGGCATTCTCTACTTTCGAGGAAAGATCTACGTCCCTCCTGACCAAGAACTTTGTCGGAAGATTGTTGAACTCAATCACGACTCCAAGATTGCAGGACATCCCGGTTGTTGGAAAACACTTGAGCTCGTCTCTTGGTCGTACTGGTGGCCACAAATGTCCAGGTACATTGGTTCATATGTTGGTACATGCAACATGTGTCTTCGGACAAAACCAATCCGCGCTAGACCTTCGGGAGAACTAATTCCTCTTCCAGTCCCCTCTCGTCGGTGGCACACAATCAGCGCCGACTTTGTGACCGAACTCCCCGAGTCGAATGGATACGACGCAATTCTCGTTGTGGTCAACCATCTGTCGAAGAGAACTCATATGATCCCCACGCAAACCACCATTTCGGCACTAGGCACTGCCCGACTGTACTGGGATCATGTTTGGAAACTTCACAGCCTACCTACAAAGGTTGTTTCGGACCGAGGACCACAGTTTGCCGCCAAGTTCACGACCGAGTTGTACAAACTCATTGGCGTCACTCCCGCAAAGAGTACTCCGTACCACCCACAGACAGACGGACAGACGGAACGTGTCAACCAAGAGATGGAACAGTACTTACGTCTCTACGTCTTGGAACGCCAAGACGACTGGTCAGACCTACTCGCAATGGCCAAATTTGCATACAACAACCATGTCCACTCGGCCACACAACAGACTCCGTTCATGCTTGACACCGGCCAACACCCTCGGATGGGATTCGAACCCCCGGAGTACTCAAAGAACGAGACCGCGACCGAGTTTACGGAACACCTGAAAGCAACATTGGAAGAAGCCCATTCAGCACTGGTCAAAGCAAAGGAGGACATGGCGAGGTGGTATAATCAGCGAAGAGAACCTACTCCGGAGTGGAAAGTTGGCAACAAGGTATACCTAGATGCGTCCGATCTCAAACTGAATCAACCGTCTCGGAAGCTCGCTCACCGACGCCTCGGACCATTCAAAATCCTGGCGAAGGTAGGGCAAAACGCCTTCCAACTTGAACTACCACACTCCATGTCTCGAGTGCACCCGGTCCAAAACATTGTGAAACTAACCTTGTGCCCACCAGACCCAATTCCCGGCCGACGTAAACCTCCACCTCCACCCCCAATAATCAAAAAGGGTGAAACGAGGTACGAAGTCGAAAGAGTGCTCAACAGTCAGATTTGGCGCGGTAAGCTTCAGTACCGTTTGAGATGGGGTGGATATGATTGAGGACACGATTCCTGGGAATACGCAGAAAATGTGACAGCCCCGGACCTCCTACAGGAGTTTTACGCAAGTAACCCTCATGCAGTTTGAGCAATAGGTCCGACTGCGAAGGAACCGGAAGTGGAATCCATCCAAGGACACCAAATCACCTCTGCCAGTCACCGGTACCTGGTCCGATGGAAAGGCCGACCGAAGACTGACGATTCATGGGAAGCCTCAGATGACCCAGTATTCTTTTGGAACGCGGAAGATCGACACGGAAAGGCAAAACAGTAGATTTGGGTGATTCAATCACCCGCAAGGTCGGTTTCAAGAAAGTACAATTTTATCTAAATAAAAGAAATATTTTTTTTTGGGGAGGCGCCGACTCGGACCACATCAGTTGGCCCCCCTGACCGAGCCCTCTCCAACCAAACCCTCCGCATCAGCCTTCCCCTCATCCTGCTCCTCATCGCCATCCTCGTCCGAATCACCCACATCCTCTTCCGAATCCAACACAGCTTCCCCCACCTTTGATCCTTTCGCGCCACGACCAACGCCACCATCGACTTCCTGCGTTGGGGACCCGAGATTGACGCGCGGAGGTGACTGAGAACGACCCGGGGTCACGAAGCCAGACTCCGACGGATCAGCTATAATCACCTCTTCTGCACCCTCGACCGGAGCATCGGTCGGGACAGCCGAGTCCTCACGCAGCCCGATGTTTGGACCGTACTCTGACCCGAAATCCCGGAACCGGTCCTGAAGGAAGGTGAATGGCGTACCGAGTGGACGAAGGAAATCTTGAAGAAGCCCCTCAACAGTCTTGAGCTGAAGCAACATGTCCAGGACTTGATGGTTCAACTCCGCGATCTTACCATCCGACTCCGAGAGCCGCTTCTCCAGCCAAGTGCAAAGAACGGTCACCTTGGTGTTGTTAACCCTCATCGATACCTCTGGAACCTCAACACCTGAAATCTGCTGCTTCCGGACACTCCGAGTCTGCCGTCTCTCACCTTCGTCGATGTTCGGACCACCGGTCGGCTGGGACTTCGTCACAACCGACTCCTTTGCCTTCGCTCCACCTTTCTTACGAGGCGCGGTCTTCTTGCTGAACGTAACACTCCTCCACTCGCATTTCAACTTACTCGCTTTACAGGTCCCGCATGCCTGCTTGACCGTGTCGATCTGCCCGGAGCCACCAATGGCCTTAATCGCATCCCAAAGTGAAGGGCGCACCATGCAGGTATGCTCGGTCTGCCTACATCTGTTGCAGGCCCAGTGCTGCAAAATCCTCACCTCGCCCTCTCTGTCCTTCTCCGTCTTGACAACACTTCCGCTGTCCAACACCTCGACGTCTGAGTCGGTATCGCTTGGAACGACCGCAACCGACTTAGCCTTTGGTCTAGGCCGGGGTTTCGGTCTCTTCACCCTCACCGTCTCGTCGTCCGCCTCCTTCTCTTTTCCTTTGCCGCCACCCCCCGAACCCTCAGGAACGTCCACATCCAAACACCTTCACTTCCGACTGCCCTCCGAATCTGCCACTGACTTGATATCAGCGATAACGTGCGATGCGACCTGGTCCTTCCGAGTCAGCTGCTCCCTCTCGACCGTGCTCTTCACCAACGCTGCATCCCCTGGATTCTCCCGCTCGTACTCCTCGCGCAAAACCCTCATCTTCACCTCTTCAACCGCTCGAAGATCCTTCTGCCTCTTCCACTCCAGCAGCTCTGCATCGGTCATCGCCACCCGCCCCCCAGCCCCGGTCGCACTCGATCCTTTGGCACTAGACATTTTGGTTGGTTTGGAGGATGAGCCAGGTATGTTGGTGAGAGGAAGGAAGAAACGTTCCGAACGGCCACTCGAACCTCCACCAAAAATTTTCATACCCCCTTTCAGCTTATCCGGCCATCTCCGATCGATTGGTCGCTTTTCACACCATCCTTTTTTTCTTTCACTCGTTTTTTCTATTGTTCTATTTTCAACCTACCTATAATACTCACACTCCCCTTTTAGTACTTTACTCTCCTATCTTTACCTTACATAGACTACTACCTATCTATAGTCACTCGAGGCAAGTGACCTTAAGGGGGGGGGGTGATGTCAGGGGATGCCCTCGGCATCCACTGACTCTGTTCCACATTGGCACACGACCGAGTCGTCCGACTCCCTTCCGAGCCTTCCGAGCCACCAACCGACCTTCCGACGCCTCGGAACACTTGGTCGTCCCTCAGAACCCTCTTGGTCCCCTGGGTCCCCTTCCATTGTTCTCGGCATGTGACCTAAGGGTCCCCTCGCTTAGCACTGACACGACATGGCCTCATGTCACATTGTCCATAGAGTATATAGTCAGTAGCTCACCTTAAGGGATATCCATCTGATTCTCTCTGGATCTCCCTTAGGTGATTAGTTCAGTTGTATCTTCTAGATAGTTTATTGACTACTTTGGATCTCCCTTAGACTTCCGGTCTCTCATAGGACTCTATCCTAAGGTCGCCCTTACACGTATGAATTATGTTTTCTCTTTTTCGCCCGCGCTTACTCATTTTTATTTAGCCATTTCCACACAATTATGGACCTGCCGTTAGTATGGGTGATGCTCCAAGAATCCCGTGCCCGCCTGATCTGGTATCGTTTTTCTGGCCTCTGATTTATCGAGCTCATTGAGCTCATTGAGCTGATGTAGGGTTTGACTGAGCGTGAACTGCTCGTCTTGCATGCCAAGGTGCTCGCACTCCAAAACCAACTTGGCATCAGCTACAAAGATACCGCGCACCGACTTTACTTTGTTGGAATTTCTTATTCATCTTTATTATCGCTTTACTTGATCTCAACCAGTAAGCTCTATCTATAGTTACCAGATACACCTCCATTATGATTACATACTATAAGGACACCTTCACTATTAGTTACTCATACCAGTTACACGCTTATTAGCATCTCTAGCTACTGTTCTACTTGGCTACTGTTCTGGTACTCACTCTCTAGTATATATATACGCTGTATTTTAGCTACTGAATCTTTAGTCTCCTCTAAAGTCCTCTATTGAGGCATCATCATCTTGACTACTGCTTGGACGTCTACGCTACTCTGCTAAAGGAACTCCGGCTATCTCTATAGTCGTTGTCGCTGCCTTCTCATAATCTCATAGGTTATGGGCCCTGAGCTTTGAACGCTCAGAAACCACGTCAAGCACCTAGTCTACGCAACCCGTTTATGGCAAGCAAGAAACGAACAACATACACTTTGAAAGATACACATCAGTGTTTTGACATATTCGCTTGCCGCACTTTTGGCACTTATCTACTCGTCACAAGTCGACGAGTTGGCGAGCTCACAAGTTTGCAGTCGATTTAAAAATTTATTCAACAATCTATTTTATTCTAAAAATTCATGGCAATGATGGTCTATGTAGCGGTTAACAAAATAGGCACGGAATACATCTAATGTCTGAGAAAAATAAAATGTCGAAGGAAGTGGGGTTGGTCCATAAACAGGTAGTAAATGAGCGCCTCGAGGAATGCAATCGAGGCTGATAACGGCCATGCTCTTTTGATTACCAAGGAACTCAGGTCTGACTTCTCTGGATCAACCTGGTCACTCTCGCGCTCAAGCCAATGTACAAATGTCCAAGAGTAATTCTTTTCAAGAAATGTAAATGAAAAGAAGAGAAATACTCGGCCAATTGACATGCCCATCATGCCAGTCTGATTGGGATCAGTTTTGACAAAGACTGTATCGCGGCGTTCATAGGAGTTGTGCCACAGAGGAGTAGAACGAATGCGTTTGTGGTACATTCCACCGGCTCCACACACATCACTGGGAGCGTAGAAATATGCTACAGCAGAGTGGTGGACCTGGATTGATCCGCTGAAGGTGGGGCATTCGTCAACCAGGATGGTATGTGCTTGTAGAGGGCTGTCAGGATGCAGTTCTGACCAAAGAAAACGACGTAGAGCGGCTGGGAATAGTGGTTGGCCAATGTGTACAGCAAGCGGTCCCAAATGGCGTGGATAACCTCGAGCTGAATTTTGATTAGCTTATTTGCACAATCTATAGAGATACTCATACATACCTGGTGTGACGGACAGTTTAATAGACGACAAAACCTTTGGGCCTTCAACTGGACCCAGCTCCAGGTCTCCTCCGTCTTCCTCATTGCCCTGATTCTGACCTTCGGGATCAGGTAATTCTCCAGCGAGTTCCATTGTTGTATAAGAGAGGGTATCACCAGCCATCATCCCTTGCTTTGAGAAGTGGCGACAAACGGCTTCCAGTTTCTCTTCTCGTGTCACACGACGCAGCATTTGGGGTAGTGGGTCAGTTCGACTTGAGCAGCGCCATGGCTTTTTGACAGCCACAATATGTTTTGATTCCATTATTGATGAACACAGGCCATTCGGAGACCCAAAAAGGCGAATCATCCAGCTGTAGTGGACCAAAGAATGTTGGCGTGGCAGCGAAATGTCATCACGTACACCAGCATCAATGAAGACCTGGCGATTTTCATGAAATTGTCGAAGGACATCATCAAGTTTGATTAAATCAGATCCAGATAGTGAGTTTTGCCGGGCGATGTAGCAGAAGTCCAAGAATGCTGCAAGGCATTGAATCATGCGCGATGGAACATAGTTCACAATGCAAGCAAGATATACCTGCAGATACTTGAGCTTATATAAACAAAGAGTAGTAGTGGCATACCTTCATCAGTGCCTTTGAATCATTGCCTGTCCACTGCTCAAAATTCCTCCCCTCTGGAAAACGTCGGAGTCCTGGGTAGACTGGCACAGCTGCAAGTCTACGAAGGGTCAATAACATAACAGATGCCTAAATCTTAAACATACCAACGATCTATGTCCTCCTGAATAACATCAGCCCGAGCTTTTCCATGCGAGACAACAAGATATTCATAGACCCCATGTAACAATGTGGTCTTTGAATGTCCCCTTGATGACCTGGTGAAGTAGGTCCGGCGTTAAGAGTTCATGAATGTCGGCAGGAGGGAAATCATAATTGAAGGGCTGTACAAATATCAGAAGAGGTCGCTTGTTCAAATAAATGTATTATGTACCTGATAATCGCACTGTATCCCATAGTCGTCCCACAGCACGTCTTCATCAAAAATCGCCATTAAGACATCTGTCTTGGCATGAGACCGGCGTAGTGCATCTTTTGAATCAAGATCATGGGACGGCGCATCACATCTACCAGAAAGTAAGTCAAGCCATCTACAGATTACAAAAAATGAACATACTTTGGACACCAGCCAGAGACTACACCTGCGAGGTAAACCTGTTTAAGGTAATCCGCAATATATGGCCCCAACCCATAGAAAGCACGCCAAAGATGCCCATCGGGGCACCTGATTAGCTCCGGCTTTGTTATTCCAGCTTTGAGTGGTTGAAAAATCCGAGCGAGACAGGCATGGTATACTTGTCTTGAGAATATTGCGAATTCATCACTCTTTGCCTCGTTTTTGCTGACTACAAATTAACAACTTATCAGTTTATCGACTTGATCATAATGGCAAAAATATACCTTTGGGAATAGGAAGAAATCCAACAGGAAGTATGCCATTGCCATGCGCACGACGCGCAATATTTGTTATCGTGCCAGGAGACATATAAACCGGATGGAAAACTTGATGACCTGTAGCAACAGAGACGGTTGTTTTGTCACTTCCGGCCACAATGGGGATAAACATTGCTCCCTTTGCATCAGCAGGATATTCCTTGGCTATCTTATCCTAAGAAATACAAGAGTCAGCTTTTGTGGTATACAATAACAGAATGGTTGGAAAGGAACTTACGGCTTGGGACCAGGCCCAGTCAGCGGACATCACATTTGAAAAGACTCTTTCTCCTTCGCTGTTAAACTGTTGATAGGGTGAGATATGGAATTTCTCTTTGAATGCCATGGTTTGATGCTGCTCATGGAGCAGAATCCGTGAGTCTTGACAGCAGAGATTGAATTCGTCTGTCATCCATTTGGGTGGATTTGGTGGAAGTGGGCCTTTGTAACGGACCGTGTAGGTTTTCCAGGGACACGGGCCTTGCTGTATCTTGTCAATTGTTGCACCGAGCGCCTTCGCGTTCCCCCACGGAGACTGACCGTTCCCATTCTTGAGTAAAGTTGCAGCCCAGAGCTTGAGAAATGCATTTGTAAGCCTTTCCGACAATTTTGCCTCCTTGAAAGTTAAGTATGCAAAGTCAAATTCAATGTGACCACCAAACGGGTCCCAAGAACCATCTTGAGCAGCTTGTGGGTCAGGCAGTGGAGGATGATATGGAGGCAGCTGTTCTCCTTGCGCGTTAACCGGCTGGCCTTCAAGTGTTGTCAACATCAACAACCAATAGAAATATTGTGAAAGCTTACCTGTTAAGACATCATGGCGCACATATGTGAATGAGTGGTCTTCAGCGCGGTTCTCCTCATCGGGTGGTGTGAGCTGTCAGTGAAATGTGTTGAGATGTTGTGACCTTTGACCTTCACCAGTGAATTTCTTGGAACAATGTGGACAATCAAAGCGCGTAACACGAGGTTGATTTGGTATCATGTCATTAATGTACAGCAGAAAGGCAGACAAGAAAAGGAGTAAGACCAAATGAGTGGCCTTGGGCATTGATGTTGGGAACTTGAAGAAAACAAACAAGAAACAATACAGCCTAAGACCCTGAATGATATTTCCAACTCTCTAAGTTCCCACTCTCCACCCCATCCCATCATGGCCTCAACACGTCGCCGCAGCGGCAGAATCAATGCAAAGCCCACGGAAAACCCAGCCATGGACATGGATGTCAATGCTGTTCTGGCCAACGAGCAAATGAGCCCCTTCCACCACTCAAGAAAGGAAAACGCGGACGTGCTAATACTTTAGGTGCTGCCACGTCAGCGCTCAAGAAAAATAAAATCCAAGAGGTACGTATCACATCTTGTCACGCAAACCTGGACTAAAACAGCCTCTAGGATGTATCTGACCATAACATGGCCGTGGATAATGCTGAACAGGACCAGGCTGTACACACAGTTAGTTTTGTCTTTGGCATGCTGAAATATAAATGCTTACTCAACTTCTAGCGAGTAAATCCTGCTTGAAAGGCCGCTCCTCCTGTTGCTGCTCCCAAAAGTAAACCTCGGCCTACAGCTGAGCAGCGCCAAAGGGTGGACAAAGACTATTGTATCAAGCTCAAACAGGCAGCTGCACTAGATCACAGCGGGAAAAAATTCTTGGCCTTGCTGGATCTTAAGCAGGCCAAAAGTGAGCAGGCCGAAGCAGCTAATGCTATCTTGACAATAGCTCAACAAGAGAAAAGCAATCAAACAAAGAAGACTGACCGTCAGAAAATGAAGAGCCAACTTCTTGAGCAGCTTCAAGAAATGTCGGGCAGTGACTGCGACAATATTCTTGAAGTTTTTTTTGCCAAAACTAAAGCAAGAGATAATAACGATTCTTTAACGGGAGACCAGGGTGTCCTAGAGATTGATTCAGATGACAGGGACAGCAACAGCGACAACATCACATACAGAGTACGTTGATACATTGAGACTTGCTCCAACAATTCAAGCATAATTCTAACCCATATAACAGTGCAAACGGAAGCCTGGGCGAGGTGAGATGCGGCAGGAGATAAACGAGCTGAGGAGACAAATGAAGGAGGAACATGGAGGCGAGAAGAAAGAGGCAAAGGAAGAGAAGAAGGCAGTTAATAAAAGAATGGAAGCCAAGTGAGTGCCGGCAGTGTTGGGATCTAGAACTGTTTCAATCAACTGATCATCTGACAGCAAACTTGCCATTATGAAACGACCGGTTTCCGGTATTAATCCCACATGGCTCAACAACGCAACAGCTCCCAAACCCCAAGGACACTCGAACAGAAAGCTCAGACAGGTTCAGCCTATTAAGGAGTCTGACTCTGACTTGGAGATAGGTGGATTTGACGATGACAATGTAAAGGCTGAACGTCCAATCACCGCCAAAAATAAGAAGGGCCGTGATGTCTTCAAGAAGGTCAGTTGTGTTCGTGCTATCTATCACCTTGCCTGACATTCTATGGAAAGGTTGTCAACCTTGTTTTGTCAGACTCTGATACAGCACCCACACCTGTGAAAAAGGCAACAAAGAAAGCAGCGTCGAAGGTAGCGCCGACCGTCAAGCGCGAGAAACAGAAGAAAGCTGATGTGAAGGTTGAGTCCCCACCACCAACTCCGAGCGCCGACAATGGCATACCAGAATTCCTTCGTCAAGGCAGCAAGAACGGTCTATGGGTCACTCACTATTTACCTACTCTTTACCACCGGCTCTTCACTTCTCCAGACCCTTTTAATGCTTTCGCACGTGGTTCAGACTCAATGTACCAATCAGTCATCGTCACCTTAAAGGATGTGGCTCCGGATTATCCTAATTCACCAGCAAGAGACTCGGAAATAGTCAAAAAGGTAGGTCTACAATCCACTCTTGAGCACCAAGCTAATTTTAAGCTTTGTTGGTCTTACGATCGCTTGACTGACAAGCGTTTGGGTTTGGGAAGCAATGCCATTGAGGTGGTTGACAAATTCTTCAAGATAGCTAAGCTGAAGCCCAACGATGTTCAAGAGTATGCTAAATGGGCACTCAATCCCCATGGTCCAGGTCTGTGGGCTACACCGAAGATTCAGGAAAGAGGTGGTAAGGTAGATCCCAACTCCGTGTGTGTGTTTCAGTACCTACAAGCTCTCAGAATACTAATCACTACATTGTGTAGCCGTGTCACGGGCTATTTGAGTCACCTTTCATCCTCAAAACAGTTGCGCCGCTTATTGGTCTGGCGAAAGAAACTTGCGGGGACTATGGCGAGCCATTTGCTGCAATGGCGCTTGGTGCAACTGCGGTATGTGACAAATTATTTGTACATCATTCCGGGTCTTAACCTTACACCACCCCACCAGGTTGAACACGCCTTCAAGCTCTACCTGACTGGCACCAGAGCAGAAGTCAAAAACAAGAACATGTTTTCAAATAGCACCTGTGGCGACAAAGTTCTTGCTCATATGAAGGACGCTCAAAAACTCAGTGATAACGCGTGGCGTTGCATCAAGCCCAGTGTGCAAAGATCAACAAAGACGAGGAGAAGGATGAAAAGCCATTACCAGAAGAAGAGTCATTGGACCAGATGCGTGGCAATCTGCATCAACCTAGTAGTCCTCCCGGTAGCCCCACTGCTTAGTAAAATCTTGCACCATCCATACCTATCGAAAACATGTCGTTTTCATTCGTAGTGTACTCCAAGACTCCTACCACATTAATCCCCTCGAAATTTTGAATATATTACGTTGACTTGTGAGCTTGTCTGGACTTGTTGAAGAATCTCAGCTACCGACTTGTGGTAGTTCAGACTTATCTTGTCAGCTTGTTGTCTTGTCGACTTTTGGTACTCGTACAAGTTCAGAAAAGTCTAAAAAAGGTAAGGAAAGAGATCTGTCAAAACGCTGATGCACTTCCACTTGCGGAAACACATTCAAATCCAGAGGCTATCCTTTGCTGTACTACATCCGGCACAACTTCTAAAGTATTATCTCCAATCGCCACATCATTGACACTTCTAGAGTGCGCAGACGCTCCGCATATTGTTGCTGAAGCTGTCAATAAATCTCTAAGGGATTCATACTACAACAGAGGAAAGTGGAGAGCTTGCAACCCCAAACCAGACAAACCTTGTCCAAATCGGATCAACAAGAAGCTTACAGATGCCGAGATCAAAACTATTCCTGGAACCTATCATCTTCCAAATACAGCTAATTACCACAAAATCCTTGCCCAAGGCAAATCCAAGGATACACAGAAATCACAGCCTCAAACTCCCAAAGTCGATCTGATTGTCATTCCTCCGATCAAACCGGAAATCCTAGACGCCAAACACCCAGACAATTGTCTACAAGAAGAGAGACCCTGTCCACACGTCTACAATATCACAAACGGAAACAACATCTTCTATAATTGGTTAGAACACAAATTCCAAGACTGTCGACTACAACCCTGCCCCAGACGTTGCACACCTCTACCTAGCAAATATAAGGGCGACTCGGCCCAAAGCCCCTAAGAGAGGCCTAGAATGCTGAGGGATCCGAAGAGAATCAAGTGGGGATTCTCAAAGGATAGCCCTCAGCTATATACCTAGCTACAGGGATGGGCATGCGGTACATGCATGTCCATGCTAAGCAAACACATGGTGATTACGTAACCACGCATTGTGTAGAACAGGACCCGAATGACTTCCAAAGTGCTCCGATAGGGCGCGGGAAAGCTCCGAGATGCTTCGGCCCCTTATTGGGCCGAAAGGAGCTTCGGAGGGGCGCGGGAAGGTTCGGAAGCGGACCGGAATCAGGGGGGCCGAAGGGCGTCCCCTGACAGCATCCAAGAAACTCCGAGACATTGCAGACAACATTGGAGTTGCCAAACTATCTGAAGAAATCGCTCTCATCGCTACTATGCAGGACACCACTTCAAACTCAGTTGCTTTTGATCCTCGCACAGTAAATAAAGCCAAGAGACAATCAGATTGGCCAGAATGGGAAGCCGCCATGTATGATGAACTCAGACATCTCAACAAACGGAACACATGGGACATAGTTGATGCACCACTTGACACCAACATCATCGACTCCAAATGGGTTTATCGCACAAAGCGCGATGCTGCTGGCAAAGTCACCGGACATTGAGCACGACTTGTAGCTCACGGATTTACTCAAGTTGACGGACTCGACTATCACTCAGACAACACCTACGCACCAGTTGCACAAATGACATCTATGCAATCACTCCTAGCTCTAGCAGCATGCAACAATTGGGAAATTGATCAGGTCAACATCAAATCAGCATATCTCTATGGATTACTTGAACCTAACAAACTCATCTATCTTCGATCACCACCCCACATCATTATCCCAGGCTTAAAAGAGCTGGACAACGATGGGCTAAACACCTCCGCACCATACTCGAATCAAAACTTGGATTCACAAGATGCCAACACGACAACGCAGTATACTCCAAGATCATCGACTTCAAGAAACTCCTTATCATTTTTATCCATGTGGATGATACCTCTCTCATCACACCTTCGCGCCAAGTGATGAATAATCTCAAAGAGTCTTTAAAAGGACATCTTGAGATAACTGATGGCGGACAGCTCCACTGGACCTTAGGTTTCGAAGTCGGACGCGATTGAATCAACCGCATTCTCTGGTTATCCCAGAAAGCTTACATTGAATCAATTGTACAGGGCTACAACTTCTTCAAAGGATCTCAACGCACTAAGTCATCCATACCATTTGATCCTACAGTTGTACTCACGGTTGAAGACACTCCCAAGACTCAAGAAGACATTGCTTTCATGCGCAACAAACCCTATAGAGAAGCTCTTGGAGCACTCATGTACTGTGCCGTCGCCACTTGTCCAGACATCTCATATGCTGTATCTCAACTCTCACGATTCTCATTGAACCCCAGCCGCAAACATTGGACCACACTTTGCAAAGTCTACGCTTATCTCAACCAGACCAAAGACTTACGCCTCACATTTGGATCCGAGACTCACAGCATACTCGGATACTCAGACGCTGACGGAATGTCATCTCCGGATCGACATGCCATCTCCGGTTATGTATTTACCATTGATGGAGGTGCCGTCTCATGGTCATCAAAGCGTCAAGAACTCGTCACGTTATCCACTACCAAAGCCGAATATGTTGCACTCACTCACGCAACCAAGGAAGCCATCTGGCTACAAAACTTTATCATGGAAATCTTCGGAGACATCAATATAATTCCTTTCCCTCTCCATTCTGACAACATGTCAGCTATCGCACTTGCCAAAGACAACCGTTATCATTCTCGCACCAAGCACATCGACATTTGATTTCATTTTATTCGCTACGCTATTGAATCCGGCAAACTCAAACTTATTTTCTGTCCTACTAACAACATGACTGCCAATATCTTCACCAAGGCATTACCTTCGATCAAAGCCAAACACTTCGCTGTGTCCATGGGACTTCGCTCGGTTTGAAGGGGAGTGTTGGAATTTCTTATTCATCTCTATTATCGCTTTACTTGATCTCAACCAGTAAGCTCTATCTATAGTTACCAGATACACCTCCATTATGATTACATACTATAAGGACACCTTCACTATTAGTTACTCATACCAGTTACACGCTTATTAGCATCTCTAGCTACTGTTCTACTTGGCTCCTGTTCTGGTACTCACTCTCTAGTATATATATACGCTGTATTTTAGCTACTGAATCTTTAGTCTCCTCTAAAGTCCTCTATTGAGGCATCATCATCTTGACTACTGCTTGGACGTCTACGCTACTCTGCTAAAGGAACTCCGGCTATCTCTATAGTCGTTATTGCTGCCTTCTCATAATCTCATATACTTAGCGGAAGCCAAAGCGGCATTTGTCGCGGCAGAGGCCATCACTTCTATCAGGACCATGAGCTCGGAACTCGATGGTGGTCTTCAACATATAATACGCCAGGGAGTGGCTGCCTCAGATCCCAATCATATGTCTGTTGACAAGTAGTCTTGCTTGTCTACGCATACTCCTCTTAGATACTTTATATCTTGCCATACCTAACTCTTTGTAATCCGCACGTTGCCTTGACAATTGACTTATACCCCAAATTTCTTCGGCCGCGGCTTTTTCTGGTTTAATCCCCACGAGGTTTACCTGCCTAAACTACTTGAAAGTATACTTTTTGTTCTGCTATTATCAAAGCCTCTTTCCCCGTTCATGACCTTTTGTCTCTCAATAGTTGTGTTCCTGCCGCGCTGCTCCCTCTATTGCCCAATGCACGATCTCAGTTCTGACACTGTCCTCAGTTCCCGCGGCCCATCTCCACTACTGCTCCCTGGTGCCTTACCTCACCTTTACTACATTTCGCAGTTTTTTTAGCTTCATTCTGTTGATTTGGCCCACCAGCCTTTCTTTTTTATTCTCTACCACGACTCAGCCGCGGCCTTTTACCCTCACTGTTGCATGTCACGGCATTCATTTTC
>MU157877.1:131659-177781 GCA_015657495.1 Crepidotus variabilis | reverse complement strand
ATATCTTAATCTTAAGCCTATATTACATACATGTTGACCGCTGGTCAAAACCAATGCCTGGGTTTTCTACGCTTCCATATTTGCCACAGCGCTCCCGCGGCTCATGTCCGTGCCGCTACCTTCGCCCGAGTGAGTTCACTGGAATGATAGCATCGACTACAAGTACTCTTTCCTAATTGAGTAGTGTACCAGTGAACATTCACTAGTACGATAGTTATCGCTACACCGTATTTATTCACTGGTACAATACTATCAGTTTACTGTATGTAGCTTCTGTATGTGGATGATAATGCACTAGATTGACATGGTACTTAGAACAGAGAATCACTATCTAATAGTAGTCCTACACCTTGATAGTAGATATAGAATGAAAACTTACATCTCAGTGGATGATAATGCACTGAGATGCAATGAAGACTACAGATAAAAAATGAACATCACTTCTGTAAGCAGCAGCCCGAACATAAAGAACCAAGTGTTATGCCTCACTAAACTGGAAAGTCCAACAGATACTACTTCTATTCTATCTCTAAAATTCCTGCCTTTGCTACCAAAGCATAGAAAAGTGAGTTCTTATTTGACAAAAGTGTCTTTGGGGAATCAAATTCTGCAATCTAGAGCAAATCAGAAAAGTGATAACAATAGGCCCATCTTTACTTACAGACCCTGAGTCAATTACAAGAATCCGATCAGAGTCCAGGATAGTATTGACACGGTGTCTAGAAGTAAATATTAGTGCTGGCACTGACAGATTTAAAAATCCCAGAGCTTACGCAATAGTTATAATAGTTACATATCTAAAAGCTTCACCGCGAATAATTTCTTGAATGGCTCTGTCAGTATCAAGATCAACAGCTGAGGTTGCTTTAAGAAATAAATTTCAGTAACAATCCAAACAAAATATGGCTGAATTCTGCAGACCTTCATCCAAAACTAAAATCTTGGACTGGAAGGACACATAAGATTTTTAACAGAATAAAATTCAAGATTACAATACCTTTCTAAGCAGAGCTCTTGCAAAACAGAGCAGTTGACGCTGACCAGCGGAAAGTGAAGAACCTCCCTCCGACACATGAGAGTCAAGTTTCTCAGAAAGTGTTTCAACATAGTCTCTGAGATGGGCCTGAAAAGATACTTAGATTAATCTGCACAGAAATCTATCAAAAAAACATTCCTGTTCAAGAGCTGTCCATATATCCACATCTGAGTACACTCCAAGTGGATCAATATTCTCACGCAGAGAGCCTTCAAAGAGCTCGGGTGATTGTGGGACAATAGACAACACATTTCTCACTACAATATCTGTAAGAACTTATCATAGGAAAGCTCAAGCTACTCAACAGGTATGAAGACCAATTTTGGTAATGTCAACTGAGTCAATCCAAATGGATCCAGAGGAAGGCTCAATAATACGAAATAAGGCTAGAAGAAGCTAGACAGGTTTTTCAGATTATTGATTTGAACATAGAAATCTGACCACAAACCGACGACTTTCCTGCCCCTGTTCTTCCACAGACACCTATTTTCTCACTTCCACACTGTATAAATTCTGAGTAACATTGGAAAAACAAACACAAACACACTTACAATTTTGAAGGAGAGATTTTTCAAGACCAAATCCAGTTCTGGTCGATATCTGGTTGAATAATTCCTAAGACAAATGAGCAGAACATTACAAATGATAAAGCACAAAACCAACTCGAAAGACACAGTTCCTGTAGACGGCCATACTTGTGGGACCTGTTGATCAGAAATTTCTAGTGGCGCCTCAGGTTGCACCTGCGTTTGGTGGAGTATCCTTTCAACACTGACTATGTTCTGTTCAACTTCACTGGCAGAACGCACAACCCAGTTCTAGTTCAAGTATCAGTACCAAGGTTTGCATCAAAGGCTCTTGTACTAACCAGGGAAGAAGTTGTACTCAGTGCATAGGACAGCACCAAGCCAACCAATCCTGCATCTACTCCACTTGTGACTAATGCAAACATGGCCAAAACAGCCACGGCAAAGATGATCAAAGCACCAACAAATTCCAAGCGAACCGCAAGCCATCGGTTGACAGATATACTTGGTAGGTAACAAACTTGATTATGATCCACTCGTTTTTGATTTGTAGCGATGAAGACTGATTGCTGTTCAAATGCCCGGATAGTTGAAACACCAACAAGTGATTCTGAAAACCATGCGAAGATTGGTGAACGAGTCACTGCATCGATCCTTTTCAATTCTCGTGAGGTTGACAGATAATATCTAACAATCTCGGTAAGCCATCATCGACACTGTAAATAGCAGAGTGAAAGTACCTCATAACACGTAGGTAGAACCACCCAAGAGGGAGCACAGCCAAGAGAAACGGTGGAAAACTGCTCCCAATCACAACGATGATGGAGAGGCACACAGCCAAAGTACGACAAAGTCCTTGAATGACTCGCGCAAGGATCTGGTCAACAACATAGGTATCGCGTGAGAATAGATTAAGAAGCCTAGAGAAGCGCTATCAGCCATAATCTTGATTGATCAATGATAACTTACCGTCCCGTTGGAGTGGTCTCAAAGAAACTCAATGGAGCATGCATCAAGGCGCTCAACATCTGATAAATAAGTATTAGATGGAAAACGAAAGGAAACTAATAAACAGACCGAGTCATGAAGTTGCCTTGCGCTCCGAAGAGCACAGTAAACCCACATGAGGATGGCAGAAGCAGCACCAAGTAGACTTGATGAGAGCGAGAAAAGGCCATAGAAAAGTAAATATCGGAACATGCCGCTGTTGCTACCAGTTTTCTGATTATGTTCCCCCCAATATCTTAGTGTAATGGTGGCAAGGACCGAAACGGCTTGTTGAGCAACTGTCGCCAGTAGAAATAATGCAAAACCTGTCTTCGAAGCAGCTTGGATGTAGTGTTTATAGACCTCCATTTTCACTTGGCCTTGTTCCTGATGTTCCTTTGAAAGGCTATTGGGGGGGACATATTTTGCTGCCTCTACCGGTGCGAGTGTGGCCTTCTGGAAGCTGGAACGGCGACGGAGTTTTTCGGAGAGACTGTTAGTTTCCGAGACAGGTAAGAGCCTCTCTTGAAAAGCTTCTGCTGCCAGCGGCGTGCTGGAGCCACTCGAAATTGGGGTAGTTGAACCTGATGAATCGCCGCTTCCGCGATGCCCAGTCCTGTATACAGTTTGAGGATTGCTTGATCCCAGTTTCTAAATTAGACTCACAAAAGTTTAGAAATCTCGCTGTTAGGATTTGATGCAAGATCCTCGTAAGATCCCTGCTCAAAAAGGATACCTCTTCGAATGAAGAGTAATGAATTGAAGGACTTGGCGAAACTAATACTGTTTGTGACAAGGACACGAGCTTTGGTGGACAATAGGCCTTGAGGACCAATAATATGATCTATATCGATATTTGTCAGCAAAATAAACATTGGGCTACATTATGGGAGCATACCAAAGACATGTTGAGCGACATGGCTATCGACAGCAGCCAGACAGTCATCGAGGAGAGTTCTAGTGTGGACTGATGAGCATCGGAGCGCGATATAGGATGGGGAGCAACCCTACAGATCCGCCCGAGCATAGATGGCGCGAGCAAGTCCAATCCGCGCTCGTTGACCACCACTCAGCTAGAAATCGGTTAGATGAATGCCCAGAAAGTCACGATAACACTTTACCGTAATTCCTGAAAACATCTTGAGAAAATGTTGATCACGAAGATCACAAGAACTGACCTTTCTCCCCGACCTCAGTGAGGTCACCTTGCTTCATTGAAGCTAGATCTTGTTCTAAAGCACATCCTGTGGCAAAAAGCCGCGTCACTTTGGCATCAAATATAATAATTCTCATCCATACCCTCAATGACCAGGTTATAAAAAGTTTCATCGTACTCATGAGAGAACAGTATGTTATCTCGAACAGACGCAGATAAAATCCTTCAATAGAGTTAGTCATCTTTTCCAAATCTAGAAATTGGTTGTTCCACTCACCAAGGGCTTTGAGGAGCATACGCTACGCTCCCGCATACAGTCAATTCACCTTCATTCCTTGTCATCTCGCCAATAATCGCTGCTAGAAGGCTAGACTGTATAGCAAGTCAACAACAGGACACACCGCCAGTTTCTAGAGTTCCTTGCCTTGCCAGCCCCAACTTTGCCCAAGACACCAATCAGCTCGCCCTTCTTGACGGAGAGAGTGATTCCCTCCAAAGTGGGCTGCTTTGAATTTTTCGACCAAGAGAAAGATCCCTCACGGATGGACAGTACCTAGAGAATACATTGATAATGGCACTCATCTATGTTAGCGGGAAAAGCAACGGACCTCATCACCAGGAAGCGCCGAAGATGCAGTCAAAACTTTCCTCGAGTCAAATCGGAGCTCATCAGCGTTAAGAAATGATGATAAGCGCTGGATCGAAACAATCGCTTCAATGATGTTCGATGTGACTTGACTAAACTGGAAAGGCAAAACTAATCAGTCAAATGTCAATGAAATGGGGACTCAGGCTAACCATGGCTAATGGAAATTGGAGTAGCATAAAGAGAGAAATGGCCGGGAATATGACATCTGAAGTGAGAGGCTTCGTCGATGTTGCAGCGGCCGTGGCAAAGGAGCAGAAGGCGACAAGAAGAGGGATCCCAGTCCAAAGCGCCATATTACCAGCCTGTAGTAAAAATTCCAAATTGGTTAGGAACTTACTTGTGTTTAATCGAAAAATCAAAAACCAACCGTGATAATGCCGATTTTCTTCAACATTTTCAATTCTTGATTGTTACGTACTTCAGTAATACGTCGGATAAAAGTGTATTCCCAAGCGTATAATTTGATGCTTCGAATGTTCGCCAACAGCTCGCTCATGAGCCTGGTTCGTTTGTCGCGATTTTTCATCTGTTGTTCTTGCATTCGTTTCAAGACCCTGGCAATGGCTGTTGCGGAGTCATCAGAAAAAGACAACTATTTGGACCATCTTGCTTACCTGTGTTCAATGGGATAGAAATGACCATGATGCCTACTCCAACAAAAGCCGCCCAACCAAGAAGGTTATACAGAGATACGAACGCGAGGGTTATCTACAAAGGTCGACTTTGTTTTTCTCTTAAGTGAAATCAAAACAACCTACCTGGAAGGGTCCGGAGAGCGCAATAAGGCCATAAGTGCACAGATCTTGTAAGCGTGTCGCGTCGACAGACATCAAGTTCACAATGTCACCAGATGCGCGAGACGATCGCTCGTCATTGGACAAAACTAAGGCCTTAGTATATATTGCCGTGACGAGGCCGGCTCGCACACGCATACCGGTCTCAAATGTGCGCTGGAAATACTGCGGAGCGTATGTCAACCGGGATGTACTCCGAGTGATTGACTATTCAACTCTTACCTGATTTAAGCAAATTGTTTGAATGATAGACGTGACAAACATGAGACCTGCAATCATGAAGCCTTCAACTTGACTTGGTCGAACGTCGGGTGAGAAACGGGCCTCTTGATATAATGAAATATAGCTGAGAAGCCAGCGAAGAAGCTGCGGTTGCGCAAAGGCCAGGACGTCTTGAAGGACCTTTAGAATTGCGGCGGCAGCATAAGGGCCTCCGTAAGCAATGAAAAGAGAAGACCAAAGCGGGCTAAAAGCGAGTAGACATGAGCATGTTTCGTCTTTGACTCCAATAACTAACATACTGCTTCGACATGGCATTCCCGAGGTCCTTCCCAAGATTCACGGACTGATCAGACGTTTTAAGTGGTGGAAGGTCGTCTTCGGTAATCACTGCCGTCGAGCCCTTCTTCATCAATGGAGTCATCCAAGAGAATGTCTGAGCCAGTGTGATAATTAGTAGGGATAATAAAACTAGAAAAGAACTTTCATACCCAGATACTGTACACGCTCGCTGTGAGGGTGGGGTTTTCGATGTAGACTTTGTTGGAGCGTGGCAGTCCAACCTCAGGGCCAGCACATTCGAGCAGGTAAGAGGCGACACCCGCACCGAGAGAAGAGAGTTTCAACAACAGCAAGACCTTATCGGGATGTCGGCTAGTGGATGACAAATATGTTCGGATCCACATTCCTACAACCCCCACGTAGATCGGCCAGAAGAAAAGTAAAATTGTGGATGACCGACGAGTACGCGTGTGATTGAAAAACGTGAAAAGAGCAATGGATGCGAGTGCGACTGGTTCCCAATAGTAAGCCTGCACAACAGGAACTGTAATGCGTCCAGTAAGAAGACGAGTCGCGTTGTATAAACTCAAGTCGAAAGCCACGAAGAGAAGTATCTGTGAACAGAAAGTAATCAAATGCGCCATTCTGGATGAACTCGGCCGGCTTACCAGTTTTGCGCGCAGCTGCCATTGGGATAGACGAGTTCTCTCCAGAGCTGACTTATAAACACAGGTATAGCATGTTGTCAAACTTGATAGTGTGAACACCAGAGCAAGAATACCAGATATTAGAACACCTTCTTGAAAACAAGGCGCAGTGTCGAATTGTCGTAGTTTGGATACTGGCCCCCAACCTTCTGGGTCACGGCAGGTAAACATGGTTCGAACTTCGAAGAGCAAAGACGCTTGTGGGAGAGTCAGACGTTTCGAGCCGCGTCTGATCAATTTGAATTTCAAATCAAAGGCCGACCGGTCCCGGGGTAAATTTAGATTTCTATCTAGAGGCTGTACTAATCTTCAAGCGAAGGTAGAATGTCACAGACCACTTCTTCGCCTTGGGCAACCTTTTTGAAAAGCTCATAAGCTCTGTCCAAATCGTCATTAATAATAACCAAGTCGTGAACTTTGGGTTCCTTTGCAAATTCTACTTCCTTCAAAGCTGTCGCGAGGCGCTTCTGAACTGATGCCTCGGTTTCAGTGCCGCGTTGCTGAAGCCGGTCGCGTAGAGCAGCCATAGATGGCGGTGAGATAAAAAGATATACGGGATTGAGATCGGTTTGTTTGATTTGACGCACACCCTGGACCTCAGGTAAAAAACAGTTACAGGAGGTAGAGATGATCAGTTACCTGCGCTTCAATATCGAGAAGACACCTCCGACCCATTCGTTGGACACTACGGACGGTTTCAAAGCTGGTGCCGTAATAATTTCCAGAGAACTCTGCGTGTTCTATAAAGGCTCCATCTTTTATGAGACCTTTGAAACGTTGTGTGGTCACAAAGTGATAGTGTTTTCCATCAATTTCTCCAGGGCGCGGGTTACGAGTAGTATCTGTGATTGGGACGATAAACCAATGATCAAGTACGGACAATGTGTGCACCTACGGGAGACACTAAAGCCAAAACTATCTGGAAACTCTGCAAAAAGTTTCTGGAGGAGTGTACTCTTTCCGACCCCGGACGGACCAGAAAGGACCAGAGGTCTCAGAAAATCTGGGCGAGGTGACATGAGTTGTTTGACAAGTTGCAGAAGCTGATGTGTGACAAGGTGGCTGTGACATGTTATTTAGTATCCTGACCCCCTTCCACGACCAGCAACGAAACGAGGGCAGTGCCTTTTAATTATTTTCTTGCTCTTCAGCCACGACTGTAACGATTTGTAAATGGGTGCCGTCTGTTGTAGGGCGCAGGTATGCACTCCCTGCTTCTCCAAATACCCCGGCTCACAAATAGCTTTCGATAGCCCATTGACTTTGACGGAGAGGTTAATCTTTTCCACTTTGTTCTCTTGAGATGCGTAGGCAAGGGTGCATTTGGGAAGGTACGCTCCCCGCTTGACTTTCCATCACTCGAAGCTGAAGTGGAACTCTCATAGGTTCGAGTCGTCCAACACAAGCAAACCCGCGACCTATACGCCCTCAAATACATTAACAAAGCTAAATGTGTCAAAATGAAGGCGGTCCCCAACATTATTCAAGAGCGTCGCTTACTTGAAGAGGTTACTATATGTGCCATTATTTTCAGCTTACTGATGGCTAAAGGCATTCTCATAGATTGACCACCCATTCGTCGTCAACTTACGCTACGCCTTTCAAGACGACGAGAACTGTTTCTTCGTACTTGATCTTATGCTGGGAGGTGATCTTCGGTGTATGTCGTTTGCCATGATCCTATTAACCTTGACCGCCTCCTAACAATACTCACTAACAGTCCACTTGGAGCGACTCGGTTCCCTTTCAGAAGACTGCATACGGTTTTATCTTGCCCAATTATCTTCTGCTCTGTCGCATCTGCACGAAATGGGTATCATGCATCGGTTTGTCTTTCCATGACTCCATACACACAAACCAGTCTGTGCTAATCTAACAATCCCGACAGAGATCTCAAGCCCGACAACATTCTGCTCGATGAGCGTGGCAACGCTCATTTAACGGACTTCAACATTGCTGTTCACTTTGGAGAACGAAAGCTTACAGGTGTGGCAGGGTCCATGGCTTACATGGCCCCGGAGTAAGTGTTTGAAATGCCTCACATATTTCTTCTGATGTGTTCATCATTCTATTTTCAGAATCTTACTGAAGCGTGGCTACACCTACTGCATCGATTGGTGGTCATTAGGAGTCTGCGCTTATGAACTCGTATTTGGTCGACGACCCTTCAGAGGAAGGTCCAATAATGACTTGACCTACAGTATTACTAAAGACCCACTCAAATGGCCGGAGGACGCTGAGAATAAGTGTAGTAAACACGGAATGCAGGTCATCAAAGGAGTGCGTCCCTGATTTATTTTCGGCTGCCCTCTGATAGCCGACGCAACTTCTCTCCCCAGCTTCTGGAGAGAGACACTACCAAGCGGTTTGGGTGCAAAGCCAACGGTGAAGGCTTCCAGGAGTTACGCCGGCATTCCTGGTTCATGAATATTGACTGGGAGACATTGGAAAGTAAAACGCAGACTCCTCCGTTTGTTCCGGACGTACGTACATTCGGAATCACACAGTTGCCGCATATCTCACGCCGTACAATCACAGGCGAAAAAAGCGAACTTCGATGCGTCCTATGAACTTGAAGAACTTCTTTTGGAGGACAATCCACTAAAGGCTAGGCAGAGAAAGGCGAATCAGGATAATTTAAGTACGGAGATGCGCCAAATGGAAGATCAGTAAGCATGTTTAGCGATTCTCATGACGTTCTTCCCTTGACCCTCCACAGGTTCTCGCCGTACGATTTCAAGAAAATGCAACGGCGATCGTATTACCCCCACAACCAACAACTCATCTCAACGGCCACGGCTACCTCCTCTGGACTCGCATCTTCAAGACCTGGAACCCCAGCCAACGACCTGAGAGTGGAGAATAGTGGGCTTCGTGTGGAGGGTGAGATGATGGACCCGTCGCTCATGTACAAGAACGGCAATTCACTGGACCTCCGAGGAAGTGACGACATCATGATGAAGGAGAGAGATACAATGCGAGTAGACCAACTGCAGATGGACAAGGAATACTCATAAGAGCTCAATTTCATTCGGTTTCACTTCGTCTCCCGTCTTCTCAGCTCCCCTCCCCTTCCAGACACAAAGTTCGTACACGCACCATGGCGATCAACATTCTTTCGCTCTGTTTCCTCATGCGGTCAAAAGGATTTTTCCAATAACTCTTCTGCGCAACCTATCTTTCATCTCATTTGCCTCTGATACATACACCTCCTACTGCTTCGTTTGCTTCATATTTGGTTAATGGCTTTAGCCTCTCCTTACTTTCGTCTTTCTTTGTCCACTGCATCTGGTCTTTTGTCAACCCACACCGTATCAACGTTAATTTTACATTTCTAATCGGGCCCTACCTTGTATGTATTTCGCGGAATATGATACCAACTTCGTAGCTCGTCACCTACACCGCCACCTGTTTGATCTGGGAATGAGCCTTGACCCAACTCATCATGACCACTCCCCCCGAGCCTGGAGTACCATTCACTTTGTACGCGTAGCGCAATGCTCATTTCGCCGTCTTCGAGAGCTCATCAAGGCTTAGTTTCAGTGCGTTGATTAGGCAAATCTCCAAAATACCACCGTCCCCGCCTGGCAAATCTCCATCGACAACAAAAGACCACCCCGCTACTCGCGTATTTGAGCGATGGACTACTGAATTGCGCAGGCAATTCTCCCCTCTTCCATCTGGTACAACGGCAATCTGTTTTCGCTTTCTATTTCCAGAAGAAGACATCCAGCGGAAATATGATATCCAAGAAAATCGCCTGACCAACTTGATAGCCAACTGTTACGGCATGGACTCAACATCTTTCGACCTGCTTGGGGGGGAAGAAGCGACGGGCTGTCTTGGCCATGAAGTGAAGTCGATCCTCATGAAGGCATTTTCAGTGAAGCGCCCACAATGCTTCTGTCCGATTTGAAATCACTGAATGTTTTCTAGGAAGATCGCAAGCTACAGAGCCAGCTCACACTACTCGACGTTGATTGCCTTCTCAACGAGCTCGCCGCCAAGTCAGGATATTCTTCTAAGCTCATTCGAAATAAATATTCGCTTCAGCCTTCTCGAACTCGAAATGCTATAATCCGAAGCTTATTTCGCGACCTCACTCCCTACGATGCTGCTGTTTTAACACAGATCATACTCAAAGACCTTAGGCCTTTGCTTTATCCACTAAATGAATTTCACTACTCAATAGCGTTGACAAAGTTTAATACTGCCTCTGTCAAACCACTCACCAAAGAACTTGCAATGAATATCTGGGACCCATCGGGTGGCTTTCTTCAGTACTATCAAGTCTCACCTGACATGGACTTGGCCTCTGCTCACGCAGATCTTCCTGTTTCTTTGAGACCTAAAGTATATCCCAAGGTCGGAAATATTATCGCAGTACGTTGTTTCTTAACCAAAGGTGCCTTCAACCCTTTGTTTAATATCAACTAGATCCCAAAGTCAGAGAAGGGCAGAGGCTGCGCGCATGCTCTTTCACTACTCGGAAACTCGGAAAGAATATGGGCAGAAACCAAATATGACGGCGAGCGAACACAGATCCACGTCGAACTGAAAGAAGATCGTTCACACATCACGATCTTTAGCAAGAGTAAAAGAGACTCCACACTTGACAGATGCGCCCTCCATAACATCATTCGATCAGCTCTTGGGCTTTCTGGTTCAGCAACCCCTGCAAAAGCAAATCGATTGATTATCCAACGAAATATCATTCTCGACGCTGAAATGGTAGCATTCCGAGGGGAAGATGTTGATGGTAAGTCAGTAGTATCTTGTTTTGAGTGGCTAACAATGTGAGCAGAATTTTGGAAAATTCGTCAATTGATAGAAGATAGTGCAGACGGTGTGAGACATTTTAAACGCGTCAAGTATGTTGAGTCTTGGCTTTAGTTTGATGCACGGCGGTTGACTTGGTTTTTTTAGCCATGATACAGAGAACTCTGGCCGTGATTCTTGCTCCCTTGGAATAGTGTTCTTTGATGTACTCTTGATTGATTCTCGGTCTCTATTGTCCCAACCGTACAGTCAACGACGAGATATGCTCGAAAAGTTGATCACCACCATTCCAGGTCAAAGTATATTATCAAAGCGTTTCCCTGTCGACAAGGGCAAACAATCCTCAAGAATTCTTGCGAAGATATTCGCTGACTGTATTTCAAGAAGTGAAGAAGGTCTCATCCTCAAAGCTGAGCAGTCAAGATACAACGACTTCAGAACCCCATGGGTGAAAATCAAACGTGACTATCTACCAGACGCAAGAGAACGACTGGATCTAGTGATTCTTGGTGCAGCTTGGGAGAAGATCCGGGGGAGATCTCTTCGTGGTAAGTTTTTTCAAATTTATCCAGCACAATTGCTTTGAACGTCCTTTTCTCAGTGCCGCCGTCTACTTATACCACGTTTTTTATCGGAGCAGCCATAAAAGCTGACTCGAAAGGGTCGGGGGAACATCCAAACGGTGACCATCACACGAAAACAACATTCTACTTGTATTTCACAGCCTCTTACGGGCTGACACGGAACGAGCTGGAAAGGTTGAACTTTGCCATCAAGTCATCCAACCCACAACCCTTTTCACCTGAAGTAAGTTTGAAAGTTTCATTTGTCGGTCCATTTCCTTCAACTGATGAGCAGGCAACTGAGAATCTTCCTTACAAGCTCGAAGTATTCCGCGGGTTAAATCGTCTACCCTCGGTGATACTTTGCACACCGTTACTTGTAAGCCTGTACGGAGCTGGATTCACCAAAACATATTCAAATAAAGCAAGTCAAAATTTCATTCAATGGCTCTGGCATTATCTGATGACCGCATTAGCATTATGAGCTACGATTTCCCCGAATATTACGATTTTATCTACCCAGTGAACGTAATTGGCAGCATGCACTATCATTGGAACAAGTGCACGCCGCTGCGCTGGAGTCTCTGGGTAGAGACAGAGCTGATAAGGACATTTCTGATTGGGCCAACACAACATGGGGACGGATAGTTTCTCCAAAAGCTTCCTCGCATTCGCGGCAAAGAGTCAAATCAGAGTACTGGGAAGAGATGCTGCTCCGCTTGGATGGCGACACCAAACTACCATCTGTGTCAAACTCAATGAAGCGCTTGAAACCCACCTCATACTCTGAGGACGTAGATCGACATCTCATTAGACGAAAGATGGATTCGCTCCCGCTCCAGCGCCTCATTGACTCTTCTCCTTTATCCGCCACAACGCAGTTTTTAGACACGGGTGGACCATGGAGGACGATTGCGAATGACGTACTTGTCTGGTTTGCACGACCTTCAGAGCCAGATTACAACCCTTGTCCTTCGCTGAGGAAATGGCGCAATCACATTACCCGAGAGAGGCGCCTTCATTGTTTAGACTCGCTGTTGATAGGCGGCGGTATCATAGTTGTTGATGAATGTGTAGAAAGTACCGACAAGTGGTTGAATCTGGTCAAGGAAAGAGTTATACTTGCCACGACCTCAACGGTTACTCCCAAGATACTCCTCTATAGTTGCCGATCACAACTTGCGGTAGCCACAGTTGAATAAACACCTCATCAAATTGATCTCTCATGCTGTCTTTCACTCGCTCGGCTTTAAGACTCAAACTAACTCGAGGATTTGCATCGTCCACTCGCTTGTTTGATCGCGCTGTGGTCTATTCCACAAATGGTAACCCTGCTGAGGTCCTCAGAGTCTTGACATACCCCGACATATCGCCACCGGGGCCCTCCACGGTGAACATCCGATTTTTGCTTTCTCCAATCAACCCAGCAGACCTCAATGTGGTTGAGGGTGTTTATCCCAAAAAGCCAAACCCTGCTGATGCTCTTTCCCAATTCGAGTCCGATGTTGATGAAAGCCCTACTTTCGTTGGTGGAAACGAGGGTGTCGCTCGCGTCACAGCTATCGGTGACGGCATTGACAACCTCAAAGTCAATGACATGGTGGTAATGGTCAAACAGCAAACAGGAACCTGGGCTACACAGAGAAATGTGTCTTCAGACGACGTCTTAAAGCTGTCATCTTCTCAATTAACCGAGGTGCAGGCAGCAACCCTCACAGTTTGTATTTCCTAAGTTTTCCCAATGTTCCGTCAACTTAGGCCATGTTAGGTTAACCCTCCTACCGCTTACAACATGCTGAAGGACTTTGTTGATCTTCAACCCGGCGATTGGGTGTTACAGAACGGCGCAAACAGTGCAGTTGGCCAGGCTGTGATCCAAATTGCGGCTGCCCGAGGATTGAAGACCATCAACCTAATCCGTGACAGGTACTTTTTGTGTAGCTCATTGTTGCTGCCTGCCATTTACTATGCATAGACCGGACGTTGAATCTCTGAAAAAAGACCTCAAGAAACTTGGGGCTACGTATGTACTTACATACGAGGACCTTGCGAATAAAACGCTGAAGGCGCAGATAAAGCAATGGACGGGTGACAAGGTATGCATACCCGCTGGAACGTCGGATTTATCCTCCGTTGAGTCGAAAATTCTAGGCTATTCGTTTAGCCTTAAACTGTGTTGGTGAGCCAACGCCTTCCTGGATTGGACAGGTTTTTCTAACGGATATTTTAGGAGGCAACGAGACGACGCTGATGGCTCGATATCTGGGCCAAGATGGTCATCTTGTGTCGTACGGTGCCATGTCGAAGAAGCCACTCTCTTTACCGACGTCGCTTTTCATCTTCAAGAATTTGACATGTCACGGTTTCTGGCAGAGTCAATGGTATCTCACTAAATCCCCAGAACAACGACAACATATGATGCAGCAGTTGGTTGCTTTAATCGAACAGAATAAAGTGAGAGGTTGATGTCACTTATGCTACTTAGTATCCTAACGTATCCTTTAGCTTCGAATGACCACTCATGAAATTATATCAATATCTGCCACACTCTCTGACCAGGAGGCAACGACCAAAATTCAAAATCTGCTGAGGGATGTTGGGAGAGGGAAAATCTTACTAAAGATTGAGTGAAAAGTCAAATAAGCCCCAGGTTTGTGACGTATATGGTCTTATGCAATCCTATGGGGTAGGTACAGGTCTATTGCATCTTCCTGTCTTGGAAGAAGCGCTTTGGTACACATTAGTTAAGAGTATGTATTCGTCCAATTGAACAGACTCACTTTGAGATGGCGAAGTTGCCACGCACATGTTGCTACAAGCACAATTATCTGTGCGATGCTATACCACACTGCACGCGAGTTCGTGGCTTCACTAAGATCTCTATAGTCCTCCTCACGCTCTCTTTGGTACTGCTGCTCCCGCCGTATATCCTCTAGCTTTTGATTCAAGTCTCTGACCTTCGCCGAAAGTTGAGAGACATGAGAACGATCTTGGTCTGCATCAGGTTTTGTTGATCCAACGACAATGTCGAGGTAAAGTCGAATGTGAGTATGGCTGAACCAAGACGTGTAGTTGGTCGAGAGACATATAGAATGATCTCCAGCCTCATGAGACGTAAAGGTAAACCTTCCGTCCAAAGGACCAGTAGTCTTTACGACGACATGTCCCGACGGCTCTTCCTGGAAAGCATCATAATATTAACGTCATGAAACTTTGAGGAGTATATATCGTACCTGGACCTCAACAACAATTCCAAGCTCCTCATTCTCAACGTATGATTTTTGATCCTCAGACCATTCTAAAGCGCGGTAGTGACCTAAACCGACACCAGTTGAGAGATGACCGGGATTTTAGACATGGTGCAGATACCTTCGACCACAGTATCAGTAGGCAGTTCTTCAATGAAACATCTTTTTTGGTTGGCATCCAGATAGAAGTGAAGGGAATAGACGGAAGAAACACAAGAAAGCAGAAAGAGGATGGCCAGATGCTTCATTTCAATGGACTGCTCAAGGACCAAGGACTAAAGAAGAATGTTACGCGCCCATCATAGACGTGGCTAGTTTGTTTGTCAAACCAGTTGATTAGACACACGAGGCCCTTATTCGAATAATCATGATACTGAAAGTCAAATACTACCATAGTCTACAATTAAGGACCATCTGTACATGTTTTCGTCAAGGTATATTACGTGTCGTTGAGCTCATGCTCGCAGATCGGCTGACCATACCAATTGGCCCCACCCCACTATTCACGGCTGTTCCCCCGCCGCTTCCGAGCGCATTGAGCAGCAAGTCCCGACAACATCGTGCGCGTTCGCGTCGAGAAACAAACCAGCTACTTGGGTCAGAAGGTACCGCCAAAGGTACTCCAATGGTACCACGTTCGCGACCAATTTTGATATTAGAAATCATGTCCTCAATCTCGACCTCAGAGTCAAGGTCATCCAAATCGTCAGACCCATCGTCACGAAATTCGTCTGCAAGTCGCACAGCAGCGGCTGCCGCCGCCGCCGCCTTTTTCCCGACCTTCTTAGAGGATGACGTTCCGCTCGGCTTCTTGGTAATGTCAAGCCCAAGCGCTGCTGCTGCCTCCTCCGCCAATCGTTTCTTTTCCTGTTTCTCCTTCTCTCGTTTCTCCTTCTTTTCAGCTTTGGTCTCCCGTTTCACCGGTTCAACAAAATTTGGGTTATTTGCTCGTTGCCAATCAAGAAGAAGGTCATCATATTTGCGTGACCGACCCAACACAGAGCGCTTAGATCCCATGGAGTGTGATTTACATGTCAAGGATCTAGAACAAGGCAAGCCCTTGTCGTTGATGACCCCGCAGTGCTTGTCTAGGTCAATTGGGCCTTTCACGCGCCCTTTGGTGGTGCCTTTTGGTATGGGCTTAGTCTTTTTTTTTGCAGGCTCCTCGGGTGAGGGTGATGCTTTGCGTTTTTTGCTTCCTTTGTTCGCCGATTAGTATTGACAAGCTGCATTATTGGCACTGGTGCGTACCATCGAGGTCTGTCTTTCCTTTGGTGCTACCTGCTCGAATACGAACGCATGCACCTAGTACATATTAAAGTAGAACAAGCAATGGACAGTAAGCTACATACCTGCGTGTTCAGCCATAGAGCTCCGGAGAATGGGTTTCGCACATTCCTTGCATTTAACAACACCAATCTCCGAGGTTGCGGTTAGTGGTCTCGCTCCAAAAACCTTCATATCACGAGCAGAAAGCCATGAAGTAGGCGGTGAAGGGATTGATGCTGGTTCCGCATTGGAATCCGAAAAAATGTCGAAAGAAAAGGGAGAAGCTGGAGGTATAGATGATTTCAATTTGATAGTCATCGTCTCTGGCAGACTCGATGAACAGTCACGCCCCATCACCTTGTAACGGGATTACGTTTGATCCTTTGATCGTCTTGAAGAAGCCCCTGTGCGTTTTCTATCATCACCCATATCCTTCCGATGGTTAAAAATGTACATGAAGCGTAATATAAAAAGACATTGAAAGATATCTTCTCTCATGGCGCTCCTCTGCTCCCTAGTTCTCGGATTTTTGCCCTAAAGACACACCCTTGTCGTACAATTCAACAGGCAAGCTGACCTGAAGCTTAACTGTTTAATTGTCGGAGCGGTCTGTCTAACAATATTAAAATGTCGAAAAATGATCTCACCTCAGTTCTACAGGGATTTATGGGCTTGCATCTGCAATTGTGCTTGGGCAAGCCGGCCATCTGGTTCGCGTCTATGAAAAACGGCGTCAAGCACTTCCAGAAGTTGGAATTCGTTCCCCCCATATTATTATTTTAGCTACATCGCAGTTTTCTTTCGGCGTTCGACTTCCTCCTAACCTTACTAAAATTTCCACGATTGGGGTTTTCCGCCTGACTAAAAAAATCTCATCCTGATTTTATGTCGGGTGAGCACTATCAGTGATTCCCTCTCATCAACGATAGAGACGCCAGCCTCTAGTCATCTTGACTGCTTTATCTGAGAGCTTCCATTTCTCATAATTTAATTATACGTAGTGGAAACATCCCAAGCCTACGGGATGATCGAGTGGAAAAAAGATGTACTCCGAGAGGCTGGAGGTGATTTCATTTTGATATAGGTATAAAATCATAAAGTCTGTAGTTCTACCCTTGCTTACCTCACCCTAGTATCGTGAATTCTACGATACGCTGCACGATAAAGTAGGGTGTCTCAATCACTTCTGATACGTACATACTTTCTGTCGCCTGCAACAAATAAAAAAAACTACCCCATCGCAAAACTCGCAGACATGACGACCCAAACCGCAGACTTGATGCTAGGTGCTGACGACCCATCAAGTGTTGTGCGTGAGGCTGTCACTGACTCACTTGTCAACCTAACGTCGGCCAGTTTGTTGGGACGGAATCTTTCTGGGGGGATATTTTATGCCTTTCTCCCAGCTCAGCGAGAGTCGGCCGAAAGCTGGTTGAATCTTTGTCCCACCGAGATCATTGGCTTTAATGGACGCCACCCAAGGTTCGCGTGATTACCATTGCCTTTTGGTACTTGTCTGACGAGGCGTTTTCCTTCACAGCTTTGAGCGCTTTTTCCAATTAGCCAAGACTGCCTTCCGCCTTCCTGTGAAAGTTCAGTCAACATGCGAAGACCAGGTTGATGAATCGCATCATCGCCCTCGTAGGCGGTTCGGCACATCCGCTCATACCTGTTTCACCGGTCTCAGGTACTTACTTCCCCGATAACCTTTTTATTATTATAAAATTTTACATCCCAAAATGCCACCCTCGGTGTCGAAGACGCTGTTGTTCTTGGAGGACTTTTGGCCCATCTAAGCCATCGAGTTCAGCTACCGCAGCTTCTCGAAGCAGATCAGAAAGTCAGGATGCCCCACGTCAAATTCGTGCACGAGACAGAACAAGGTCAACATTGGACTGCAGAGTGATGCAGAACTGAATCAAATCGGATAATGGGGCTATGAAGTCTTCGCTGGAAAGGGCGGACGATAGTCAAGAAGCTTGGACTGACGATCTTCTACGAGCACAGTGGGCAGCCTTGGCATCGAGTTGTGTTATCATGCTGGCGAAGCTGCAGAAGACTGGTGGACAAAATGGGGTTCTATCACAAGCTGTTCCGGCGTACAGGTTCCTATCCAGCTACAGCTCCAGTTGACAGAAGAAGTCGATTCCTATGCTTGCTAACCTTCGAAGAGCAAGTAATTGTCATCCGAAGGCTTGAAGGAGTTACATCCAGATCGTCGCTCTAGTCCCAGAAGCAAATTGGAGTGCAAGGAGAAGACATGGATTGAGTAATGTTGATCAAGCACAATTAAATGTAATACTCCGGTTTGCGAGAGTTGATGCCATATTCTGCAAGAGCTGCACTGAGGTCATCCATAGTCAAAGTGGTTCTTGTTTTATCCTGGTAGCTCAGGTCAACATAAGAGGCACGTGTGAAGGAAATTGGCCTGCCTTTGAGGATCCTGGACCTGTCAGCGGCTGGTTAACCCGTGTACGTCCACCAGCCGCATTTGTGCGGATACGAGCATGTTGATATGCGTCGGCCGCAATGTCGGATACAAACTTTTGGGCAGCTAGAGAAAGCAGACGTTTCCTGAGATGGGTTTTTATTTATTTATGATCTTATATGACAAATAAACAAATCGGCTTACAGCCGCACATCCTCGCATTCGAAACCTACCCGTTGAAGGTAATAATCCGTGACTTCATTAGGAATCTGTAGGAACAAAGGTCAGAGGTTAAATTTAATAGATAATGAAGGCCTTGAATCGTACTAATGGTTCATAATCATCCAACATTAACATGAATTCCGCCAGAGTGCGATCCTTGCGCGCTTCTTCTGCTGCCTGCCGTGTTTGTTGTGTCGTTGAAGCTGGTTGTGTAGAAAATGATGCAGCGTGTGCTGAAGTTTGAGAGGCCTCCGCAGTTACTGTAGGACAGGGAGAAGATATAGGATACGCAAACGAACCAGGAGTTGGCTGCGAAGACATGATTGATGTATTGGTGGCACTTGAGTCAACTAGCTGACGATCATGAATCCACAAGGTGTGATCAGGCGGCGACGAATCGGAGTTTTAAATGGAAAATATATACACCCAAGTTGATTCAAAAATTTCGCAAACCCGTTGCTTTTGTCCTCGTACGTCTGGTAAGTCTGGACTTATTTCTTTAATTTTCTTCCACCTTTATCTATGATGTTTGAGGCATTTGGCTTTATGCAGGAAACTGCACTGCAGAAAATTAACTCAGCTACCTTCGGAGTGGACTGTCTTGGTTCGCATCCGTTTTATCTGAACTTTTGGATTCTCAAGGATTAATCATGCGCACCATTACTGACATATTCATTCTCTATAACAGATTCGTAGTCCTTTTTTCCAGCCAAATTGTATCTGAACATCGTCAAGCCCATTTGGAGCTTAGAAAACTGTCAATGTTCACATGCTACACGTAATCCAATTTTATGTATGATCCATTGTACTGCCGCTATATATCAATCCATCTTAATCAGTGTATCATCGTTGAGCTTTTTGGCTGTCTCAGCTTCCTCCAGGGCAATAAGAAGTGCATCGACATTTGGTGTAGCTGCAAATTGTGTATTGACCTCGCCCAGGACAACAAGCTGATTTCGGGTAGGAGCGATATGTACTGCTTGCTGAAGAAATGACGGTTGCGTCGCCGCGTTGACCTAGCAGAGGTCTCTGTTAGCACCTATCCGTTTCCAGAGGAGTTCTGTTTACATCCAGTAGAACATGATTTGCGAGTCGCATCTTAACGGCGCCGCTCCGATAGAATTCAAGCTGTCCAATACGCCCCTCAAGGCTAGAAGGTTGTTTCTGCTCAGAAGTATCAGGCGCCGAGTAAGCTGTTCGCGAAGAAGTCGATGTGTCTTGCTTCACATTGGGGGCAAAGGATACCCGTTTTTCACCACTATCCAGAGCTTTGTCAACCTCCATTGGGGTTTGATTGGACGAGAAGGTAGGAAATGGCGATGGAAGCTGAAAAAGGTACAGCCGATCCTGGAGGAAAGCCCCACCCTAATGAAACGGAGTCGATGTTGAGGGTACATGTTACATTTGAATACGTACTTGTTGGTTGACTGCTCTAGCCATAAAGCTTGACATGATGTCGTCCATCTCTTCTTCTTCCTCACTTTCGCTCAGGTTCAGAGCCTGGGTCGATTCAACAACCACTTCATCTAAATCAATACATAAGTAAAAGCGTTCATAACATCAAAGATATAACTTCACCGGAGAGATCATCCCCAACGGCCTCCTCTTTCTTCGCTTTCTTTCGTTCGCCTTGACGTTCTTTTAGTAAGATCTCAGGTGCCATCCAATCCATTTCGCGGACGTTGCCCATGTCGACAATTTCGATGCCGTCGTCTGGATCAGAGTAAACTTCTTCATCTTCAGGTTTGACTCGTTCTCTGCTTATCGAATTGAGGTCATTGGATTTCCGAAGAGAGGGAGGTCCGGTCTGAGAAAGAGAACGTGCGCCTAAACTACTACCTTCACCGAGCATATTTGGAACAAAGCTCGATTGAGGTGCTGCTTGACGATTGCTGTTTCCAACTTGGCCAGGGCCCATTGCGAAAGGACCACTGGCCGTCATTTCGACGGGAGGGGGTCCACCTTTGCCTCTACCTCTGCCTCTGCCATCGGGGCCACCGCGTCCGCGCCCTCTCGACACACCGCGATCAGGGCGAGAGGCCTGTTCCACAGAAGATTCCTGCAATCGTGGTTCAAGTAGACAATTTCATCAATCCAAGGAAAAGACCAACTTGTTTCACTTCCCTAGAGACAAAAATGAGTATGCTATGATAAGAATTATATAAAGGGACGGACTCTTTCTTTCGTCTTACAGGAAGTGTTGGGACGAATTTGAGTTTTTGTGTACCTTGTCTAGTCACATCGCTCGGCTTTTTGGCTAGACTCCCGATAGCCTTGGGCGTAGACGAGCTGGAGGGCCCTAGATGGCATGTAAGATGCGACCGTTCCCGGTACGTGAAGTAAGGCTTACCTGACATGCTGGAAGAAAACAACCTGCCGGATCACATGGCGGAGCCAGCACAAGCGATAAAAGTTTTCTTGATTATCATCCACCACCATGTCTGAGCAAGTTCAACATTGGCATGTTACTTATAATGACATACACGATCTTATCCGCAAAGCCACGCCCGAGATAGCAGCCAAATTCAATCCAGACATTTTGATCGCCATTGGGGGAGGGTAAGATTCGTCTTGCGAGCCGGATCACTCACTGAACAACATTTGCAGGGGTTTCTTCCCAGCCCGCGTCATGGTACGCCTGACCTCACCCTGCGCTTCCCTTCTGACCACCATCAACCAGCGGACCTTCTTTCGCGAAACTACCAACAATAAAACGCTCCAGATCCAGGCAATTGGCCTCTCTTTATACGAACCCGTAGAGGGGACAACAGCTGAACAAATCGGCAATGAAGTAATCCGAACTCAATGGCTGTGAGTTGAATTTAGCCACTACTCGAAGCACCAACCTCTTGCGAAAATATATTTAGTGGCCCGGATCCCGGTAAAATCTTACTGGGCAAGAAAAATTTAATCGTCGTGAGGTTTATCCATGACACATTGCTTCCATCAAGAACTGAATGTCATTTAGGACGAAGTCGACGATACTCGCAAAACTCTGCAGTCTGTTCCATTGTCTCTGTCTCTCGCCCGTCACTTACGGCCGGATAGTTATGCTTTAACAGAACTGAAAAAAGACGTCGAAGTAGAGCTTCTGAATTATCCTGAACCGGAACGCAATGCGCTCCGTACAAAAACCCAATTTGCAGTATTTGTGGTGCATAACAAATTGAAGCCCAAGTTGGCAGAGCTTCCTCAAGAAGTCCCGTAGGTCTAATTGATCATTCTCTGCATCTCCCCTTTAACCTTTGAATTGAAGATATTTTGCTGGTGAAGAAGTCGGAGATGTATGGTACGTTCTTTCAACTTACCTGGTTGTTCGTTTGACCCATTGATACTAGGTTGGACTACCCATGGGAAGCAGTGTAAGCCTGCTCTAATCTCAGAGGGTGTATTTGTGAATACGATTCGCATATAGGGATATTCAGCGGCACGACGCCCTTGCAGCAGCAGACAGAAAGAGTTAGAGTTTCTCCCTGTAAAAAGAATATACTGGTCTGTTATTTCTCTTTTGTCGTTCGTATGTTTCTGAACTATACTCTATGCAGATATTGTTTCATTAGTAGTCAAATGATAAGCGATTTAACTCGAGATTCCTGAGGAGGAGATGTTCATTTACTAGCTCAGCCCTCCAAAGGTCATATGCAAACAGTTGATGACTTGCGTCAAAGCCGGCTCGTTTTGCTAATCCACTTCCTTCCCATACTGATTGTTTACTGATATAGATTTTGGGCGCTTAAATGACACGTGTTGTGGATGGGGTGTCGAAATCGTCTCGCATTTGATTTTCCCACCTTATCGTCTTCTTATTACTACGATGGCCGCCAATAACCCTCGAGCGAGAGGTTTGCAACAAATCTTTTTCGATATTATATCTGGAAAGCAATCTATCAGCCGATTCAACGCCGAGAAGTTTCTGGAGTCTGTATATAACCGACCTGAGCCAGTAACCTGCGTCGACAAAATCACTGCGAGCGAAAATGGACTGAAGGCTATCCGGCAAGCACTGACCACCCAACTAGACTCACCAGCATTCTTCAACGGCCACGTAGCGTCTTTTCTTGCGTATTTTGACCATCCCGACTTGCGACTAATCAACGGAGGCCAATATCTGAATAACATCGTTCTCCAGATATGTGAGCCACCAATCTTTTGGGACGCTTTTCGACGAGCCTTCATAAATGGGAGGCTCCACGATAACGCCAAAGCCTCGCTGGGTTGGTTGCTTCTGCAGCTTTGCAGTCTGCCGTCTGACCAAGCGACGCCTTATCGACAACATGAAGATACCGCCGGCATCGTCCAATCGCTCTTAGCCCCATCAGCGTCACTCGCCATGCTCTCGGTTGGCCGCAAGCTGAAGCAAGTTCTGGACGCCTCCATCTCGCTCAATTCGGTCCGCACGGCTGCTGGGCTAAGCCCTGGTGGGCGACATGACAACGACTTTGAAGATTTCCGAACCATTTCTATCCTCCCTACTACAGATGAAGTTGCCAGTTCAGAGCCGGCATTTCTACGCCCTGCAAGTGTCCTCGAAGACCCATCCACGAAAAACACTCGTGTATCCATACACCTCGATAATCAATTTCGCCTTTTACGAGAGGATATGCTCTACGAGATACGAGAAGAACTTCAACTTCTTTTTGGTACGAAGAAAGGATTCCACCGAGGTGTCAAGATCACCGACTTATTTGTCAAGGACATCGAATGTGGGGATGAAAACAAGTGGGCAAAGTTCAGCTTGGTGGTTATCTGTAACGAGGACATTCCTGTCTTGGACCGCCAGAAGACAGCGAAGCAGCGAAAGGATTACCTGAAAGAACATCCCAAATTCTTGAAACACCAATCGCTTGCGTGCCTGGTGTCGGGGACAGAAATAATTGCATTCCCTACCATTATCCGCGACGAAGATCGGCTATCAGAGAGTCCGCCCAAGCTTGTCCTCCAATTTGACGGCTCCAAAACCACTCAACGAGCCCTTCAGAAACTCAAGACCGACAGCAATGTATTCCTTGTTCAAATCGACACCGCAATATTCTCCTACGAGCCTGTGCTGAAGCGTCTCCAAGAAGCTACTACATTGCCACTCGCATCTGAGCTCCTTCTATGGGAGAAGGGTGCACCAGTTGGGAAAGTTGCCTCACAAGCAACGTACATAGTAAATGCACTTCAAACAAAGCCAGACACAAATCTAAAACCACTTCTGGACACACCAACTGATATTGTCCTTGATCCATCTCAGACTGCGTCGCTTATCTCTGGGCTCACGCAGAAGCTTTCTCTGCTGCAAGGACCACCCGGTATGTCTTTTCTTGTTTTGTTTTGATACTGTTCGTTCCTTTGCTAATGTAAGTTGTAGGTACCGGAAAGTCTTTTATTGGTGCCATCCTTGCCAAAGTGCTGTTTGAATTCACTGAGAAAACGATCTTAGTTGTCTGCTACACAAATCATGCCTTGGATGACATCTTAGAAGGTTTACTGAAGATTGGACTTCCTCAGGAAAAAATGCTTCGGCTCGGAGGCAAGTCAACGGCAACAACAGAACCCCTGACCATTCACCGGCAAATGCGACAAAACAAAAGAAGTCGAGATCAATGGCTCATCATCGACGAGTATAAACGCCGTCTCAAACTCCTCCATGATCAACTAAAAAACACCTTCAACCAGTACAATGCTGACCGGATCACGTATCAAGATATTTTCGGTCATATCGAGTTCTCCGACCCCACCACCTTCGCGGCGCTCCAAGTACCGCGTTTTCAAGATAGTGACGGCATGACTGTTGTCGATCATCGTGGGAGGTCAATCGATCGCTTTTACCTCTTGAAGCGTTGGAGGGCAGGACAGGATGCTGGCATTTTCACGCATGATATCCAAGATCCAGAACTTGTGAAAGTTTGGAACCAGGCAAAGCCAGAGCGAGAGCGGAAGTGGATGAAATGGGAGGAAGCAATTTTAGATGTCGACATCGAGGACCTTTGCACTTATGTCACCGAGTACAATCAAGTCCATGGAGAGTTCCTGAAGGCCCAAAATACCGAAATCTTCCCACTGTTGCAGTCGAAGCGAGTTGTGGGGTGTACAACAACTGCAGCCGCAAAATACAGTGACGAAATTCAAGCCTTCAACCCAGATATTCTCCTTGTTGAAGAAGCCGGAGAGATTTTGGAGAGCCACGTACTGACAGCCATGGGGCCAGAAACGTCTCAAATCATACTCATTGGGGACCACAAGTAAGTGGAATTCTGCCGGTCTCTTGATTTCTGAATACTGAACGGAATTAGGCAGCTTCGGCCTAAAGTGAACAATTACCTACTAACGGTTGAAAAAGAGGAAGGCTACGACCTGAATAGATCATTATTTGAACGCCTCATTCTCCGAGAATACCCTCATAACACCTTGACCGAACAACATCGTATGCGGCCGGAGATATCGACATTTGTTCGGCAACTTACTTATCCTGAGCTTGTTGATGCTAATTCAACGCAAAATCGGCCAGACGTCCGTGGAGTCTCAGATAATATCATTTTTATTCACCACGAGCACCCCGAAGGCGATGACAGCATATCGGATCGACGTGATATGACAACAACATCCTCTAAGCATAACGCATACGAAGTTCAAATGGTTCTCAAGATTGTGAAATATCTCGGCCAGCAAGGCTATGGCACGGACGACCTTGTCATCCTCACACCGTACCTTGGCCAACTCAGCAAATTGCGACAGGCGCTGAAGGCCGATAACGATCCAATTCTAAATGACCTAGATTCTTTTGACCTCGTACGGGCAGGCCTACTCAGTCAATCCGAAGCGAAGTTAACCAAGAAGCCTATTCGTCTCGCCACCATTGGTGTGTTCCATTGTCTTGACTTGGCTATATTTTAATAACAATATTCTAGACAATTACCAGGGTGAAGAAAGCGATATCGTCGTGGTTTCGTTGACGCGAAGCAACCCCAAAAATGATATAGGCTTCATGTTCGCACCGGAGCGCCTCAATGTCTTGCTGTCCAGGAGTCGGAACGGGCTCATAATGATTGGTAACTTTGGGACGTTCAAGAATGCACGGAAAGGCAAAGAACTTTGGACACAATTGTTCGAGCAATTCAGTCATAACAAACACATATACGAAGGTTTCCCTGTCCGGTGTGAGCGTCATATGGCCACGGTTAGTCTTGTACAAAACCCAGATGATTTTGACACCATGTGCCCTGATGGCGGCTGTAATCTTCCATGGTAAGGATCTATTATGGAAGCATGCACCCAGCTAACCTCATTTTACTCTTGAAGCGGCGTCCTCTTGTCGTGCGGAACTCATAAATGCCCTTCGAAATGTCATGCAATAGTGGATCACTCTAAAATGAAATGCAACGAACCTTCGTCTTCTCGGTGCCTGCAGGGCCATTTGTGGAACTATGTATGCGCTGATGGTCCTCCCGTTGTATGCCAGAAATGCGAACGGGAGACGAAACTTAGGAAGAAGAAACAAGACCAAGAGTATCTTGCCACGCAACGTCGCGAGGCTGAGCAAAGGGACCATTTGCGCAGAATGGACGAGCTAGAAAGCCAAGTCAGTGCGGCTCTTCGCTCGAAGGAGGACGCCAGGCTTGCGACTGAGAGGAAGCATGCCATCCAACAGAAAGAGTTCGACTTGCAAGCTCTGTTGACTTCAACTCACTCCTCTCCCCTTGTTGCAACGGGTCCGACAGCAAATATCATCAACCCTCTCCAGCAACAGCAACCTCCTCTTCAACAACACTCCACACTCCCACAATTACCGTCAGCCCAAGAGCCAACATCATTGGACAGACGAGACGCCAGCCCTATTAACATCATCACCTCAAACCGTCAAACAAACATCCAGCCTTTGTCTCCGGCCACTAGAACGCCAGCCCCGCCAAACCCAAGGCCTCCTGCAAAACCCTTCCCTGCCTTAAAACTGTCACAATCAAAAACCGAATGGGAGCGTCAGAAGGCCGTACTTGGCATTAGCAACGCTGCTGTTGATGCAATTATGGGCATGACAGGCCTAGAGGACATCAAAGCGCACATACTTGCTCTCCTAGCGAAGATAGATGTGACAAAAAGACAAGGTGCATCGCTAAAGAGGGAACGATTCAATGCTGTTCTACTTGGCAATCCCGGAACAGGTGTGCATTCCTTGGTCCTTCTTACAGGAAACTGATAAACCAACCAACATAGGGAAAACAACTGTGGCTCGGTATTTTGCACAGCTTCTTGCTTCCCTGGATGTCATTCCTACTGCAACATTTCGTGAAACCACTGGCGCTGCCTTGTCCCACGAAGGTGTTGACGGGACCAAGAAGCTGCTTGATGAGGTTATCAAATCGGGCGGAGGTACAATCTTCGTTGACGAAGCTTATCAGCTTACAAGTGGTAACAACCCTCAAGGGAGCGCTGTCCTTGATTACCTGCTTGCGGAAATGGAAAACAATGTCGGCACACTTGTCTTCCTCCTCGCTGGATATAATCGAGAAATGGAGAAATTCTTCGAGCATAACCCGGGTCTAAGAAGTCGAGTTCCCGTCGCCTTCCAGTTTGCAGACTACAAAGATGAAGAACTCATGGCCATGTTTGATGGACTCGTTATCACAACTTTTAGTGGTCGCATGAAAGTTGAAGATGGTAACCAGGGTCTCTTCAGTCGCGTTTTCATTCGTCGATTGGGACGCCGAAGGGGACGACCCGGCTTTGCAAACGCTCGCGAACTACAATCTGCGTTTGCTCTTGTTCGAGGAAGACAAGCAAAGAGGTTGAGTGAGTGTCGCAAAGCAGGTGTATTGGCAGATGATTTCTTCCTGGCCGGCGAGGATCTGATAGGCCCTGATCCCTCGAAAGCGGTTCTTAAGAGCCAATCTTGGACGAAACTGCAGACTCTCATCGGCCTACAGTCCGTGAAACAATCTGTCAAGTCTCTTTTCCACATCATTCAGGAAAACTATAAGAGGGAGCTGGTTGAGAAAGAGCCGCTGGAGTTGTCACTCAACCGCGTCTTCTTGGGATCTCCGGGTACAGGCAAAACGACAGTAGCAAAACTATACGGTCAGATTATGGCAGACCTTGGCCTGTTATCGAACGGGGAAGGTAATTTCTATTTGTGTTCTCGTTAACTAAAGATACTGATCGTAATTCAGTCGTTGTCAAAAATCCCGCTGATTTTGTAGGAGCTTATTTGGGACAGTCCGAAGCGCAAACCAAGGCAATCTTAGCAAATTCGGTTGGCAAAGTTCTGATTATTGACGAGGTGAGCAACTCTTCGGCATTGTGAGATTCCAGTTCTTAAAATTATTATCATTAGGCCTACATGCTATACGGAGGGGGAGGCGACAGTGCAGGCAGCAACAACAACCAGTTTAAGACGGCAGTCATTGACACCATTGTTGCCGAAGTACAGAACGTTCCTGGTGAAGATCGGTGTGTTTTAATGCTTGGGTATAAGGACCAAATGCAGGACATGTTCCAGGTACGTTAACATGCTTCGAATTCTCTCTTGTCCACACTCAATGGCCAACAGAATGTCAACCCTGGGCTAGCGCGCCGATTCAAGATCGAAGAAGCATTTGATTTTGAGGATTTCGACGACGTTCAGCTGTTAGCCATTCTAGAACTCAAACTACACGACCAGGACCTTGACGCCACCGCACCGGCCAAAAAGGTTGCAGTTGAACTTCTTAGTCGGATGCGAAATCGACCCAACTTCGGCAATGCAGGAGAGGTAGAAAACCTCATCACGTCTGCGAAACAACGTTGTGTCGCCCGTCGATCACTTTTACCATCTGACGAAACTCCTGTTGATATCATCTTCGACCCCGAAGATTTTGATCCCGATTTCAATCGAGGCGCAACTGCTTCGACCAATCTGATTAAGCTCTTTGAAGACATCGTTGGTCACCAAGACACGATGCAGCTCCTAAAAAACTATCAAGACATCGCACAAACGTGCAAGATAAGGGGTTTGGACTTCCGTGGGCGAATTCCAACAACGTTTGTCTTTACCGGACCGCCGGGTATTTCATTCTTGATATTAATCCATTCGAGTATAAACTAATTAATCTGTTTTTAGGGACAGGAAAGACAACTATTGCGCGCAAAATGGGACAGGTTTTCTACGACATGGGTCTACTATCGTCATCGGCAGTCATTGAATGCTCAGCATCGGACCTCGTCGGCCAATATGTCGGACAGACTGGCCCCAAAACTCGCAAGCTCTTCGAAAAGGCTGCCGGCAAAGTTCTCTTTATTGACGAAGCCTACCAACTGAGCAGCGGCCATTTCGCACAAGAAGCCGTCGACGAACTAGTTCGGCTGCTTACTTTGGATACTGTAAAAGGCAAAATGATTGTTATTTTGGCGGGCTATGAAAACGACATGAAAAACCTCATGCAGGTCAATAGCGGACTGTCTAGTCGATTTCCGACCCAGGTTTACTTCAAAGACATGGATGCCGATCATTGTCTTCAAGTCATCAAGAAAGAACTCCAACGCCAGAACGTCCTTCTCCCAGGCTTAGATGATGAGACGTCAGAACTCTTTATGGACATGAGAGAGATGGTTTGTGACCTCGCCGAATTGAATGATTGGGGCAATGCCAGAGATATGATGACATTCTCGACCGAGCTTGTCAACCAAGCTCTCTTGGGGGGAGGCGGCACAGGTACAACCTTGCAGCTGTCTGAGGAAGAAGCTTTGGACGTGCTGAGGAAGATATTGCTTGACAGGCAGAGGAGGTCCAAATCTTCTGGCAAAAAGAGGCAACAACCAAACCTACCTGTCCAATCCTCGGCCCCTGATCCTCCAACGCCTCCTCCAACAAATATTTCGACCAATGCTGAGACCAAACCGCCTCCCGCCCCACCAGCATCTCCTCCAAACTCGTCCCGAGCATCAAGCCCTGCTTCTGTTTCTTCTCGAGGTCGAGGAGGAGGCCGTGGAAGAGGTCGTGGAAGAGGAAGAGGCGGTCACGCCGGACCATCACCTCGAGTGCAGCCGACATTACCCGGACCTTCTACTCCGGTAAGAACGCCAGGCACTCCACAAAAAGATCCAATCAACCCAGACCCTGGCGTCAGCAAAGAAATTTGGCAGCAATTGCTTGCAGCAAAGCATGCAGAAGGTGAAGCCGCCAAGAAATCGCTGAATACAATGAGACTCTGGGAACAACGCGAAGCCAATGAGAGACAGCAACAGGAGGCGCAGAAGATGTTGGAAGAGAACCTCGCAAAGCAGGCTGCACAAGAAAGGGATGCACAAAGGAGGTTGGAATTGCAAAGACTCAGGGAGGAAGCCCGGTTGAGAGAGCAGGCTGCTCGAAGAGCGCGAGAGAAAGCTATCAAAGAAATTGCCGAGAGAAAAGAAAGAGAGCGTCAAGAAAAAGAGAAAGAAGCCAAAGCTCAGAAGAAATTGCGTGAACTGGGAGTTTGTCCTGTTGGATATCGTTGGATTTGTATGGGAGACTATTATCGCTGTGCGGGAGGTTCGCATACTGTGTCCGTCAGTCAGCTTGGTTTGTGACATGATCGTGTGTAAAATATCGAAAATCTATTTTTGCTTGCATTTTCTCTTCATCGTCAAGCTTGCCGGCTACCTCCTCAGCACTCTCCTAACCCCATCATGCTTGAGGATGAGATTGACTACGAGTCCTTGCCTGAAAATGCTGGTTTGAGTGTGAGTTGCCTGAAGTCGTTATGTAAATCCCATTCTCAATTATAATTAGGTCCACATGTTGGCTGGTGCGCTAGTAAGACTCTGCCGTTTTTCTACATTCGGCGCGTATACCAACCTCAAATTGTAGGCAGGAATCTCCGAACATGCTGTTATGTTTCCTGTGGACAGTATCAAGGTCTGACGCTGCTACCTGACATGTGTCTTAGCTCAACAAGTTGGTTCATATAGACCAGGATGCAAGTGTTCGCGACTTCGCCCGTGGCTGTTTACAGCGGCGTCGGCAACGCGTTCACGCGTATTAAATCTACAGAAGGCATCAGAGCACTATGGAGAGGCGTCTCGTCTGTCATTCTCGGTGCAGGCCCAGCACATGCAATTCACTTTGGTACCTTAGAGGCGGTCAAAGAGCTTGCTGGAGGAAATCAAGCAGGCAATCAAGTTCTAGCTACTTGTGAGTGATTTCATGCAAGAAATCGAAGAGGGGCCTCTGAATTGACAACTTTCCCTATAAGCACTGGCTGGCGCTTCTGCCACGATTGCAAGTGATGCCTTCATGAATCCTTTTGATGGTAGGTCTTTCAGACTTGCCTTCTGATGCTTGTATTTACTAGCTTTCAGTTGTCAAACAACGGATGCAACTTCACAAATCTGAATTCCGCACTGTCTGGGCTTGTGCTCGGTCAGTTCACTTCACGGAAGGCCTATCTGCCTTCTACCTCTCATATCCCACGACTTTGGCTATCTCAATACCTTTCAACGCCATTCAGTTTACAGTATACGAACACATAAAACGCTTCTCAAATCCACGGAACGATTATTCACCATCAACGCATATCGTAGCTGGTGGAATTGCAGGTGCGATTGCGGCGGCCGTGACAACACCATTGGATGTAGCCAAAACGATCCTACAAACCCGAGGGACAGCGAAAGATGCCGATATTCGGAATGTTAGAGGGATGATGGACGCATTCCGGGTTATTTGGGCGAGAGATGGCATCAAGGGCTTTGGACGAGGGTTGACGCCAAGAGTGCTCACCATTATGCCAAGCTCAGCGCTATGCTGGATGTCCTACGAATTTTTCAGTACGTGGCTCCCGCTCTCTCTCTCCTTAGCGACTATTAACGCCTACTTATTCGCTGCAGAGGCACTGATACGAAATGACTAGACAACTACAATACCTACTACACCTCTAATTTGATTTATATACTCGATCACGTGGGGTGCTTACAGCTAAAACAAACGCGAACGCGCCTTGCATCTCATCTCTCGCAGCTCACCATGTCAAGAAACCATTCTAGGATTTGTTTCTATTGTCTGCTATCTTCATGTTCCTGGTTGATATTTGCCTTCCTGTTCGCTCGCAAACTAGAGAGATCTCGCGAAGCGGATGTTCTCCCCCAAATCGCAAAGATGACGACGCACCTCTATACCGACCGCCAACTCATCTCGCCAAATTCAAAATTCGATTCGGCGGCCATTTTGAACCCGCCATGGGACCACATTCAGCCGCACACCCTAACAGTCATACTTCCTATTAAAATGGACTCACAGTTTTCCTTTGTGGCATTACTCAGGCCTCTGCTCCACCCATGGACCGCCATTGACGAAATTGTTCTTTTATGTCCCCATTCTCTTACCTCTGATGTTCGTCGTGAGCTTCAAACTATGTTCGCCGCCTTGAGCCCGCTCGACCACGTAGATGTCTCTCTAAAACAGCTGCATTCCTCTGTGAATGTCGATTCTGCCCTGTTCCAAGCCGCCGCTTCTGCCCTCAGTGACTGGGTACTCATTTTGGACCATCGTGGCTTACATCATCTTCCAGAATCAGTTCATCGGGCACTTTTACTACCGCCTAAGATTGATATACCCTGGGGTGTTGATGGACTTTATGTCGACGACCAGTCAACTTTATGTACCCCTTTGGGCCAAGTCCGGGCCGCCGTATTCCTTCGACCTCCTTTTGTGGCAAGATCACCATTGATTTCGGGGTTTATTCGACTCTCAAATCCCACCGAGATCTGGTCGCAGTTTGGGACTTTCGTGGCCAGCGAACGAAGTGATTCAATCGGGGGATTGATGCTGTTGGAGTCATCATCAGCAACCAGTCACCCTTCAAAACAAGAACTCAGCTTTCACGACTCTCTTCCTGAATGGCAGCCGCAGATTCCCATCGACGTGGAGAACAGTACAGTGGAACGGCTACCTTCAACCCCACACGTCAATTTCTTGATTTTACTCTCAACAATAGAGGACCTCGGAGATGCATCTCGTCTTATTTGCGGGCTGTATTCTAACACAACATATCGGATCAAAACACTAATAACTCAATCTCGCACCCAAGAAACAAGATTGAACTTTACGTCACAGTCTTGCATCATCGAATATGAGATCCTCCCTCCAGGCCGCCAGTTATCTGCTTGTTCTACCTGCGATGCTTTGCTCGCCTGGTACTTTTTATCGCACCCTTTCACTTTTGATGTCGTTCTGACGGTCGAGGACAAAGATACCCTTCTGGATACTTTTATTTCAGACGATGGCGAGCCTTTTGGTGAGGCGACTGTTATTCAGATCCCTCGAATGGACTTGCCCTACTCTGATTGGATGGCTTCCATGACCGTGTTTGAATGGAGAAGTGTGTCAATTCTCCACTAAAGAAGCTCACTTTGCAGACTAATCTTTCCCAGATTGGCATAAGCCCCAGGTTGAACTCAGTATCGTAACCAAAGACCGTCCTGGTTCTTTGCTGAGGCTCCTTCGTTCACTATCTAGAGCCCGTTTCTTTGGAGACATGGTGAATTTGAGGATAAATGTAGAGCAGGATTGCGACAAAGAAACGCTTGGAATTGCTACGAACTTCGAATGGCCACACGGGGGTGTTTATCTTCATCATCGAGTCATTCACGGAGGGCTACTTCCAGCGGTCGTCGAGGCATGGTATCCGAAAGGTAACGATGACTACGGGTTGCTCTTAGAAGACGATGTAGAAGTCTCCCCACTATTCTACGCCTGGAGTAAGATGACACTTTTGAGATACAGGTAAACCTATCTCCTCAACTTTTCAACCCTGATCTGACGTCAAACATAAACATCATCAGATACGGCTCAGAGAGTGACAAAAACCCTCTCATGTTTGGTGTTAGTCTATACCAACAAAAACACCTTGAACTCCCTCTTGAGGGCCGGCGGCCTTTCGATCCTCGACAAATGTTCTCTGCAGCTGGTATCTCATTTCCAGCTACGCCTTACTTGTCTCAAGTTCCTTGCAGCTGGGGCGCCATTTATTTCCCGGAACACTGGAGAGAGTTTCACGAATACCTCACGCTCCGCCTCACCGAGAGTATTGCGATGGTCGAAGACAGTGTCGTGCCAAATGTACGATCTAATCACTGGGCGCGGTCGTGGAAAAGATTCTTCATTGAACTTACTTATCTTCGGGGGTATACAATGCTTTATCCGAACTTCAAAGATTATAGCTCGTTATCGACAAATCACCTCGAGGTTGGCTCACATGTAAAAGTGCGGTCCCAGGAGAAGAAGGATCTATTTCTGTTGCCATTGATGGGTTTGCCAGCCGCTGGTGAGGCATCAGGATTGCTGGATTTACCAGCGAAAGCTCTACCTTCAATGCACCAATTGCCAATCTTAAATTTGACAGGCCACTTATCAACTTCGGAAAATTTAGTTCTGCAAGGCAAGGTTAGACGAGAAACACTGTTTTCGAATATGGGATTGAATTGTGTAGATCTAGCCTCACCCTATAATGCGGCTTCTCTAGTTTGTCTTAGTGACAAATCATAGTAGGCAACGATGATCGACCCCAGTCATTAGATAGCTAATGAAACATTGGAGATATTGTACTGTAACAGATCTTATAAACCCATCGATCAAACATGTCCGAAAGCATTACATAGCAATTTGGGAACTATCTAGATTGACTGCATGCAAGAATAAGTTGACGTTTGCCAATTTAGTTTGGCGTTCTTCTTCATCTTGAACCCATCCCTTATTGACGCTGAACACATTTTCAAGAATTTTTTCACGTAAGGAGGCGACCAGAACGTGATGTTGTTCGCTGACTCCATGGAGTGCGAGTGCGGCCAAGAATTGCCAAACAGGTTGGTCAACCGCGTCCGTTTGTAGGGGCATATCGTTTGAAACTCGATGGGCCATGCGTACTGATGGGAAGAGGGTGAGGAAATGAGGAGCAAGCAATTGGAAAAGATGATCGAAAATCATCCGCCTAATAGTATCAAAATGAGCATAAGCATGAACTAGAGATATCACAACGCACCATTGCTGACTTTCTTCGAGCGTAGGTGAGTCTGATACATCTGGAGTAGTGGCGATTGTCTGTTTAATGACCTCTACACGGCTCAGGAATAGGGTAAGCAAGGCAAGACCGGGCTGCAATCTGTTAGCATATTGGTCGAGGTAGTTGTTCGAAAGATACTCACTCTGGTTTGGGCAACAGCAACTATATTGCTTCGATCAAGTAGCAAACCAAGAAGACCAGTAACAAGCCGAAGATTGGCTGTTGACACCACAGGCAGAATGCTTTGCATGACACTTCCTAGGAAAGCTGCTGTTTGTCGTTCGACCTCCAGTCGCTCAACGGTATCATGTACGTCATCAAGGATGAGTGCTTGTTTGACAACATCAAGTTGGTGAAAGCAAGCAACAAGGAGAGTCAAAAGAGTCAAAAGACGTTGGTTTGTCAGATGGCGTGTGAGGCGGGGAAGAATTTTTTTCCCCTTGCTTGGAGTGAGTAGGGAAATGAAAGGATGAGGGTCGCTGCAAGCTAGGATTAATGCATATCGGACTATTCAGATAAGAAACACAAACCTTGTTTCAAGTGGAACCATTACTCGGATTTCGTTCCACAAGCGGTCGACCAAGTGGTCGTACTCGGCCTTCCTGATTGACTGAGATTCAGTAGCAGTCGAAGAACTTGATAACTACTATGTGCTTACCATTCATCGTTCTCCCTATCGTCTTCTGAAGGAGGTTGATCCCGTCTTAGTTGCTCAATTCGAAGAACAAGGTCGTATAACTCTTCTAAAACGACCAGTGTTTGTCGATGCGTGAGAGGTTCCTTCTTGACGAGATTGTCCGTCTAGAGTCTGCCATTAGACTCCGGATTAATACTGCTCAATAACATACTTACGTCCGCAGCAGTGCCTAAAGCCGCTCGCCCAAGCTTGGCAGCCTCTTCTGCAGCCCCTCCTTTCGTCTCTCCAGGTCCTTTGCTTATGTGCCCCGTTGGATTGGCATGGGACAGAGTTGGTGAAGCCGCGGCCCCGTCGACTTGTAACAGCTGGCGTGGAGCAGCCTTGTAGCTTCTACCCGAGGTTTTGCCCAAAGCACCTTGTAAACTGTGGAGCGCTGAAATATAGATGAGATTCGCTGGAAAGATACGAACTACAGTGCTTGCCATGTAAACTTTTCTCTTCCTCGCGTTTCCTAGCATTGTTGACGATCCGTTCAACCTGCTGTTCCATGCGTTGCATGGCGCTTGGTCGTCGACTACCACCCTTCGACGCTAAGCCTAAGCCTACACCACCGCCTGAACCAAATTTGAGCACCCGTTCGTCCTGAGACTGAAGTCCCATTCTAGAACGAAGAATAGCGCCATATACTTGAGCATAAAAGTCGTCCGCGTAAGGATCTTGGGTCACAAGTTGTGAGACCTGTATTCTTGTGATGAAATCTTTGTCAGACTGGGTCATCAGGTCGTTGTACCGTGCCTACAACGGATAGGATTTAGATCAGTTTTTTGACGTTGAGGTTTATTTACCATATGAGCAATTTTAGCTGCTTTTCTGCGTCGTTTCTCTTCCATCTTCTCCGTCTCGAGGATTTTACGCATAGCTTCGGCCCTTAGAGCCTCTTGATCAGCCTGTGAGACGTTACGCATATCGATCGGCAGCTCGCCATGAGCCGCTAACTCTGCTATAATACGCTGGTGAAGAAGCAAGTCCTGAGATTGTAGGCGATCTTGCTGTAAGGTAGCCATATATTGCGGATTGAGGTTTGCAGGCGACCTTGAGCTTTGACGGCGATGTTGTTGATGTTGTTGCTGCAGCTGCCTCTCATATGCTTGTTGTAGGAAATGAGCCTCTTGGACCTCAGCAGGGATGCTAGCTTGAGTGCGTCGACCGTTGTAAAGAGGTGAATCGACTCTCGTTCTTTCGAGGTTCATTGCAAGCATTTGACGCTCCAACTCCTCTCGTCGAAGCTGCTCTTCGAGTTGCAATCTGCGCTGTTGTTCTTGATGCTGTTGTTGCTGAACCAGCAAAAGTTGTCTTTGTTGATCTAAAAAGCGAGGTGATTGAGAAGTGGGCATCATGCGCGGAGGCGGCGTATGTTGGGAATGCAGTTGTTGTTGCTGCTGCTGCTGTAACAAGCGCTGGCGCTGTAATTGTTGTTGCAACTGCTGCTGTTCTTGAAGCATCAACTGTTGAAGCTCATGCTCTCGCTCTCTCATTCGTTCTTGCTGAAGAAGTTCTTGTTGTCGCAAAAGCTGTTGACGAGAGCGAGCGACCCTTTGCTGTTCTATTTCCAATTGCAGCAATTCTTCCCTCTCTTGCTCCTGGCGTTCGCGTTCCTGTTCACGCTGGCGTTGAGCATTGAGAAGCATTTCACTTTCGATTTCCTGCAGAGTTCGAGCGCGAATCTGAGATTGATGGCCGGTCATATGGCCGATGTGAGACTGTGCAGTGGTGGCAGGTACTGGGGAGGCATAACGATGGGACTGGGTTTGGGTAGGAGCAGGCGACATGCGGTGTCGTTCACCCGCTCTACTGGGGCCATTGGATCTCGGGAGAACCGAAAAGGCAGAGTGATCATGCCAAAGAGATTCAAGAGATGCTGTCGTTGCATTGCGCGCTAATCAGAGGAGTCAGACACTGCAAAACCATCATACCGAGGAGAAGATCGAACACGTTTGAGACGGCGTCCCCAACATTTGCTCCAGCATTGCTCTTTCTTCACGTTTGACAGGCTCTTCTTGTCGGATCTCTGGTTGACGTTGAGTCCGAAGGGGTTGTTGATAGTCATTCTGAAGCTCAGGCGGTGCCTGGCTTGAAAAATCAAAATCTTTGCCTAGAACGCGATTCTAAACTCCAAGCAATTTTTTGTATATAGGGTAGTATACATACCAACTGGACCTGTTGAACCAAAAGTTTCGTCGTTCAAATCATCGCGACCTTCTTGAAGAGCATCACCAAGGCCATCGTAGCTTTCCTCTCCCCAAGTATATTCTGCTATGTTTCCCGGCCTTTCGCCAATAGAGCTAATCGGCAGGTCGCGCTCTGGCAATCCAAAGAATGCCATATGCACCTGCAGAACGCGGAGGGCAGTGAGCTGTAATGTTTGGAAGAAGTCAACATTTGAGTTTCTTTGCTAGGTCTATGGCGATCGGTTCGCCAAACAAGAATAAACTACAAAATCTAATCTAATTCATGTACAACAGCCAAAAAGTCTAGGAGGGTGCTCGCACTCCAGGCCTGAGTCGGGCAAGAATCTTTGCAATATTCGCCATTTTTGTTGGTCAATTCGGGTAAGCCTCGCCATGGATCGCTCTCCACATGCTTACGTGGGCCCAAAAGTAGATAATGGAGGTAGTGGAGGGTTTGCTTAGGATCCTGTCAATCAATTAATAAGGAAAATCCATAAGTAAGAAATGTACACACTTCTTTCCCAATACCGTGGCGGATATCGAAATAAAGGTAAGCACGCAAGAAGTAGCCCAACGGCCAACCCCATTCAGGTCCCTATCAGACTCGAATTAGTCAAGCCCAAGCACAGCAAACATTTCAGCTTACATTGTGATAGTTGAGTCCCTTGGCGATTGAGGCATCGTCTGAGTCGTTCGAGTTGTCATAATCTGGCCGATATTTCCAGTCAGCGGGATCCAGTGTCTTCATGCCTTTTGGTCCACGTAAGACTTGGTCCGCCAGCTTAAGAGCACCAAGCCCGTGTTTCCCTTCGAAGAGTTCAGGAGCAACAGTCATAGCAATGGGGAAGTTGCATCTGAACTGATAATCAGCCCATTCACGACCTTTTCCGGAGCCGTAAACGTCCTTGTAAATACCACGGCGGTTGACAAGCTTTGAATCGATGTGATATTCGTTGTCAAAATCTCGGTCTAAATCAATTTCACATGAGTGCCTGGCAAATGGTAGGAAAAATTAATCCCACCAAGAGGAATAAAGTAACATTTCTCGAAATTCGTCTGGATGAGGTCGGACCACTCTTTGTACGTGACAAGGCGTTTCTCGCCTTTGACTAGACATTCGAGGTGTAAGTATAACATTTAAAAACCCATTGGCAGACTCACTTATTGCTTGAACTCCTTGGAATGGGAATTTGCTCTTAGAAGACAGTTCGCTCAACCAACGAAGCGTGCTTTTGAGCAACCCAGTTATCTCTACTGGTGCTCCATCTCTTGGCGTACCGGGAACACCTTTCGTGCCCGCTTTGACCGACTCGCCCATCTTGTCCATCCAAGTTCCGCAGTTGTGTTCGTTTCCGCCCATTGGGAGACCTGTTTCCCAATCTACGTCAATATCGATGTTGAAACCTGGGTCGTTCATCTGCATATCGAGGTTGGCGCCAGCATTATACTCTCGGAAGTGGATACCCTCTGCATGGCGTTGTAGAATTTCTTGAATAATTTCAGCGATGGTACTCGAGTAAGAGTATGCCGTCGGATCATCCCAAGGTACCCAGGTATCGTCTTTCGGAAAGCGGCGCTTCACTGATTCTTGGAGGATTGAAAGCCCATCAGGAGCACTATTTGCGTAATCTTGAATATTCTGGACCATCCACCAAGGAGAGTCACGAGAATTATATCTGCGGAGGTTGTGTTTGTATTCGATCCTGATTAAATGAGCGAAACTTACCTGGGACTTCTCACAGAGTCCAACAAATTTGGAATTAACCCATGCTTCAAGGTCGAAGCAAACGCCAAAATATGCTTCTTTGCATCGGTGTAATTCCCGGTCGTCAAAAAGAGCCCGCTCAGTGATATGAAAACATCGCGTCCCCAACATCTAGCCCATCCAGTGGTGAAATGTGGAAGGCCTGCCGCGAGCGACGGTGTTGGTTTGCTTGGATCGAGCGAGGCAGACTTGACGAGGCCGTGCATCTGAATTGAGCAGAGCGCAAGGTCTTGTGTAAAGCTGTGACCAGAGACAATGAACTCGGAGCACTGCTCGACGACAGCACGTCGTGCAGCTTTATATGCCTCAGAAACGACAAGCGCGAAGTATTTCGGCCGCATATAGTTGGGTACGCTGGCTTTAACGCGATCGAATCGTTCTTGGATCCATTTAGTGGGTTTCGCAAGTTTTGGGAATATTTCCAGTTGGCTAAAGAATAGAAGTTGATAAAGACCACCAGATAACGCCAAGGTAACAACTTACTGGCTTAACCGCTTATGAATGTAGTCCAATGCCCAGCTTCCCTCTCTCAAATGTCCGCAGAGGGGGTGCCCTAAGTCATTATACCTCATGATATGGCGCAGTGGATGCATCCATCCCTCCAGACCACAATACACCAGCTTGCCTGAACCAGGGATATCGTACGTGCCAAAGACACCGGCAGTTGCATCTCTCTCTTCAACATCGGAGCGGTGGAGGATAACATTGAGGTCCACAAGGTCGACGTCAGCAAAGGCTTCCTGTGCCCCAGTGGTACAGAAGGTGTCAAGGTCAGCGTCAAATTGCTGCAATTGAGTTTCGAAAACCATAATGCTGCCTGGTGGGAAGTATTCCGGCACAATAATTTCTGTGAATGGCCCCTCATGATCAAGCCCTTGAGGCGAAATCACGGGTGCAAGCTCGTTCAGCTCGCTTGGTAAACCCTTTAACTGCTTGGGGTCCTTTGACGCCTCATAGGAGGGAATACTCAATGTCGCACCGTAGATAAATTTAGCCTTTGTTCGTCGTAGCTTGATAGGTTCGACTAATGACTTTTTTAGCCAAATAGAACATTTAATCAAAAAGATAAAATCTTACTGATGCCTCTGTCTTTCGACCCCGTGTGGAAGGCCGTGTGTGCGACGAGTACATAACCCTTCTGAGTCGTCGGTTGAACCCTTGAGAGAACAATGTACTAACGAGAGGTTAGAAAAGACTGAGATTTATCAAGGGGTCTGTAACTCACGTCGTTCTCTTGATGAACATGCCCCTCTACATAACCTTTCAGCACCATCTCGAAGTGCAGCTCATTGATCAGCCTCTTCGCCTTCGCAATCCCACTTCCATTTTCCAACCCTGTGACTTCATAAAGCCTCTTTTCTTGAACTAAACCCAGAAGCTTGGGGTAAAGGTCGTCAAACCCCTTTACACTGCCAACTGCGCAAGCGCTGAAAGCCGCCAATGCACCGGTCGAAAGCGCATCCTCTGCTGATCGCTTGTCCAATGGAGACTCGTTATCGTGAGTTAAGTCGTAAAGCAGAGCATGAGGCATCGAGCCGTTCAACGGTATCACAATTGCCTCGCGAACGGGGCCTTTTCCTGTAGGACTTGGAATCTCCTCTTTGCTGACCATGCAGGCTCCATCCATTGAACCAATCGGTTTTCCAACACCATGTCTGTATAGCAACCTTGAAAACTCCTTCGGATCCCATGCATTACCGCTTTCCCTGATTAAGCTGTTGATACCAAGCTCGCGAACGAACACCAAGTCCATATCCTCGCTACCTGTGAATAATTCAGCGCACACGTAGAGATCAGGTCGAGTAACGCGGGCAGCGTCGAGCATGTGCTTGCCAACTTCGAGTGGCGTAGAATGGCAGTTGTCGATGCGGAAACCTTCAAATGTTTTGGCGAGGCTTTGCACATAGGATGTTACGAACTTCCACAACCATGGGTTATCGGAAGGTCCAGACCCATAACGAAGCTTGACGCAATCTCCCCAGACAATGACTTCACGTCGAAGATAGGCTTTTGAAGGCAACAGTGCAAAATTCTGAAGCGGGTTCGCATTCCAGATCCAGCCGTTGTTAGCAACTGAATAGGCTTTCGGGTCCGCATCGGGTGTCGACGCAAGGCGAGTAAAATAAGGTTCAACGAGCGGGCTCCTAAGATATTGGTTCAGCTTTGGGCGATAGGAAAGGATAATAAAGTCCTTACTCTTTGGAGATTTCGCCCATTTGAGGCCCGTGGGCATCTAAACGCGTGTATTTGAGTCGATTTTTCACGCCATCGATAGCTGCTTTCGTGTCTTCCTCCCACTCTTTGTAAAGATCAACATTCAAAACGTCGACTACCTTTTGCCATGCAGTCGCCAAAGCATCCGCGTCTTGGATTTCAGTGAAGGCGGCTTTTACAAAGCCGGCAGCAACCGCTCCATCGACGTGCACCCCGAATCGCGACGCAAGTTGACCGAGGCCCTTGACCTTGCCAGCATCACGGAAAATAATGGCCAAGTCTGAAACTGGCTTGCCCTTGATATGAGAGCCACGCCAAACTTCTATCTCTCCAGAGGCGAGGGCCGCCTTGATTGTTTCCTTCTCTCTTGCTGGATCGACAACGTAGTACTGCCATAGATCGAGACCTCGAATGGTCTTTTCGAAGGCAGAGATTATCACATTAAGGTCTTGTTCGGACGAAACCTTTGAGGGAAGTCCATTGGCAGCAAGTTTGCTGGAGAACTCAATGATAGCGGTGTCTAGCTCAAGAGCTGGCGCAAGGTGAGGGGTGTTCGAAGGACTGAAACCTAAAAGCATAATGAGGTTTTAGTAGAGACATTTAACGCAGTCTATCAACGTACCAGCTTCCGGGTGTTCAACTAGCCAAGGGCTATCGTTCGCGGTATGATTGAGAACGACATCCGTCAAACTGAGCAACCCATACTCCTCCCTCGCGATTTTCAACACTGCTTCCACTTTATTTGTCCCTTCCTTTTCGCCAAGAACACGTCCAAAAAGCTGTGGATCATATTTGGTTTGACTTCTTATTGAGTAAGGGCTGTCGCTTTCTCCCCTTTCCTGTAGCGGCGTGTAATGCAGCATCGTGTACCCTCTGTCTTTGGCTTCTTCGAAGTGCCTCCTCCAGTCCGTCAAAGGACCCATCCATTTTGAAACAACAGTCAAGATGGAGAGACCATCCAGCGGAAGGTTGACATATTCATCTTTGACAATGGCGCCCTTGCCCTTTGGCAAAACTTGCAGGTCCTTGTCCAGGATGGGGGTGCGAGCCTTGGTCCTGAGGATGGGATCAATGTTGAAATAACCTGAACGCCCGGTGATTCGTTCACCACTTGGTCCATCATACTCAATCCAGTAGAGGAAAGCGCCAGCATGAGAAATAGGTAGGTCAACTTGCACGGGTTTGGAAAAGTCTTGCGGCAAACTTGGTGAAAAGGAGTAAGCGCGGGTGTCAACAACGCCTAATCAAATTACTCACGTCCTCTTCGTAAACTTATCTCGCCCAAAGGCACCTCCATCAAGAGGGAAATTTGTCCTGAAAACGCCATTCTTTGCAGCGGGAGATCCTGCTTGGATGGAAACCCGTAATATATACGGCGTGTATGCGGGTGGCAAGCGAATATACTAGAGCGACAGATCAGCTCAAGCCGTAGGAGAACATCGCCCGCATCGCCAAACTCACAGAAAGTTCCTTACTTGGACCACCGTCGGAATCCAACCTCAGTTCGTAGACATGGATTGCGGCTTCTCCAGGGGCGACAGCACCTTCGAAAAAGTCCAGACCCTCATCAGCGGGCGTCTTTGGGGTGATCCCGCCAGCTTCTTGAGGATCTGTGGAAGGATTTAGCTTAGGCGGGATCTGGATTGAGGGGCCTTGGCCGCCTTTCGCCTTTACGGCTTTTGCCATTGCTCAAAGTTAAGAAGAAAGAGGGCAATGAATAATAATTCAGCGGGAAATTGTATTTATATTGCTACACAAGAAGAAATATCTTGATCGATTATGACATCATTTCCTAATTCAAAACATCGAAGTAATCCAGCTCAATAGTCGGCTACCAGCAGGATTATCCTCCACAGAATTGTCCGAAGTCGTGGTCGTCGATGCCGTAGTCGACAAAGGGTTCAGTTCATTGTTTTCTGAGGGGTTATCTCCACCACCAACACTGATTACCCGACCTCGTCCATCAGTGGTGAATGCGTTTGATGGCCGAGTGCCAGCTACCTTTCTAGACTCGCCCAAAGAAACAGCGGTTTCTTGCGGAGGATCAATGAACTCAAGCGGTGGGGGCAAGTCATTATCTTCATCTTCAGTGGGCATCCTTGAGTGAGGTTCTTCCCGTTCGACAACAGTACTGAATCTTGTACTCGGCGGAGGAGTTGATGCAGTGCTATCCTGATGCACTGACCCAGGCAGGCGGGACTCATCTGTCCAAGATCCAATTAGTCCTCTAACCAGCTCCAGTGCAACCTCATCGCCATAATCAATCGAGCGAACTTCAAGATCTTCTTCCTCTGAAAGGTCAGATCGTTCGGATGAAGAGTCTGTTACTGTTTCCAGTGATGGCATGGCATCGTCGGAGTCGGAATCTTCCTCCAATGCTCTACGAGCGCGATCTAACAACGTCTCAGAGATGAGTGGGGGCGGAGGAGTACCAGGGCGACTCCCAGGCAAACTAGCATCTCCAGTACGAAGTGCATTGATAGATGACAACATCTGGCCAGCCTGGAGAAGAATATGAGCTTTCAAACAAATGAAATTGGATATCATTCATTACCAGAGCTTCTAAGCGTTCTCGTACCTCATCCACTTGTTCCTCGTGGTCACCCCATCCATCTGCACCAGCAGAGTCGTCAGTACCCCGCCGACTCCTTAATCTCGGAGGGTCTTCCGTTCCATCCACATTTCCTTCTAGACGTCCAAGACCTACCCTCAGCGCTTCAACCGCGAAATTCAGATTCTCTAAAGTCGCTCCTTCACTAATGGCATCGTTGAGCATTTCCAATGACCGACCAACTTCTCTTAGACGTCTTGCCGCATACACTACGTTGGTGTTTCTCTGTGGTCTACGACCATCTGCTCTTGAATCGGAACTATTTCCATTACCACCATCGGCGTTAATGTGGGCCGGATTGAAAGAATGCCGAGGGCGAAGAAAGTCCAATGGACCATCGAGATGCAAAGCAAGGGGAATAAATTCTGAAAAGTCAAAAGATTCGTGCCTTCTCGTCAGGCTGCGGTATCTCTGAAAAAACGTCTCAATATTCGAACATTCTCCATCGAATAATGAGACTGACCGGCATGCAAACATCTACACCATCCTTGAAGGTAAAAGGGGTGCCATCCTCTTTGAGATGTTGATAGAAACAGTCCTTGCCATAAGGACATATGGGGTTTATTTTATTCTTCTGGATGGACTTCTGGAAATACCTGTCGGGTTCTGTTAGGTCGGAACACATTGTGATGATGACATTGAGCAATAGCACTTACTTGCATGGTACCCTGGCCATACTTTCTTTGTACGCTTGGGTAACCTTGACTTTCTCCTCGGTGCCCTCTTTCCAAAATTTGGAGGAGGGAGTAATGAAAGCTGAGGACGCCCGACACATGGGGCACTTTTTGTTGTTGCCAGACTCCAAAACACCTCCACCTTTATTTTGTGGATCGCGCCATTGCTTGATACACTGATACTGATTGAGAAAAGCTTGGATGAAGTGCAAACAACTTACCTTGATACAAAATATATGGCCGCATCCATCTAGTGGGGACCAAGTATGTTAACCCCGGCATCAACCGCGACTGAGATAGAGCTACGCCACACACTTAACAAGCCAAACGTAGAAGGTTTCTCAAAACAGATTGAGCAGAACTCCTCTTCATCATCTGCTGGAACATTTATTGACCCATCTTTCCCATCGGTCTTGTGAAGAAACCAGCAGTTCTCGCCCCGTTTGCAGAAACCTATGTCCACAAAATTAGCCTTCCGTCTCTAATATAAACGCACTTGGCATCTTACTCACCTTGATCAAAGTATCTGCATCGTTTCGCCGTATCATACGGTGTTAAAAGAGGTTTGTCGACCACTGATTGGCCTTCAGGGACGCCATGCAGGAACTTGCACCTATCACCAGCGAAACAACCTCTCGGAGTAGTATAGTATCGACAGATACCCCTTGATCTCGATGTTATTGGCCGAGGTCGAGGCATTGTCAGTGATGAGGACATTCTGAATAAATAACCCCTCCGAGATAAAGTTTACAGCTCAAAGCAACTTGAAAGCATGGACAGAAGGGACAAGCGCCAAGCTCGGAACATGACATCACGTGATGCCGTTATTGTCATTTGTCTCTTGCCTTCAATAGGGTTGCGTATCAAACTAGGGGGTTTGTTGCCCATATGTAACTTACACCTGTAACTTACTGTAAGTTACAGGTTTGTTGCCGACCTCACTTTTGACCATGTAACAAACTGCAACAAAGGTTCGGGGTGGTGACCGATCACTTCAATTCGAGATTCTTCTCACCCAGTTCATCACCATCGGTGATCCTTTTGCTCGCACCATCCAATGTCTTGAGGCTACATGAACAAATCCGGCTGACGTCCACCTTTACTTTATCGCCCTTGTTGCTCGGCTCAAGCAAGC
>MU157877.1:0-128629 GCA_015657495.1 Crepidotus variabilis | reverse complement strand
TGATACTACCCAACGTGCACTAATGTACCTGAATATCAGTGGCATAGCACTGATATAGTAAGTCCGGAATGAGGAGGAGTAGAAATAGGGTTTTATAATGGATTATCTATTGCAAAGGTGAAATACAGTTGCAGGCTGCCGCCTCTGGTCCTGTGAAAACTTTTGCCACTCTGATGGCCGTGATACTAGACTAAACCAAATCTAGAAGTACCCCCCATACCCCCCAGCGTGAGAACAGTATGCGAAATCGAGCGATCTGGCTCCTCTTGTCAAATATTGATTACCAGGAATTTCATGAAATACTTTGAACTTCACAGCGACAAGGCTATCCAGGCTATATTTAGGACCTTTAAGGATCACATTTAGGTGCAGCAAAGTACCAAGCACCTTAAAGATAGGCCCTAACTAGGCGAATTTCTCTCCAAGTTTGTGATGTATAAACGCCCAGAATGTGGATTTGAAGAAAGAACCCAGTAGCAGTCAGTTCGGCTGGTTTGCATACCCGCATGTCACAATTGTTTTTACACTTTTGCGGCTACTTGCCGTGTAGAACGTGGATGTCTCCTCGGAACCATTTGTGGTAGCCAATTGGCATCGAGAAATTAGTATATTTAGCATGAGAAGCAGGCCAAAGCCCCCCGCAATGGCCACTAATTACGATCACGATGGATACGGATACGTTTGTACTCGGATCGGCATTCGGCGACAACACACTGCTGGTGGAACTGCGGCCAGCTGAAGTCTGGGCATTGTTGAGTGCAGTGGCGGGAATGTCTTAGAAAATCGATTTCGGGTACTTTCAAGTTTTAGTCGGGGTAATCCCTGGTAATATTGAAACACCGTCGATAGAAGAGAGCTGATTGAAGAGGTCTACAGGACCTGCGTTTTCATTAGATGCGCCACCTACAGACATGCGCAGCACAACACAGTTATCAGCGCCTTTCAACTTGTACTCAGGAGTATATGCACATACCTATGAAGAATTTGTAATCGAGCTTGAAAAACAATGAAGAACTTCTCTTCAGACCACACTGTATGCATAATATCCTATAGATCGATAACATGGTTTAAGGCTCTTGACGAAGTAAAAAGAGCTGCTACCAAGCAGTGTAAGAGCCTTAAGGGTTTGGCGATGACAAGATACAAGTTCCCTGCTCCATGTTCCATATTGCGATGACCTTGATCCCCGCGGACCTTTCAGTAGGAAACAAATAATCACATATGCGGGAGAAAAACTAACACGGCTTGGGTTTCTGCCATGCACACTGGACTGGCCGAACAGCACTGTGTTTTGGAACTCTCTCAAACTTGAGTACCTCCCGTCACGGTCCGAACACCGCAGAATGCAAGAAGAATGTCTGAGAGAGTCTTAAACCAGGAGCTTCGAAGAAGCTCAAAGAGAGAGAAATTAACTACTCTCCACCTTCTTCGGGCCCCGTAGATTTGAGGCGTATAGTCTAGGCTAAGATTAATATCAATAGAGGAAACGGGTCGTGGATAGCTTAAGAAAAATGCGACCTCAACCAATACCGTATAATACAGGAGTCGTAGGTCCATAATAAGACATGCTGTAAAGCGGTAAAGAGCCATTCTAGGCGTGCTAAAACTCAACCACCAAAAATTGCCAAGCAAAAGGATTGAACAAGGGTGACAGAGATCGCGGGGGGTGACCGTGCTTTGGCATAATCTCAAAGTCCAAGATATCCCAGAACAAAGATCGCCATGAGAGCCACGGGGCCTTGAGTATTGAAGGAGAAGTCACCGTTTGCGGCATTGGTTCGAAATATACTGGGGGGAACGAATGGGTCAGTTGAAGTGGTAGCCCTTCTAATGATTAGTGTTTTGGTCCTTTGTGCAAGCATTATCGATCCGACTGTAGAAATTCGCTAAGATATTTTACTCACCCCTGGGCTGTAACAGATACGGCAGCTGAAGCCAAAATGGAGAAGATTCTGGAAAGTCGCATAGCAAAGTCTTGTACAGGCTGCTGGTTGGTTTGAGAGGGAAATGATTCGGAAAGATTGATGCTCTCCCCCTTTCATACTCTTGATCCATGGCCGCTTCTGTCAACATCATCAGAAAATGACGCGAGCAAATAGAGAAAGTGCTCAAATACGAACTCACCTCAAGTTTCTCGCTTCAAGGTATTGAGAATCTGATGATGCGTCGTTTATACCGGAGACGTCGACGACCAAAATCAAGCCCCCTAGCCACAAGTTGATTTGTGCTTAATGTCAGTATTTGGACCAGATTGACGAATCATTTTTGATTCTATACTCAGACGCCGGTTTAGAACCTGCATTTCAGCGCGTGTTTCAGAGTATCATCGCCGTCAATGGATCCAAAGGCTGTACTTGGGCAGTTAGCTCAAGTTGGATTTTTAACAAAGGTAAACGTTGATGAGCTAACGAAAGTCGAGCGTTGAACTGTCACATGCACGTGCAACGACATGTCGTGAATCTGTCACGCACTTCTGCCAAGGGTGAATTCGGTTTACCCTAGGGTTGCGTATCAAACTAGGGGGTTTGTTGCCCATATGTAACTTACACCTGTAACTTACTGTAAGTTACAGGTTTGTTGCCGACCTCACTTTTGACCATGTAACAAACTGCAACAAAGGTTCGGGGTGGTGACCGATCACTTCAATTCGAGATTCTTCTCACCCAGTTCATCACCATCGGTGATCCTTTTGCTCGCACCATCCAATGTCTTGAGGCTACATGAACAAATCCGGCTGACGTCCACCTTTACTTTATCGCCCTTGTTGCTCGGCTCAAGCAAGCCTTGGAAACATGCCATCTCCCTGAAGATGTATCTGACCAGATACGTGCCGTAGTCAACCGCCGTTGGATGGAGTTCTTTGTGAACGGTCTGTCTAATGCCCACCGCTCAGTGTTTTATCCCAACCCTGGTATGTTCGCTTCTTTTCTGGGTATTGTGAGTCTTACATTCCCGTAGACTATGTTCAATCCATTTTTTTTTATTAACCCCAATGCCTTGAGCAACATCAAGCTCCCAGCTAAAGAGTCTGCGAAGCCAAAGGTCCCGCCGGGTATCCGATCACCCAACACATTTCTTGAGGTTGGCAAGTACCTCCTTCACCTCCTTGTTCTCGAGATAGAAAACGGCAGCGACACCTTTCTGTCACAATGGAAAGACAAGCCGGCCGCATTTACGAAGGCATACAATTTCAATTCATAGCCTACGCACAAGGCACATTTCCCTTCAACCCACCTCTTGGTGCCTGTCAACCCTTACTGGAGTGGTGGCAGTCATTTGAAGCGACACCAGATGGTGGAATTCTAGCCGTGAGTATGTCAATGTGCACCAGAGAACAAATTGCTGACATACAATTTCTTTTAGGCTATTGCAATCAAGCTGTACTTTGCCGTTCCGCACTCCATGGTCGATGAACGGACAACATTTGTCACAATGCTTAATTCCGCTCCACGAAGCCCCAAGAAAGTTGACTATCATTGCCATGGCCCAGGTTCGTGGCTACTATCAAGCAGAGAACGGTGTTCAGGTGTGTTTGATTTTTTTTTTTCATGTTATGTTACTCATCCAGTCTTCCTCCAGCACCGGCGAAGCTCCCGCTCTTGACCAACTGTGCGGATTTTCGACGTGAAGCGCCTCCTTCGGAGTATTGACGACGACGAGCGAGATGATGATCCAAACTATGACGAGTCAGATGATGTCCCTTCATTTAGCACTACAACGGCTTCTCCTTCCGCCCCTTCAAGTCTTTCCGAAGCAATTACTTCTCTGCCTGGCAAGGGAGATACCAGCAAGTTGGATTTTACCTCTCCAATAGTGATCGAAATATTGGGTGAAGGACCTATGGTCAAAAAAGGGAAGTCGAGCATGGCATCAAAGGCTTCTGTTGTAGAGGAAGAGATAGGTGGTACTTTTGACCTACAGGAGTGGGTATAATTATGAGATATCTGTTGTACTTCGCCCAATCTACTGGTAACGCAGCGCTTTGGAAATAAACCACGTGACTTATTAATTCAGCAGTAACTTACCCTATTTGTTACGTTTGTTACCCAAGGTCAAATTTTGGGACGGTAAGTTACCTAGTTTGTTACTTGGCTGGAGGTTTGATACGCAACCCTAGCCTTCAACTTCAAGCTTTGAGTTCCACCGAATTTTCGAAACGACGGACTCCTTTAAATCTAAATGTCGCTTTCGTCGACTTCAAACCTCAAAGGGCAGCTAATCAAGAATCTAGGCTTAAATGCCAGACTTTATTTCGACTCTCTGAGCAGCTTTGTCTCTGGACGAACATCTAGAACAGAATTCGAACAGGTTACAAAGCAGGTTTTGACATCTGCTAACCTTTGTATGTATATATTTCTCGACTCGTGTTCATATGATAAATTCAACATTCACCAGTGCAACTTCATAATGCTCTCATAATTTCACTCTTTGACGCCACTGCAACCCTCAAACGTCCGCCTTCTCCTCCTCCGCCGAGTCTCCCGAAGCCACCACCTTCCAAAAGAAGACGTACTTTATTGCCATACCAAGGCCCAGATATACCCGACGAGCAACGCACCATCAGGTCGGGAAGGCTAAAGAAATGGGCACTTTCAGTTGGGAGGAAGGAAAGGGAACGTATCAGGGCACTGCAGACAGCACCCACAACAATCGAGCCCATGAGGCCACGGAGAGAAATCGATGAAATAGCATGCGAGAGAGGTGTAGAACTGTTGCCAGAACGTGGCGGTAAGTAAAAATCTAAACGAATAGTGTGCTTCGTTATCAAAATCTTATTGTTTGCTCTTTAGATCCTCCTGGTAGCCGCCTCCCGATTCAGCTTCACTCAAGCACGCGCGCACCAACTTTACAACATGTTGCAGATCGTGTAAACCTTATATCTGCCCAGAACAACTTTGCAACACCTGCTCGTCCTGTGCCAGCTTACTTGACACTCGCCACAGAGGTACGTGGTTCCCAAATCACTTTATTCCCAATCTCATTACTTCCTTACCTTCCCCAGGCATTCCTCAAACAACTCATTACACACGCTATCACCCTTTCCATCACCTCCTCAACTATCTCCTCCATTTCACCTACTTCGCAGAACGGCTCTTCACATCACTTCCATCTTCCAAAGGCTCAAATCCTTACGGCTGCCTCAATGAATACTCTCTTCACGGTCTCGCCCGCAGATTTGCCCAACAAGAGTGCAGCAGCGATGCGTTTCGCTTTATCGCCTACAAGCCTTGTGCGTATTCCTTTCATCTTGAATATTCTCATTTAACATGCCTTGAATTGATGTTTAGGATTCCGAGACTGAAGACCTCCTCCTCCTCAAAGACCGCGAGGTGCGAGACCAACGGTGGCAAATCATGGCCCTTCTCGCAGAGCGGAGCACAGTCCGAGACAGTCTCAAGGCCAAACCGAGATAGCATTCGGCCATGCTCATTTGTAGATCGCTCATTCTATTACTTCATACCACGTAACACAACAGAACGGAGATTAATGCATTATATAGAGTTATAAGTTGTAGTTTCGTGATAACATCTGGCAAAGCATAATCTCTGGAGAAAGTACTCCTACCGGCGCGCACTTCTATCAGCGCTATAATAGAGTACTTCTGAATCTGGAACTGGTTCAGGAGCTGTGTAGTCGGCTTCAGGACCCTTTTGGAATATGTCACCCAAGCCGGTGGGGAATGTGGATGTAGGAAGTTGGAGCATGTCGTCGGGTCTGCGCGTGAGGTACACTCGATGAAGAGAATCTTCTGCTGCCTGGATCAAGAATCGTATTACAGAATGTGTAAGTTTAAGTAAAGAAGAAGCACATACTCGATATTCAGCCATCTTGAGCGATGCACCAAAGCCCTCCCCGAGCTTATCTGCACCCGAATAAATTCCAACAACAAACACGGGCGAGTTAGAGAAACGACCAGTCTCGCTCAGTAATCTAAATAATAATAAACAAAGAGAAGATTTAGGTAGGTGATTTTCGTATTGTGTGGTGGCCCTTACCTGGATTTTGGGGTTTCTCTCCCAAATTTCTTCGTCAACTCTATGAGAGTAGTTTTGGGGTTTGTAAACTTGAGCATTGACCTCAAGTCCACTTGTCTGCTAATAAAATACGCGTGAACGAATTTCCTGGCCACATGCAAAGAGCGTTCTTGATATATGAGCGCAGTCAGTGACCGAGGAATTGACGCCATCGCGTCGGCATGGAGAACTGGTGGTTCTGTCTCGGAAGCAGGCTGCAGGTCGAGTCAGTTAAGCCGTAATATTCACACTTTTATATATTGACATACTGTTCTGTGCCACCTCAGCAGAGGTGAAGCTCCCATCTCTCTCGCCACACTCTCGCACGTCGGAGGCCCAACATGAGCCGTCACCACACTCTTCATCACCCTAGTCGGTAAATGTGGATACCGTCCATTGACCCATTCTGTCGCAAACATACCCATCAACGAGTTCCCTAGTGCTGCTAGCTGCTTGTTTGTTTTCGGAAGTGCCTTCCCTGGGTGGTGTTTTCTGAACAACGGCAAATAGCTTTCATGAGTGCATGCTTGGCGTATCACATCCGTGTCTTTAAATATGCTTGCCAGGCCGATACGGTGCGCGAAAGCATTGAGAGCGGTAGAAGGAGTAGGTTGGACGGCAGCCCAGTCAGTAGGTAAGAAAGCGTCTTTTTCAAAGGAGTCTGCGGGTGGTTTAAGGGCCTCTTTCGGGGGAAAAAAAGACAGGGAAGAGGGAGAAATGGAGTTAGAGGCGTTGAGCTTTGTCGCAGTTGAGACCAGCCTCCGTGAAGTATGCTGCATTCTTTGAGCGCGGAAGGAAAGTCGTGAGCGCGTCAAAACCAATTTTCGGAAGCTTGGCGAGAACCCGACTTTTGTCCCACCCCTATCTCTGATCACTGTCACCCATTAAATTCAGATGCAATTATGGGCTACAAGACCGTAGATAAATAAGGTAGACTGCAGAAAACATATCCGCAGTATTCATTATCTGCAGCTGTCGAAGATTAGGCCTTTTTCTCATTATTGGGCAATCAAGCCTGCAAGCTGGTTGTATGTCTCCTATCTTTCAATAACCGAACAAGTACAGCGAAATATGTAAATGAATGGAGCATGTCACTGCAATATATATATATATGAAGCCCTTCGATATCTGCGGATATTTGGAAGACGAAAACTACACTTTGCACTTCCAGAGTGGATATGTATTGTCTATCGATGGTGTATTTTGAATTTCACTCCTTTATTGGAGTACAGCAGTGTCAAGCTCCGTTTACGTAGTACACTTATCCAGAATATCATGCATGCTTCGACTGTCAGTCCAAGATCGCGAGTCGTGCATCCAAATGTTCCAATGATCTTTGAGCTGGATGATGCACACGTGGGTAGTTGGGTCTATTGCGGTGCGGCACGACTTTGCCAACCCTCAAGATCGTTACCCGCTGCTCATCTTGGTCTCAACCATCATCTTCAACTACCACACTGAGTCATAATGGCAGTTCTTTCACTGCCGTTATCGTTTACCAACTCTTTCTGGTCTCAAGATTATCGTAGAGGCCTACAAGTTCTGTATGACAAGCTTGAACAAGTCAGTTATGGTTTAAATAGGTTCACACATGTATTACTGATTTCGATCTCACTCTTCTCCAGGGTGTCGCCGAGAATGATGAAATTATCGCGTTTATACGGGTAAGGAGCTCGCCGTTCTTCTTTATTTCAGTTGTTATCGGCCTAATGAACCATTCACAATCAGGCTCGTGCAATAGCAGAAAAGCAGTTGGCGATTAGCCTCACCAACCCAACACCTATTAGTAGATCAGGTTTGTCGAAATAGGCCGGTGCTCTCTTTACTATCGCTCAATCACTCTTTTTGTAGAGCATGGATTCAACGCAGACGATGGTGCATCCCTACTCATGGCTTTCCGCGGACTGCAGGCCGAGTCTGCTAACCAAGGGCAGGTCCATAGCAACATCGCAAAGGAGCTTTCTACTCTCGTTGCGGACCCTTTCGATGATTGGGCTCGTGGTCATAAAGTTTGTTCTTGATACGAAAAACGACTCTCGTGGATCTAACGTGATTTTCTCTTCAGGAGCGTCTCCACAAGAATCGGTCCACTGTGATGGATGAATGGCTTGAATCTTTCGAACACGATCAATCAGAAGTTGCTAAGCTCAAGAAGCAATATCTTGCAAAAGTTCGCAAAGCTGACGAGGCTGAGGATGAGTAGGCTTCCAGTCATCCCGATATACGAGCCGTCATTTAGGTACACTTACTTTCTTCAGTGCCAAATTTGCCCCGACAGGTAACGGGCCCACCGGTGACAAATATACCAACTCTCCCCGCATTCGACCTGCGGATCGGGCACCGCCTCAACGTACCGCAAGCGTCTCTGAACGGATCGCCCAACGCCTTAGAGAAATCCAGAAGAAGAGCGTCGATGCTCTCGCTCAGGCGACATCTGCTGAAAATCCTAATGCGTCTGCAGAGTCTCCCACTGAAAAAAACCTGCCCAAAATCGACAAAGGCAAAGGCAAAGAAACTGAGGAGAAAGATGGCGAGAAATCTGAGAGCGGCGAGTCTGAAGCCACAGAAGGCAAAGAGATGGCCTCTCCTCAGCCCATGTCACCTCTTCCGCCGCCCAAAGAGCTCCCTTCAGTGGTAGCAACGCAATCACAAGCTCCAAGCCACACTGAACCAATTCTTCTGGCTGGACTGGCTATGACTCCAACAGCGATCTCTCAGCTTCTTATCAAAGCCTCCAAAGACCTTCCTCTCCGACCTGTCCGTTTTCCTTTGATTGGGGAATACCAAGATGCATTCACTGGTGACGAATTCACATCCTGGTTGAAAGAAAATGTCCCAGGCTTGGGAGATAGCTTGGACAAGGCGGAAGAGGCAGCGAGAGATCTCACCGAGCGTGATGGTCTTCTACGCCGCATCGGCGAACTTGGCAACCACTTCGAAGACGCCGATGACGCATTTTATCAGTTCAGACCGCGGGTAAGTGCTATGAAAGACCTTAATTTTTCCACGAGTGCCTCATTAACCTCTTTCACAGGCTTTCGAGCTAGATAAACCTGAGAGTGCGACTACTCCAACCACAGCCACCCGCCTTCCCCAGCCAGAAGCCATCCTCAAGACGACCGGCAACTTCTACAATCTTGTGTCGAAGGCCCTTAACTCTAACCAAGGTAGCAACGGAGAGCCAGCCTATGTACGCGCTCGTCATGACGCTGATGAAGCCGATAACACATACCGCCTTGCCATTCGCCGCCTCGACAGGCATCGCCTCGGCCTCGAAGAACGGATTGAAGAGACCCTCAAATTCCTGCAGCACATGGAAGCAGATCGCCTCAGGGCCGTGAAGACAGCCTTACTGCAGTATCAAGGAACTCTCGCGAACCTTCCCAAGTCGCTCGAGCCTTCTATTGAGACCAGTGCCACACTTATTTCGGCCTTCCAACCCGACTCTGATTTGACGGCGTTGATTGAGAGGTATCGTACTGGACCTTTCAGGCCCGAACCCCAAGTATACGAATCTGTCGCTCACGATGAATCCGACGTCGTATTCGGCATCGATCTCAGGAAATGGTCTGAAGGTGGCTGGTTCGAGATCACACAAGGCGAGGGCAAGAAAGATCCGATACCCAGCATCCTCATTGCGCTTCTCAACGGCTTAGAGTCTGCCTACAGTAGGGCGCCAAATGACGCCGAAAAGCGGAAAGCTTGGATCTACGAAGTACCGCTGCCTGCTGTCCACAAACTTCGAGAAACTCTTAACGGTACACCGATTGATCAACCGTTCCCAATGGAAATTTTGGACAGTTTCGATGCACCCGTCATCGCGGCTACTCTGAAACTTTGGATTCTCGAGTTGAACCCACCCTTGGCTATGTTCGAGGGTTGGGAAGAATTTAGAAAGATATACCAGGCGAAGAAGGAGGACGCTGCCAAGGCGGAAGGCGAGGATGGCCAGCAAGCAGAAAGTCATATCGAGAAGATTAGTAGTGCGTTGCTAAGATTGCCGAGAGTGCATCTGTATGTTCTCGATGCAATCTTGAAACACTTGAAGAAGTGAGTTTTTGGATTTCCCCATCTTTACAAGTTTGCTGACTTTTAACTGTTAGCTTGGTCGCCACCACAAAGGTTGAGGAGACAGATGAGGTCTTTTTCACTAAACTAGCGCTCTCTGTTGGAAGGAGTGAGTTATTTTAAATTAGCAGAACATATCTGAAGACAGTATTGACGTTCTACTAGCTATTATTCGGCCTAGAACTGAGACTCCACTCTCAATTCAGGACAGGCATCCTACGGCCTTGTTCATTGATCTACTGAAACACTACGATGCGATACTCCCTCCCACTATTTCTCGCAAGAAACGCGAATCTGAACGCAAAGTTCCTATCCGCAAACGCACCGCACCTATCGATATGCGTCTGAGCAGGAGCACAATCTCAACGGGTGCAGACACCGCTCAATTGTTGCAGGCTCAACAGATTGCTCAAAATCCATCTTTGGCCAACAAGGGCAATATCAAATCGCCCGAGATGCCTTCTAAGCAGCTTCCTGCGGCTGTCGCGGCTCCTCAGAAGCCAGTCGCTCCGGCTACTGGGCTTGTGCCCCCCCCTCCACCACCTCCTACTTTGACCAAGGCTGCTTCCCCCATTCCGCCGCCACCGCCACCACCGGCATCAATTTTGGCCGTCCCACCTCCACCTCCACTAACCGGCCAACAAGGCCCAAAGCCGCCTAACTTCAAGCCACCCCCACCGGAATTTGATGATGTGCCTCGACCTTCCTTCAAATCACCGCCTCCCGAGTCTGACGATGCTCCTCCGAGACCCAACTTTGCCGAACCTGAAAGTTCTTCTGGATCTGAAGAGGAAGAAACTAGCAGTGGTGAAGAATATTCTTCCGCAGATGATGCACCGAAGCAGGCTCAACCTGTTCCTCCTCCACCACCTCCATCCACAAATGTTATCCCACCAACCCCCCAAAGGCAGCCAGCTGCTACTAAAGTGACCTCGCATACTTCATCTCCCTCTCAGAGTGCGGCTTCGGAAGATGTTGTGCTTGGAAGTGGTAAGGCCTCAATTTCGCGTGTTGGATCTGGAGGCGTGACGAGAGGACCGCGAATGGCTCGTGGGGGAGCCCGCGCAGGCTCTGGATCTGTCCAGAACCTAGTGCAAAATCTGAATAGGCAATCTGCCACGGGCAGCCCTACTCCTACCAGCCCCAAATCGAATCGCTTCTCAGCTGGAGGCAGCCCGGGAAGTACGGGTGGCAGTACGAGTCCTGTGAGAAGGCCGAGCAGCATTGTTGGGAGGAACGCGGCATCGTTTTCGAGAAGGACGATGGCGAGCGATGCAGAGGATGATGTGGTGGATAGAAAATAATTTGTGGCTCTGTAGACTATGGACGTGTATCGATCTACTACAATGTTTCTATACGGCTTAGGTGTTGTTGTAACCATTAGTTTTTGAATATACGACTTTGTTGTATCATGAGGATGCCGTCGGCGATAACTAAGGGGTTCATATTGTGTCATGATAGCAATCCCTCAGGCTCATCCCTGACAACAATCCCTGACGTCAATGTTTTGTCTGCCGCACGTGGGTCCTCACCCGAGTTCAAGAGTCAAGACGCACAGAACGACAAAACATATTTTGCTCAAACAAGTATGGAGAAAAGTATGCTCGAGTCCGAGACAAGAATATCTCACCACCATGAGGAAAAGGTCCAAAAAGCCGACATGGGACATGGTTCAAGCAGAGCGGTGAGAGATTGTGGGATGTGACAAGTCATCGAGCTTATGTCACGGCCAGGGGTAACCCTCTTTCATTTGGGCCTTTTGCCGCGCGGGACATATTGAACTCTAACTGCAAACAGTCCTCGCTGTCGTCGTTGGCCCCATCTCCCAACCTCCTTCCGCTCCTTTCATCGGCCGGGAATGCCACGCTGGATCCCAGAACGTCTTCGCTCAGCGTCATCTCCAGAAGACAACGACGACGACGAGTTCATTCCACCCTCTCCCCACGCCTACGACTTGGAGAAGGTCTCGACAAGCAGCAGGACAGCCATGCAAACCCCATCCGCTTCAACTGCTCTTGACCCTCCACTTCTTCCTCCTCCAGCGATCCACAGTGGTGGAGCATCCTCTCATATGCGGCGTACTCGTAAGAAGGCAAAGTTTGGCGGACTTACTGTGCATTGGGCTCGTTTCAAAAAGCGGATTGGGACAGGCACAGCACCTTCAAGCAGCTCAATGGTTGGGGAGAGTGCAGCAGAGAGCGCTACAACACGGGCTATTGGAGAACATGGATACGAAGACGATGTGGTCGATGAAGTCGTGGTTGATCGAGCTTGGACTGAGGAGATCAAGAGCACCGTCACTCCACATTCAGAACACGGAGCAACACCTGAGAAAACGGCCAGTCAACAACACAACAACGGTCCCAGCGAACCAGACAGCGTTCCATACGAAGGTTTTTGGAGCCTATGGACACCATTAGCAATCTTGAGATGGCGAACTTGGCCGTTATTGTTGGAAATCTTTAGCTCTAGATTTGTTGATGAGAAGGCGGAGAAACATTATGCGCAGGTAAATGAATACTTTTATTATCTCCAGCACTTTTACTCACTACATTTTCAAACAGGAGAGTTGGTTTCTCAAGAAATCGCTGGCAATATGGGCAGGTTTATGGCTGATCCTCAACTGGATTTTTGGAATCATCTTTATTTCTTTGTCGCAATTCACGCTGGGGGATAAAATCTTCTACTTTGGGGTATGTTAAATCTCACCGGACATACAGCCTATTGATCCTTGTCATAGATTGCTCCAATGTTGAGCTTACCAGTAATGTATGTTCTATTCTCCAAGTGTTAGTTTATAAGTATCTGAAGACATCCAGCTTCATGGTCATGTACGACTGGCCCCGAGATCGTCCCTATCTGTACCAGACGTTTCTCATCGTCTCTGTTTGGTGCTGGTAAGGTCTTTATAGTTTTAGCTCTTTATGCACATTAATATCTCTCAAGGGCTTTCTACCAGGTCATCTTCATGTAGGCGATGCCGTTATTCCAACCTTTTCACACTTGACGCCATTCTCAGTCTCGCTTGCGGCTATTATTCACCTGTACCGAAATGCAATGGTCGGGATTTTATGGCAACCTTTTATTACACAACCGTATGTCCCATCGCGGTTACAAATATTCCGGATCGTAGATCCTCATAATATGGGTTCACAGGCCATGCAAACCATCGCGCTCTTTGGTTTGAAGCTGAACAGGTTTCCCGCAGCACTGGGAGCTCTCACCTTCTTTCTTTTGTGAGTATCTGTCTTAACTGCTAACACACATGCGCTTGAATTTGATTTAGTGCTACCATCTCTGTCGCGCCCATTAAACCAACATGGGGTCGTTCAATGATTAACTTTTTTGTCTTTCACTCATGTACGTGCATATCATCCCATTACTCCACCTGTGATCCTGCAGGTTAATTTCTCTCTTCTTTTACTAGTCCTTATCTATGTGCATTACATGAGAGAAAGCGTACGTACCGCCTTGTGTTTTGCCCAAGAATTTCGTTGACACGGGAAGAGCAGTCAGAGCGGAGGCTGTTCACGTTGCGCGATCAACTCAAGGTCCAATACAAGGTAAGCTTAGCGATCACTGTCATCATAAACAACGTCACTAAACGTTTATTACTCCCTAGGCTACGCAGAAAGCACAGATCAATGAACGCAAGGCTGCAGAGTCCAAAAGGCGACTTACTTCGTATGTTCTTCCGAGATCCTCCCGTTTGAAAAATCTGCTGACTTGGGTACCACGATGCAGATATGTATTCCATGATATGTATTCCGAGATTATAACTTTTTATCGTGGTAAGCTAACCTCGTTATGATATCTACAGGTCCGCGTACCTCTCAATACGGCTCGTAAGTCGGCTTGCGTCTTGCACTGAAGCCTCTGTCTCACTATCCTGTGTTAGTCTTGGCTGTTCAAAATATGGAAGCTTCCGGAGCGATTGGCAAGGATCAAGAGATTGAATTCAACGCACTGTGCGGGAGTTTGAGTATGATGTCAAAGGGTGAGTGTGCCTGAACCAAGCGCTTCCTCTACGAGGCGCCACAATGATCGTCCCGCTAATGAACGCTTGCCGTTTTAGTCCTTAATGATGTCCTCGATTTGTAAGTAGGGTATCGCCTTTATTCGGTTATTTTGCGAGGAACAGGAGCGCTAATGAATGACATCGCTTGTTGACTTATCCAGTAACCGGATGGATAGTGGTAAATTCGAGTCTGTCTCAAAAGTAAGATCAGTCTGCAAAGACAGTGTAAATGTTTCTGACGATTTGTGTAGCCATATCCTTTCCATCAAGTCATGCGTTCAATGTTCATCCCTTTGCGAATGGCGACGGACGCCCGGGGATTGTCGTTCGAGACTGTTTTGGACACCAACATCGACATTGTATGCCCCATTTGAGTTTTTCATCTAGTTCAAGCTCACATTTTTTCAGATATCTCGCAAAGTTGCATATGAAACTCTGGGTCATACTCAAGAAACTATCCGAAAGTACATCAAGGAGAATCCTCAAGTCGATGGCATTGTTGTCGGAGATGAGACTCGCCTACGACAGATTATTACCAATCTCGCAAGGTATATCCTTTCCATTCAATGATCTTAATCGATTTTTACTCAAGTTTCCTTTAAAGCAATGCGTGCAAATTCACCCCGGCTGGTGGGAAATTGATGATTACCACTCGACTCATTCTTCCTAGCATTCCAGATGACAAGGATCCTCTTGACGTTGAGACTGCTAAAATCCCTCGCATTGAGAAACCAGAGATTCATCCCTCACCCAAGAACACCGACAAGAACTCTCATCACACTAGCAGCTATGCGAAAAATTTCGATATCGAGGATGAATACAACGAAAAAGATAGTCATCAGCCACTTTCGTCGGATCTGCTTACTGAACACAACAAACGTCACGCAACGTCTCCCTTGGAGCATATTGTTGTTCGCATAGAGATTACGGACACGGGATACGGAATCAAACCTACGGATATGGCCCAGGCTAAGCTTTTCTGTAAGTTTTTGATGGAAACCTAAACTTGGTTCAATCAAGTTCTGACATACTGTTTGTTAGCCGCTTTCAATCAAACAGAACAAGGTCGACAGCAAGGAGGAAAAGGAACAGGCCTTGGCCTTGCTCTTGTTCGGCAAATTGTCAAGCTTAGCGGTGGTCGTCTGGGTGTACGGTCAAAAGCGGGAGAGGGTTCAACGTTTTGGGTAGAGCTGCCTCTTGGAGTTGGGACGAAAACATTTGAATCGGGCCCTCCCGACCTTCCGGAGGGATCAGCTTCATCTTCTGGACTGAAACCCCTGCATCGTCAGACGCCGGCTCGAGATAGCAAGCGGGGTTCAACAAGCTCCCAGGCTCATGCTCGAAAGCTTTCAGGAGATCCTACAGGAGAAAATGGCAGGCAGATTCGAAATTCGGAGGAAGCGATGAGAAGCAGCGCGGCTCTTCAAGGAATTATGGAACAAGGTGGTATGTTTGAGATCAAGCTGAAGAAACTTTACGATGGTTCTGGTTCAACACCTCCTCCACATATTGTCGAGGATCCAATGGCGAAAGCGGCACTGGAGCTGACGCAAGCACAAGTCTCATCTACTTCCCTTCCCCTCAACGAGCCGCCCACCGGAGAGCTGGCTTCAGGACGTCATGACTCGGAAGTTACAGTCAAGCAGCTAAATGATGGTGATACGCCCTCGAACTCAATGGATCCTCTAAAACCGACAGTTGGGCAACGTCCGACGTATGTCGAATTGCCCTCACCGAATCTATATCCAGCAGACGATGAAACTCCTCCTCCACCAACCGATATGACATCCAGCACTTCAACTCAATCGACCGGTGACAAAACGTCAACTGCGAACCTCAAGCTATTCGACAGCAGTTTCACGCGCGGAAGTCCCTCAGCCTCATATGCAGCCCTGAATATCGAACCAAACTTGCCTGTGCTTGTTGTCGATGACGATCTGCTTACACGAACACTCATGAAGCGGATATTGACGCGATTGGGTTGCAAGGTTTCCTGCGCTGAGAACGGGGAGGTGGCTCTGGAAATGATACTTGGACAACGAATAACGTTAGGTTCAACTCCGGGCAGTGACGGTTCGGCCGGAGGCCCTATCCTTGAGCCTCCACTGTCGCTATCGGTGAGCTCAGACCAAGCTGTAGACGGAGAGGGAAAATATGCGGTAGTTTTCTTGGATAATCAGATGCCAGTGATGAGTGGTTTGAAGGTAGTCGAGAGGCTGAGAGATATGGAACGGTGTGACTTTGTGGTTGGGGTGACTGGCAATGCTCTGTTAACAGGTATGATTATTTCGGCCTACACACGAACTTGATATGACTAACAAAATACTTATAGATCAAGAGGAGTATCTCGCGGCTGGTGCGGATCGTGTGCTAACGAAACCCGTGCTAGAAAGAAATCTGAGAGACGTATTGGTGGAAGCTGATGAACGGAGGAAAACAAGACTAATAAACGATCCTGAACCCCGATCATGATTCATGTATAGACGATAACGGCCCTTTATTCATGCCTTTTCCCTTTTTCATTTTGGTTGTTAACATATTCAGTTCATTTGCTATCCGGGATTTGCGTATCTATCAATTACTTAGCCAGCATGGCCTACCTAGCTTCTATTCAGCATTATTCAATCAAGGGTTACTTATCGTCTTGGTCTATGGCATTTGAGGACTGATTTTGTATTTTTGGGGACGTGAGTGCACACATCATCGGAAATAGCCGATGTAGCAAGGCAGTCCGCCTTGGTCCCTTTGTCCACCTCTTTCCCTCGACTCCAACAATGTCTGAATCTCAACCGCAAAGTAGTTTATCAGACCAACAGCAACCCCAGGAAAAGGTAGATCTACCGTCGCGGTCTACACCGTCGCCAGACAACGGAGAAACAGGTAAATTTGTCCTCCACTATCGAACCCCAATTGAACCCTGGGTGTTATTTGTTCAGTTACTGACAATGACCATTGTCTTCGTCAGAGTTTAAGCTTTCTAGGAAGAGGGAAAGGGAAGTCTCTCTTGAACCTGCTACACCGACCGCCAGCAATGTAAGTCTCCTTCTGTGCACTGGCGTCATTGTATATATGCTAAGCTTTTGTCTGTTGTTGCGGCCTTCCAGGATACCGATCCAGCAGTTCGCGCCAGAAAGCACTCTGGCTTACCACTCAAAAAGAACCGACGTGTGCTTGATTCTACTGAAGAGGAAAATGAAGCTGATACTTCAGGCGGTAGAGGAGGTTCTGGATCACGCTCTGGCTCAGGTTCTCCTCCAAATGATCTTTCGATGTTAACTTCTCCGCGCCAGGAACTGAGGAGGAAGGTCCGACAAATTTCCCAAGGTGTCGAAGATATTAGTTGGAGGGGGCCTGAATTTGCCTCGCAATCGGAACCCAAAGACGTCGAAATCGAGGACGCAACCGAACCGGAGTCAGCGCCCGTTCTTGAGGATGCTCCTATAATCACCTCAACGGAAACCAACAGCAAACCCAATGGAACTCAGGTTGAACTCAAAAATGCTCCAGATGAAGACACACCTCCGAAGACGCCAGATGACCTAGCGTTATCACGGTCCATGGAAGATGTCAAACACGTTGACGCGGATGTTACGATGCATGCCTCGCCTGACAAAAAGGACGAATCGAATGAGGAACATATACAACTCCTTGCGGCTTCTGAAGCCGACGGGAAAGGGTTAAAGAGAAAATTCATAGAACGTGGTGCTAGCCAGGGCCCAACTGAAGGACATGTAGAGGGGAAAACACCTCTCGAACCTCTCAAACGACCTCGAGACGATGCGGATAAGGATGATAATCCACGAGTAGCAAAGAAACCCTCGCCTCCGCCGTCACCTCCCTTTTCAACTAGTCCATCCTCGCCAAAGATTGCTAAATCCGTATGTGCCTTCCGCGCTTATCTGAAGCTTACTCAATTTTCTTTTTATTTATTTTAGAATGGCTTTATGGCGTATGCCTCGACCAGCTCCCCTTTCTCTGCAGTAAAGGGCCAGAACATATTTTCATCATCCAAATCAGCGTCGCCAGCGCCCTCGGAACCCTTCACTCCAACTCCGGCTCCGTCGACGCCACTTGTTGATCAAGGCCCGACTTTTGGTGAATCTTCTTCATCGAATCCGAATGTTGTCAAACGTTCTGGTTTCGATGCTTTCACATCCACTTCGTCCCCCTTTAGCTCGTTTGCCCGTGCCAAGTCGCCTGTTCTTGGTGTAACATCCAAGTTGGGTAGAGCAAAATCTCCTCCTCGTAGCAGAGGAAGCCCTGCTTTAGCATCTAGCGCTTTCGCCTCATATGCAGGAAGTACGCATGGCTTTGCTCTTCATCCACAAAAACGTGCTCGCGCTACCTCGCCCGATGGTTCAGGCCCAAGCAATATTGAACGCTCGAACCCTTCGAAGAGTGTTTTCGGAGCCGAGACCAGTTCAAAGTCATCCAGCGAAGACGCTGAAGAAAAACGGGACGAAAAGTCATTTGGAGAAAGGCTGAGAGCTGCGAAAGACGACGAAGAGGAAGAGGAAGATCCATCAAAGATGCAGTTTACAGAACAAGACGGTACCCTTTTTTCTCATCGCACAGTCCTCTCTCAACTAATTATGAACCCAGTCACTACCGGCGAAGAGGAAGAAGAAACGATACACCAAGTTAGAGGCAAGCTATTCTCTTTAAACGGAAACGCATGGAAAGAAAGGGGGACAGGTCTTCTGAGGCTGAATGTTAAACAAGACGATGGTACTGGTGCTCGTTTAGGTACGTGTGCACCAAATGGCACCACAATTTCTCTAACGCCTTCCAACTTCATTTAGTGATGCGAAAGGATGCTGTTTACACTTTACTTTTGAACATTACACTTTTCCCTGGCATGCGATGCTCATTAGCTCAAGATCCAAGATACTTGAGATTTAGTGCCATCGAAAACGGTGTAGCAACCACATACAATCTTAAGGTTCCCTTCTTCGATCCCATTAATTGATGTTTGCTGATGTTAACCATTGCCGGATGTTTAGGTTTCCAATGCTAAAATTGCCCAAGATCTTTTGGAGGATATTAATGCCAATATCCCTTCGTGAACGCGTTTCTATTGCCGTGGCCTACAAAACACGAAGCCCCCTTGAAGCCCACTCATTGTTTACAGACAACATTACCATTTGGTAGAGACAAACCTTCGCATTCTGCTACCTATTCTTGGTATTGCGTCTTCTGTATTATCAATATCATAATCACGAACTCTATGAACCCGGATTATCTCATTCTGCGAGACGAATCTGGTACTTGTGAGATGACACGTAGGGTAGTAGTCTAAATCTCTCACGATTCCGGTCGCTTGTTTCAACCCTTCGTCCATCTCTAACATCGACAGTCGTTACCCGCCTATGCTTTAGCTTTCAGCCCAACACTACGCTCAACAGGTGGACTTTAAGGGCCTTCTCGCGTTTGGTTGAATTTGATCTCATGGAGGATCCTTCAATTATCTATATAACCTTGGGTTTGCTGGCAAGTTCGCTCGGACTAGTAAGTAGCGTTTTTGACGTTCTCTTCGAGATGACACCTTTCATCCTTGTTCTTCGAGTTGCGAATACTCTCTTCTAAGAGTTATGTCATGACGAAGAGGAAAGCTTTGGGTTAGGGTACAATCACCCTTGACTGAACCATCCACTTTGATTGAATTCGTTTGATAAACACTGACGCTCAATAGCTGTATACAGGTCTAATTTGGTGGTCTCCAGCACCAATAATTACATATCCTTCCGAAAAGAAGTACCTATCACGCAAGTCGCCAACCACACCGTTGCCTCTAACGAAGCTTTCGGATCCGTCAACCCACGACCTCACCATCGTAATACCGGCCTACAATGAGACAGAGCGATTACCAATCATGATGGAAGAAACTATCGCCCATCTAAAAAATCCTTCACTTAAAGGTAGACGAACCTTTGAAATTGTCATTGTTGACGATGGTTCGACGGACACCACTGCAGCATCCGCTTTGCAACTTGCAAAACAGTATTCTGATTGCGATATCAGAGTTATTACTCTTGAAAAAAATGTTGGAAAAGGTGGCGCTGTTAGGCATGGGATGCTGTATGCTGGAGGAGAAAGGCTACTTATGGCGGATGCAGATGGGGCCAGCGAAATCAAGGACCTGGAGAAACTGTGGAAGGAAATGGATATTATTGCGCCGTCTAAAACGGCTGGTGTTGTTGTGGGCAGTAGAGCACACCTCGTAAAATCCGAAGCAGTAGTGAAGGTACGCATTACTTTGTCTCTCGAATCACACTACTCAGACTATGAACAGAGATCTCTCCTTCGGAACATCCTTATGTATGGTTTTCATACTATCTTGAGGATTCTTGGGGTTGGGCATATTCGAGACACTCAATGCGGCTTTAAACTTTTCTCCCGCACGGCCGCTCAACAAATCTTTCCTGCCCAACATCTCCCTACATGGATATTTGATGTGGAGTTACTTCTTCTTGCCCAGCAACTTCGGATTCCAGTGGCTGAAGTTGCCATTGAGTGGCATGAGGTTGCAGGAAGCAAGCTGAACGTAATAACTGCGTCGATGCAGATGCTCAGAGATCTGCTGATTGTCAGAGCGAACCATGCTCTGGGTAGATGGACGGCTACTTCCTCCAAGATAAAGGTAGATTGATTAATGGAACTTCTTGTTGTAGAAATGAGCTCACAACTCGCAAACCCCTGAGATTGATTGTGTTCTGCTCCCATGGCTCGCCTGATTTTCTTGCGTATATAAGGGTTCGCTATTTTGATTTGTCTACCCAGTCAGCGAGAAGGAACTCCAGCTCCCCTCTCAGAATTTGGACAGTTGTATCGGATCCGTTTCGGGACTTCAAAGTATGCGACACCATAGAAGCCAATGAAGCTGAAGTCTTGCGACCTTGAGCAAAAGACTTCCGACGAGTCATCAAGGATACGAGCTTCATAATTTTGAATTGACCCATCTGGTTAGGAACCAGAGACGGTTGTGACTTTGTTCGAAAATTATGATCCCTGGAGCTGTCCGGTTAGCTAAGGTGCTGTTCAAGGAGAACCGCACCATGGCCATGATATCATCCCCTCAGTAAAGTATTTGATTTAAAAATATCGAATTAAAAGTGCTCAAGTCCCCCCTTCACCTCGTCGCGAAGCTGACGATACTCTTCCACTAGTGCTTTAACTCCAGACCACCAGTCTGCTTCAGCAATCGATTCAGTGATATACTGCATCGAGTCCAAATACGGAAAATGGCTCTCTAAAAACCTCGAAACTCCTATCGCAAGGGACATTGAGTTGACCTCTGGGACCTGTTGAGTATGTCCACCTGATCCTGCACTATCCGGCGAGACCCTGAATATCGTCAAGCTCCGTAGCTGATTGGCGGTCCTTCCGGCCGCGGATCGTTCAGTTCGCAATGTCGCATAATCGTGCAAACTAAAGTCGATCGACGCAACGAGGGTCTGTAAAGCTGGGCAGCAACGCGCAAGTATAATAACTGCAACGAGGGAAGGAGCTATTCTTCTAGTCGAAAGTGGCAGTCGTAATGATTCTAGATTTTTCCATGCGCCCCCCTCACAAATCTGTTGGATATCAACGTCTGTTATCAACAGCTGCGCACCAGAGAGCTCGAAACTCTTTAGCTGGACGCAACTAGCCAAGGGCAGCAACGACCCTCTGGACAAGACAAGCCCAGTCCCGTGCCCCGATCCACCGAGAAGCCTTAAATGTTGCAAGGACAATGGCGAGATCGCACCACAGGCTTCAATACATGCTTCAACGGTTTCGACGGATACCCAACCAAATGATGGAGAGAACGAGACGGTAATGTTTTGCAGAGTAGGAGCTGTCATAGAAGTGAGGATCTTGGCTACCTCTGTTGTAGGCCCGCAGAGCTCCAACGTCTTCAAAGTTGGAAACGGGATTGTTGACCCTTGATAACTTGCATCAAAGATCGAAGAGTTGTCCAACCGAACGCAAAGTTCCTCCAGACCCTCCAGCCTCGCACAATGAAGGATTGCAGAAGCCTGGACGGTGGTACTCTGCATTGTGAGATTGATGGTCTTGAGCTTATTAAATTCGCAGAGCAACCCCAACGAATTATCGCTGAGCCTGCCACGCAGGGTGAGGTTCTCAATCTTTGCCACTCCTCCAGAGGCAAAAGAGAGAAATGATGCTATAAAATCTTCCGTTGAATAGGTGACATCCGTGAAAGAGAGGGTTTGGAGTGAAGGAGAACTTCCTGCAAGGAAAAGACAATTAAGGTTCTCCACGTTTCGAAGGATGAGTGTTGGTATTGAGACGAGCACAGTGACAACTGCTGGGAAAATAGGAGGGTTGATGTGCGAGAGTCGAAGAAGAGCATGTCCTGCGATGGAATCTTGCGAACCGCAAAGGTAGAGGTACCGGATATTCTTTGCGTATTGACGGAGTCGATGAAGTTGTGAAGGAGTAACGGGTCCATTTATAGTCTACATGACATGGCAACGCTCGTCAGCGTTAATGCAAAACAGAGGGAAAGAAAATTCACGTAGGTATCATTCATCTTCGCAAAAGTGGGTAAGATCTTCAGAACAGGTATGATGGATTCCATCATGCGCCACAGCAGACCCATGGCAGGATCAAAGAAGGCTTTGCAGGTCAAAGCTGTGGCGAGTAGCCTTCGTCGAGTCGTTGTCCCGATTTCCCAGATGTCTTTGAAGAATGCATCGGGGTCGAAATACGAAAAGCAGATTGAGAGCAGGTCGGAATTTGCCAATACAAGCTCTTTAGCAGACTGGTTGCTACTGTAGCTGCCAGCAATGTTGGGACTATCAACACTGGTTGTCTCAATGCTGTAGACGATTAAGCGCTGTCAGTAAATACAACAACCTCATGCGAAAGACAGTCACATACTGAGCCGGATAGACGCATAAAGTGCCAGGGTCCTTCAGGTTATCAGGTTTGGCGACGTCCATTGAAGCAGATCAAGGAAAGGATGTTTCACAAACCACAAGCGGCTTCGCCATTTGAGACAGAGCAAACACAGCTCAAAAATAGCTTGTGGTCCAGAGTACCCTGTTGCTCCATTTCAGCTTTTGGTATCTGGTGATGAGCAATTGCAGAAATATACATCGTGCATTACACAACGAGAGGCTGTGTAGAATGGTTGCTCGGATAAAACGGCAGATGTTTTTAGAACGAGCGATGATGATTTCTCCCTGGCGTTAATGAAACAGATTAGCGAATGCTCTTCAGAGAGTACATAAATCCGGGCCTTGGAAAATCAGTGGATGATGTCGAGGGTGGAGAATTCAAGGCAGCCAAGCGCGGGAAAGCCCGAAACTCCTGGGCATTTGACATCCCTGATGACACTCTCCCTGTGTTCATGACTGTAAATCAAGAGCGACCTTGGCTTCCCTCCTTAAACCATATTTGAAACCTCTGGTTTTTGCTGATATATCGAGGGAGCTGCATCAAAGTGCTTCACGTTCAAGGGCTTTTTTGAAAGTCACCAGTCTGCGGTTGACCAGTACTCAACTTGAATCCAAATATCCAAACAACTTCGAAACTTCGAAAGCCCAAGTACTGGGAGCTGTACAGATACGTTAAAATGTCCATCTACTTTACAGTGAGTTCACGACCTACATCCAGTGAACACTTTTGATTCTCAAGTTCTCAACTTTTAGCTCTGTATCTTCTTTGGGTGCTAACCCTCGGGATATTATGGCTGCGAACATTACTCAATGCCATATATGCCTTCACGGATACACTTTGGCTTGGGATGCGATATTTTAGGCATGTCTCACACTCCGTTTCTTCGAAGCCTCCAGAACAGACTCCGTAATTTGGAAGCTTCAATCGTAAGTTCGAAGTCTTGCTGTTTCTCTCTTAAAGTCGGGAATTACAGTCTCCGAATTGACTCTGTCGATGACTTCGAACTTGACCAAACCTTAACGAAAAAAAAAATCACTTTCGCGATAGATCAAACCTCTTTCCCCTTCCCGTTTCGTTCTACCGGCCTCCTGACTCTCTGGATCTCGGATCATCAAAGTTTGCCTACAATGATCTTCTTTGACGCTATCTTTGGCCTAAATTCATAGCTCTTTAGTTTGGCAATATCCAGAACGCTGAATACTCTCTGAGACTATTTGTGAAGATCAATCATCAGGTCACTCTACCCCTCCTTAAGATACCATGCACGGTTTCTCAAAACGCCGGCGAAGACGTCCAAAATCATGGGACTATCTGACATCGGAGGTATTCCATTGCTGAACGTTAAGGCTAAGGGCGCTGTACTGACTTTTGTTCCTACTGGCGAAAGACTTTCAACAAATTGCCTTCAAACTTGTAACTCGATTTGGCAAGAGCACTGTCACAGTTGGTTTATAATGAAATGTTCTTTCTCCGAATACCTCACCCGCTGCCTCTTAACCAGTAAATCTTGATCACCACCCAGCAAATCCAACTCTCAACAATGAGCAAAAGAGACGTAATCAACGACCTCAAACATAGCCCGAAAACATGGTGCCCGAGCTCTCTACTTCCATTTACGGAAATACGGTCTCTGCATCGGATGTCCCACAATCGGGAAAGCGTTTACAGATAGAATTGTTATTGGTACAGGCAAGTTAACATTTTGCTCCGTATACTTCCTCAAACAGAATCTCTAATTTTATCACCACTGATAGTTTTAGATCCCGAAAGTTAAGCTTTCGAAGATACATTCAAAACCCCACACTACATCAGTCCTGAGTCAATTCAAGAATTCAACCGACAATCGATTTGTCTCCCGCATTACTTTTATATCGGAGGGTGCGGAGATGCCCTACACTATTGTGAGCAAGGCTTCAAGTATGAATATTTTCTAATTTAATCAATCTCCCATCCCGTTTCTTGCAAACCATCCCGTACGTCACATTGCCCTGTTTCTCTCTGTCTTTTTTTCAACCCCAGTTCCTCCCCATAAGCCAATGTCACTTCAACAATGGGCATGATCAGTACAACCCGCCAAGGCAAATGGCACTCCCTTTTAAATTTCTTGGCACATCAACTGCAACAGTCGTCACTGAAATCCCCTCGCTCAAACCAGATCAAGTTGAAAGTGGATGCTAATTGATATGATGGCCACGTTAATCGGCCTAACTACACTACAGTGTTCCATCACTCTTCGGGACACCAAGTAGTAGTCAGTCGTTTTCAGGTCATCGAGATCACATTTGTCAAAAATTATTTTTCATCACGATTAAGACAGATTATTTGCACTACTCTACGAGGCCATTTACTTTCAAGTGTTCCCAATATTATTCAAATCCGTTTTCATTGTCGCCCTGCCAAAACCACTTGTGGGACACTGTGTGACGTCGCGTGTGACACACTATAGTTAAGGCCTGCGGGCGATGACTAACAGTTTTCCCATACGCAGAATGAAAGTGTACATGTCACACTCTTTCTGCCCACATCCTTACCCGAATTCCCTCTCCTCTAATTCTCGTTATATCTCCACAGCGCTTGTTTAATAACTTCTGTACTACCTCCATTTGCGTCACATTTTTTTTCCAATGAAAAATGTAGGTTCAACCTGTCTCAAATCAAAAAGCGCGAGTACAGTTTGTTGGGTTGAAAGCAAATTTCTCTATATACCTTGTTTTAGAAACTCATAACATGAACAGAAAAAATCCAGATTTTGCATGTAGTAAGCTTGAGTCTGTATCATAATGTTCGCCAGATATTATGGATGGAAATTCTGAAAAATGAGTGACCTACGGAGAAGTGTCCCGATGAGTGATGGTGTCCCAAAGAGTGATGGAACACTGTAAATTGGGCTTATGCCGACCCGAATATCATAGTCGCTTACTTCCTTAACTATCAGAGCTCACCGAGTGCATTGAAAGCTAGAAATATCAATAATACTGAGGACTCAGCTGACCAGATTCTTCATTCCAGAATAGAAGAAGACGATGAGCCCGTTCATCGCCAGAGCTCAAACTCGGCGGCGAAGCCGGCCCTTTAGTGCGCCTCTCGCCATCATCCCCGAACCTCAACTCGAATCATCCATGTTACTTCTACCACAAGAACTTATTAGCGAGATCATTTTTCTTCTTCAAGACGACAAAGCCACACTCAACTCCTTATCTCTTGTCAATCGTACCATTGCTCATGAATGTCAAAGCCACCTATTCTCGCACATCGTTGTGCGCGGTCCCAACAAGCCGATGCACCCATTCGGCGGCAGCGCAACCGCTTTATCAAATTTGCTCCAATCTTCTCCTCATCTCGCAAAGCATGTACGCTGTCTCGAACTATTCGATACAAAACGATACTGGAAAATAACATCTCCTCGTGTGGATAATTCCATTGTGAAGAGGTGGCTGCCCGAGGACAAACATATAGCCCGTTGCATACCCAACTTTACAAATCTGGAGGCCTTCATTATTCAATTTCTCATGAATATTTATGAACCGCAGCCGAAGGAAGTCCTACAAGGGCTTTTGGATTGTTGTAAAAGCGTCCGCCGCCTTCCGCACATTTCATTTGTGTGCATCTCCTTCGTTCCAGATCTATCGTTCATCGAAGAGCTGTTGAATTTGAAGCATTTATGGATCTGCGAGGTTTTTTACGAGCCGACGCAAACCTCTCATACATCCCCCAATTCGAATCCGAATCCCATTCATCTACAATCGCTCTGTCTGGAGCAGAAATCCTCCAACGGCATACCATATCATTACTTCCTAGACCCCTCTTGCCGATTCTCCATCACAACTCTCCGCAAACTAGCGATAAATCTAGCTTATGCTTCTAGCCCAGGAGATAAATGGCATTACACCCAAATCTCGAACTTGCTTGACCTCTGCGCAGATACATTAGAAGAACTAGAACTGGCACCGTCCCTTTTGACCTTTGGTTAGTTGCAAATGTTTCCCCCAGAACCATTTCTTGGTCGATTGATGGAAAAAAAACATTTCAGTTCCACTCAACGGCGAAGAAAAAGATACTCTAAATCTCGGTAAACTCACGCGGTTACGTTGGCTCAAAATACACCTCCGCGAGAACGATTCTGCTTACAGAAACTTTCCGTGGCTGCCTACCCTACTCGACTCATTCGGCCCTATCAATCCGAATTTCCAGGAATTGGTGATATCTCTCTCTGTCAGGTTAACCGCGAATGTGATAAATATCGATAAAGCGCTCTGGAAAGCTGTATTTGACTGTCTTTTGGACGACAGGTTTGAAGGACTCAAAGCGTTGACCATCAACTTGAATGTCCAATTCCAAGAAACACCCGCGGAAGGCCGGGAGATTATTATCGATGCGTTGCAGGCGTTGTATGGTGTGGGCAGACTACGAGATCGTGAAAACATGGATTTGGCAATCAATATTTTGAAAGGTTATTTCGATGCTTTTTTGGGTGTATTTGATCAAGAACTAACACATGTTTCTGTAGGAGCAACGGAGTGGCGCCCTGATAATTTCCCTCCGAATCATCCTGACTGGCAGCCGACCCCTGCGATTGTGGACTTGGGCTAGCTACTTACAAGAAGCACAGCCGCTGTTGTCGAAATGCAAATATCAAGAATAGACACGAGAGATTGTAAGCGTTGGGTGGTATAGGAAGACTATGAAATTGTGAGGACCACTGATGATTCGTCAACCGATCCTCTAACCGGAAAGGACTCGTGCTTTGACTACCAGTACAGGAGATAAGGGTTGTCATGTATAACTGACTAGTGAGCGGCTTGAAGCTGTGGGCCTGGCCAAGCTAAGCCATCGTAAGGCCGAAAGAAAGTACTAGTAGAATCACCTGTTTGTAGTTGATCGAGCAAGGCCGTGCATTGGCCGTATTTCCAAGCGGCCACTGTCCCGCAATCTTGTATAGCCTGGATAGGATGCAATACGGAAGTAAAGTGATGCGCACGGACCCTTGCTAGCGTGAGACTTGATCGACAAACGACAGACAGGCCAAGAGTTTTTCGACACAGACAGACCCAACGATGAACATCGGGGCACTGCTACAAGACTCGCCCTCCGAAGAACGTCGTCGGTCCGGCACCAACTCTGCAGACCCACCCAATTCTCCCCAATGGCAGCGCACCACCCAACAGCAGCATCAGGCCCTTCCTCCTCCTCAAGACTCACAGCAGCAGCAGGGCTGGTCACCACCAACTACAACTACATCAACATCCAGATCCAGAGCGAATTCGAACGTATCTGCAGCTCAAACCATCCGCCCTGGTGCTTCACCACGTCATGCGGGGTTCACACCCGTAGCTCAGCCTCCTATCAGACCCCACTCATCGTCCACATCCACATCTCCTTCGATTCCATTGTCGACTACCCCTGCGTCTGGTCCGAGTCCGTCGTTGCTTGCTGCTACAGCTACAGCTTGGAATTCTTCGACGACTTCAGGTGCGGGGTCTGCGTCCCAGGGGTCCGGACCACGTATGGATTGGGACAGAGATAGGGAAAGAGGAAGAAGACTTTCGAATGCTACACTAGTTGGTCCAGGTGCACCCGCTTCTTTTGGTATGTCTTTTTTTTCTCTCATTTCATTTACGACCTACTTTTTTTTTGTTCTTGGCTTTTCAACTTTTATTCTCACATACAATTTTCAGACGAAAAACGTCCACCCAACTCTACATCCGGTTCAACCACACCCATGCCTATGCCACGACGTGCAAGCGGCGGCGAACGCGACCGTGATCGAGAGGTCGACTATCTCCGCGAAAGAGAACGAGACAGGTCGTACGGTCCACGCGACCGAGACCGAGAATTTTCAACCTCCCGAGAGGTTCGAGACAGAGACAGAGACGCCCCTTCCCTCCCAGGACCCGGAATAATGGGTGCACCCGACATCATCACCGGAAGAGATAGGTCGAATTCGAGGACTATGCTTCGGCCTACTTCGTCCAGCGGTGGTGGTGGGCATGTGAGAGAGGCGTCCAGGGATGCGTCCAGAGATGCTAGAGATAGAGATAGAGACCCAAGAGACAGAGAACCACTGCAAAACCCACACCCGTTCATACACCCCCACGGACACATCTCTCGAGGGAGTGTAGGGTCAGGTTCTGCTGTAGGCGCAAGTGGTGAACGCGGTGTATCGAGCGAGAGAGGTGGTGGTCATCCAAGTCACTCCCATACGCATCCGCATATCCATCCCTCTCACCCGACTCATCCAACGCACCCAGGACACGTCCACCCACACGCCCACCCTCATACGCACCCGCACAGTCATACACATCCGCATCAACACCCGCATACGCATCATGTACATCACGCGCATGGGCATACCTCTCATCCCTCGCATCCTTCTCATCCCGCACATCCCTCGCATCCAGCACATCATACTCATACCCACCCACACCCACACCCTCACCAACATCAACACGCAGGACCGCATACGCACCATCACATCGTTCATGCGCATGGTCCTTCCACCGGTGCAGCAGGTGGAGGTGCCGCTTCCAATGCACCGAATGCACCGAATGCACCTCCGTCAGCGGCAGCATCGAGAGCGTCGACTGTTGCGCCTCTTCCTCTACCTGCAGGCGGTGGTGGTGGCGGTGGCGGAGCGGGAGAAACGATGAGTGATGCGGTTGGTGGTGGTGGTGATATCAAAGAGAGAGAAAGAGACAGGGAAAGAGACACTGGAAGTAGCGATAAACTTCCCGCCAACACTAACACCAGTCCTGAACGTGTTGGAGGTTCTACGAGCTCTGTTAACACTGGACCTGGATCTGGAGTAGGCACTGGCGCTTCGACCACTTCCACTTCCTCTTCCACTTCCAACGCACCTGCCTCAACCTCAGCTTCTTCCAATCCACCCGCCTCCTCCACAAACCCCTCTTCATCAATCTCAACAACAACAGCAACAACAACGGCACCGACCTCAAGTGGTCTCCTCCAACCTATATCCTCTCTACCGCCTCAAACAGGTCCACCCCCTCAGACGCAATACCAACATCGGTTTCATACGCAGTTTGTTGGTGTTAGTGGGGGTGCGGTCGGTAGTGGTGGTGGTGGAGGTGGTGGAGGGGCTGTTGTAGGGGAAAGACAGGGAGGAGGGGGAGGAGGAGGAGGGCAGGTTAAAGAAGAACGAGATAGAGATGGGAGACAAGCGGGAGTGACGATGATAAAAGAAGAGAGGATGCCTTCGAGAGTTGGAAGTCCTGTTGGGTTTGGAAGAGAACGAGAACGAGAACGCGTTGGTGAGAGGGAGAGGGAGAGAAAACCTTTGTCGAGTGTTGGACCTGGACCTGGATCTGGAGGGAGAGATGAGAGAAGGATCGTTTCTGGCGGTAGTGGTGTGAGAGACCGCGACCGCGAACGAGAATACCCAGACCACTACCCTCCCTCCCATCCTTCATCAACCCAACCACAACGCGGAGGAAGCCACTCACTCAGCCATGGTCCCTCTCCCCATCTACATCCCGCTCACGTAGCCTCAGCTTCGGGTTCAGGTTCGGGTTCGTCTCCGTACGGTCCACCTCCTCCTGGTGCAGCTCCGCACCCTGGCCATTCTCCACATCCCACTCATGGGCCTCCAAATATGGGTATGGGTATGGGTATGAGTATGAGTATGGGTCCTTCGCATCACGCTCAACAAGGACATCATACACCTCAAAGCCAGAGCCAGAGTCAAAGTCAGAGTCAAATCCATCCACATACACCCCAACATCATCCTATGTACATTCCGCCTGGTGCTGGCGATGCGATGTTGATTGATGACCCGCAGATGTCTCAACACAGCGGTGGCGGCGGTGGTGGAGGAGGGGGAGGGGGACATATGGGGCCTCCGGGGTATCCCGTGCCACAGCAGCAGCAGCAGCATTATGGACCTGGACCTGGTGCTGGTGGGCCGTATGGACATGCGGAGTATCCTGTTGGACAGGGGTATAGAGATGTGAGGGATGGAAGGGATAGGGATATGAGGGACCCAAGAGATCCGAGAGATAGGGAGATGAGAGATCCGAGAGAAAGAGAACTAAGAGAGAGGGAGATGAGGGAGAGGGAGCGGGAACGGGAGTATAGAGAACGGGAACGCGAACGAGAGATATCGTATGGTCCGAGAGACAGGGAGAGGGAAGGGGTGTACGTTGGCCGCGACCGTGAACGAGACAGAGACAGGGATAGAGACAGGGATCCAAGAGAACGAGATGCGTTCAGAGAGCGGGATGTTCGGGACATACGCGAACGTGAGCGGGACAGAGACAGAGATCCACGAGAACTAGGAGGAAGCGATATGAGAGGGGTAGACGGACATATCTATCCTCCTCCTCACCATCACGCTCTCAGCCACGGCCCTCCTCATCCTCAACACATCGCACTCCAACACCCCAATCAACATCCCATATCTCATCCTCATCCTCATCCTAACGCACACCAACATCTCTCTCAACACCAACACCCACACCCACACCCACACCAGCTCTCTCTTCCACATCACGCGCACGCGCACCCCCAGTCTCAACAACACCCTCACCCTCACCCTCATCCGCACTCGCAACACCCTCAACACCCTCATGCTCAACAGCACCCGCACCCACATGCACATCAGCAGATGATGGGACACGGACACGAACTCGTACATGGACCCGGTATAGCTCACAGTCAAGGCCATCCCCAACAGCAACAGCAACAACAGCAACATATAGACGACGCGTGGTATGCTAATGCTAATCCCAGTGCCAACCCTACTACTGGTGGTGGTGGTGGTGTGAATCCCAATGACCATCCGGGACATATTGAGCTTCGACGAGAACGGGAGAGGAGGGAGAGGGAGCGCGAAAGGGAGGTGATGGGTGTGGGTGTGGGTGTGGGGAGAGGGATGGATGTGAATATGATTATGGGTATGGGTATGGGTGTACCTGGTGAGAGGGATATAAGGATGTCCGAAAGGGAGAGAGGTGCAAGGGATAGAGATAGGGACAGAGATATCGTTGAACGCGAACGAGATCGTGATGTCCGAGATAGGGATAGAGATAGAGACAGGGAGAGAGACAGGGATAGAGAGAGAGAGAGAGAGAGAGAAAGAGAAGAAGCACAAAGAATCCAACAGCAAGGTATTGCTGCTCAACATGTTCAACTTCAACAAGCGATAGCTCACGGGCATCATCTAGCAGGGCATTCTCATTCTGATCATGCACATGGGGATATTAACAATACCACTACGAATGGGACGGGCCAGCTTCATCGGAACGTGTATCAATCTGGAGGACATGCTTCGTTTTCTTCACAGCACCAACAGCAGCAGCTTCAAGCTCAGGCTCAAGCCCAAGCCCAAGGTCAAGGTCAAAATCCACAAACCTTCGGAATGGGTATACCCATGTCAATGCCAATGCAGATCCAACAACACTCAGGACCACCTATCCAACCCCAACACGGAGCCGCTCAACAATCCTTACAGACGCACGATTCGTCCGAGTATTTGGAGTTGCAGGATGATGAAGCCGCTGCGAACGCTCGCATCAACTCGTTTGCGTCTCTTCATTCTGCTATTTCGTTGAGCATGAATCGAGCCAGTGCCAGTGCCGGTGCCGGTGTCGATGGTACTGGTGTTAATGCCGGTGGTATTGTCGGTGGTGTTGGCGGTATACCCAGCTCAACTGGTCTCGCATCATTATTTGCGCCTCCCACCGAACCCACCCCCGCTTCTGTAGCAGCTACGATCGCAGAGCTGTACGAAGAGGAGAAGGGGAGGTCGAGGGTGAAAGTTGAGTTGGGGACATGGGTGTACCCTAAGGTTCCGTTTCCGTATTTCTTTGAGCTTGGTGCGGGGTTGGTGGGGATGAAAGATAGGGAGGATGAGAGGGAGAGGAGGGAGAGGGAGAGGATGGAGCGTGAGAGGGCGTGGAGGGAACGGGAGGAGAGGGAGAAAAGAGAGAGGGTGGAGAGAGAGAGGGTGGAGAGAGAGGAGAAGGAACGTGTTGAGAGGGAGGAGAAGGAGAGACTTGAGAGGGAGGAGAAGGAGAGGAAGGAGAAGGAGAAGATGGAGGAAGGGGAGATTGAGGAGGAGGGTGAAGTGGATGAGGATGGTGCGGATAAGGAGAAAGCAAAAGAAAAAGAGGTGGTAAAAGCGGGAGATGATAAAGAACCTGCGGCTAAAGGCAAAGAACGAGAGAAAGAAGTCCAGTTCGCAAAAGATGTCAGAGATAGAGACGACGCTCGTCGAGCAGAAGCCGCCGAAAAACAACTCCTTCATCAACTCTCTCGACCCCCCAGTCCAATGCGTATCACCGATCCACCACCCCCCGAAGCACCTCAACCCCTCATCGACATCGAAACCCGCGCCACCATCATCATCCCCTGCGGATTCATCCCCACCGAAAAACCACTCAAACCTCATCTCTGGGGCGGCGGCGCCTTCGCTCCAGGCCGTGCAGCACGCGCCTCCAACGCCGCCAAGCTCCGCCACCGCTCCTCCACCAGCCGCTCCATCAACCTCCTCACCGGTATCCACGTCGAAGCCGGCAGCCGCTGGTCCCGCAAAACGCGCCGAGTCTACACAGACGACTCTGACATCTTCCTCGTCGCCATCCACGCGGGTTGGATCACCTGGAGTGGGGCTTGGAAAGCCAAAGAGAGGGGTAGAGATGTGAGAGTTGATCTTAGAGTTATCAGAGTGGCTGGGTCGGGAGTGAGGAATATTTTTGCGACGGGGATACATGGGTCTAGTAAAGATCTGGGTGTGCATGATGGAGGAGATCCGAATTTGATCAAGGAAGAGATGATTGGGAGGTTTACGGGTGGGTTTGGAGAGAGGTGTTTTAATCCTCTTGGGAAGACGGGGAGGATGTTGGGTGAGGAGGTTGATGAGTATGAGAGTGAGGTTGAGGCGATGAGTGTGGGATTCGATGATCCAGAGAATGATGGTAGATCGCTTGTGAGTGGTGGATGGGGTGTTGGACATGATGGAAGTGCCATTGAGATTGTCAATGTGCAGTTTGTTGAGGTTGGTCTCTTTCTTTTTCTGTTTCCCGTTCTTTTTTTCATCGCTGATGTTGTGATACAGCGTGGTACAGCACAAAAGGGACCCGGACTTGGTCGTCGGAATCGCTCACAACGACTTCTTGAGTATGCTGAACGACGAGCGGCTGTTTTGGGTCAGAGCTTCGCGCCAGCTGTTCGGCTTGCTGGTCGGAAACGGAGGCGTCATTGGGACAACTGGCCAGTCCAGCCACGACGCCTACCTAACGCTGCTGTGCTTGATGTGATTCACGACGCGGATGAAGATGATCTCGAAGAAGAGTTGAGACGACCTACAAAGAAACCAAGGCACGAAGATGAGCAAAAACTGATGGATGTGTGCACAATGGTCTTTGGAATGGGCGCTTCAGCGGATTTACTTGTTGGGTAAGTTTTTCCTTTTTCTTTTTGAACGATGGTATGCATTATATTGACTTGCTTTCCTAGGTACAAGTACATTCCAGACTTGCTACAGAACGTTCTCTTCCCAACCTCTCCTGCCAGCTCTCCATCTCATAAACGACGCCGTACAGACGACGATGACATCGAGATGATGGATCTTGAAGTTGAAACACCTGTTGTAGCCGTTCGAGAACCCATACGACCTGTCATTCTGGAGACTACTAAGGAAAGATATCTCCTCTCTCCAAGTGCCGATCAGCCGGATGCCAATTCCGGACGATCCTACGATATTGCTCTCATCCTTGAAGCAGAAGTAGTTGTCGAAGAAGAGCCACCTGTTGAGGCTGACGCCATTGAAGGCAAGCCTATGGAGATTGAACCCACTCCTTCGGCAGATGTGGCTCCCGAAGCTCAGGTTGAAACTACTCCCAAGCCTGGTTCACCAAAAGAACTTCCTCCAGCTGAACCTATCGCCTCCATGGAGCCAAAATCTTCCAGCAAAGAACCTGAGGCTAAAGCCACCACGCCTATTCCTTCTCCTCAACCCCTCCAACACGCCACGTCGTCCGATCCTCTCAGATCCACAACTTCGCCAGTACACTCCCCCGAACCTACTGCTGAAGACGATGCTGGTTCCGCACCCCCTTCAACTCCACCTCCCGAAACCCGACAAAAGACACCAACCATACTCGTCGAAGATGAGATCATCAAACCGCAATTCGCTGTCCAGGTGTTGCAACAAAATCTGAACAAGAACATGCTGAGATTCGCACCTGAGGGTGTATACGTGTATGATGGTTCTGGAGATGCGATGGGTATGGAGACCGAGTGGGTAATCCAGGTGAAGAATTGGAAGTGGGCTCCAAGAAGCTCGAAAGAAAAATTATTTTGAATATTGAAGCTCTCATTTTTTTTTGGTTGATTGTTGTGAACGACCTATCTCATTTTCATGTTAGCTCTGTTATCTCTGTTATGTCGATTTTGATATTTATCCATCTCATGTTTTATATACATAGCTGTAGATCTAGATTTGCTTATGCCAACAACGCTGCGTTTCTCCTACTGTTCGGTGTTCTATGCCTAATTCAAGTTCACAGTTGTAGGTGTTGGCTGCCAGCTGGGATGATTTGGTGGGAAATTATCGGGGCGCCATTCTATGTGCTCTACAGAAACATCCGTTAGGACTTGCATCAAAAATATTGAGCTGTCGCAAGAACAAACCTCCCAAAAGGTTGATCGCAAAGTCCATACCTTCGCGATCTCGTAATCTGCCTACACCATCTAATGCTTGCAAAGCACTGAGGACGTACAGGCCTTCGCCGGGTGCTCCTCGAAAGTAGACATTGATGGTCAACGCCTTCAGTCCTTTAAATCCGTCCTCCAAAAGACAATTAATAGCATCTTTCCACCCTGCTTTATCGGTATCCATCGTATCGAAGGTTAACCTGACAGTGAGGGATAACACCAATTCCTGGAAATTCGAATTGACAGGGGCAAATGATTTGAGTAGTATGGGCAGCCATGGAAGGTTTCTGTAGGTAGAATCACTATGGTGAACTTGTATTTTGAGCCAACGTAACCGCGCGAGTTTACCGAGATTTATCGCACTGGTCTCTCCGTTGGTTACTGAGGCCAAACCATTTCAGATTTCAGATTAGGCTTATCTCAAGAACAAATATTCGAAAAGATTTTGAACTCACCCAATGTAAATACAGAGGGTACAAACTCCAGTTCTTCCAAGGTACTCGCGCACAGGTCAAGCAACTTCGCGATCTGAACGTAGTGCCGGCCAGCTCTCGAGCTGGAGGCAACATTTATCGCCAGCTTGCGGAGCATAACAATGGAGAATCGACAAGAAGGGTCCAGAAAATAATGATATGGTATGCCGTAGGATGATTTCTGTTCCAGACAGAGCGATTGTAGATAAATGGGGGGGTTAACGGACGTTTGAGAGGTTTGTGCCGGTTCATAAAACCCCTCACAGATCCATAAATGCTTTAAATTCAACCCCTCTTCCAAAAACGACAGATCCGGAACATCGGATATACACATAAACGAAACATGCTGAAGACGGCGGAGGACATTTTGACAACAACGCACGAGGCCTTGTGGAACCTCTGTCGACCCCAGTGGGAAATCATTCATATGAAATTGAACAATGAACGCTTCCAAATTTGTGAAGTTGGATATACAACCAGCGATATATCTGTCCTTTGGCAACCACCTCTTCACCGTGGAATCATCCCCACGAGAAGTAGAAGCTCTCCTCCGATATCGCATAGTATCAAATAATTCAAGACACCTAACGTGTCTCGCAAGATGAGGAGAGGACTGGAGCAACTGCTTTAGGGCGGCTGCGCTACCACCAAAATCATGTAACGGCTTGTTGGGACCACGCACAACTATGCGCGAGAATAGATATCTTTGGCATTCACGTGCGATGGTGCGATTGACCAGAGATAAAGAGTTTAAGGTAGATTTGTCGTTTCGAAGGATATATATGACCTCGTTCATAAGTTCTTGGGGCAGAAGAAACATGAGTGTTATCACGGCGTGATGGTCGGAGGTGAAAGGAAATTGATCGATGTGACGTCGCCGTCTCTGAATAGATCTGCGTCATGTTGAAGAGCTTAGAATTTTGTCAAGAAATGATTCGGTTCAAAACATTAGCTCGATTGCAATCTTGGTCTCGAATCCAAAGATATATATGGCTAACGAACTTTCTACGAAGTTAATGCCATCAACAATAGTGCCTCTGGATTTAGTAATTTAATCCGAATGGTCATGCATCATGGTCAAAATTCTCGATTCTGAGCCTCTTTAGCCCAGGGAACAGCCCGTAAATATACTTGGCCATCTCTATGCCTACGTTAATATGCTTCACAAGGTCGACATCTTCTACGTCCGAGTCGTCGTCATCGTCGTCATCCTCTGCCTTTGATCCCTTGTTACCAGTCAAGTTGTACAACGACAGCTCTTGAAGACCATGGACCCACTTGAAGCCCAGATCTCGGTGTAGAGCCGCGACTTCAGATGGGTCGGATGGGACACCGACACAGGTGGAGAGGCTCTTCAGGTTCGGGCATTGTTGTGCCAGGATTCTAAGAGCATCCAAAGAGAGAACCTCATCTCCTTCTCTACCACCGGACGGCAGAAGCTTCAAATACTCCATGCCCCTCCATTCGCCACAGGCACACATCGAGAGCAAATCTCCGTCCGTCAGCGTCATTGAACCGCAGGTCAGTTCAAGGTGCCTGAGCGCGTGGCACGATTTCAAAGGCCCAAGCCACGTCCAGGATGCTTGCTTGGAAGAACCTTCGGGGAAGGCCAGAAGGAGTTTGTAAAGCAGGTTATTGCTGTTTTCTATAAGCCTCCCAAGGCAAGATGAAATAAGGTCTGCTGAGTCTCGTTCGGAGTCGTCGGAGTGGAATTGTAGAGTTGCTTTCCTGAGTGTGGGGGTTCTGATGTGAGCCAACAAACGCCCCACGTTCGTTGGATCACCTGTCAAGCAGAGCGATTCCAGATTGCAGAAGGTAGAAGTGGAATCTGCCCAGACACTCTCGACTTTTGGGTGATCCTCCATTTCCAAAATCAAATCTCGAAGGAGTGGAAGTTGTGACATCTTGACGATCATTTTATATCCTAATGTTGCTTTCTGGAATCCCAGCCGGAGAAATTGCAAATTTGAAAAGCGATCGAGGACATTAAGGGTTTTAGAGGTGAGATAACCACATAACTCGATCTTGGTCAACACCTTGGTCGCCAAAGATACGTTGACAAGTAAATTGGCAGCAAGCGGCTCATCTGTCCAATGTATTTGGTTGATTGAATAATCTTGGAGGTTGGGTGATGTCGCAAGGAAAAGAGAGTGTCGGTGACCATGCGAAGATGAATTCGTTGACTCAATATAAACTGATTTGAGACGAGGAATTATTGGCGTTGGACGATACAAGGGCAGAATCATATATATCCAGTCAAAGGCCTTGAGGTTCGGGGAGGAGTCAAGAGCACGAAAATGTTGGATTCGACGTGCGTATTGATCAAAGATTTTGAAGTCTTCAGGCTCTATGGCGTTGATCACGCTCTGTGGAAATTCCAGAACACATTTTCAGTGAAGCGATGAAATCCAGGAGCGACTCGCTTACATTCTTGTCACTGTCATACCCTGGCAAAAGCCTCAGCAGTGGTTCGAATGTATCGATGACTCTCCAAAGTGTATTTAACGCTGGCTCACAAAAGCCCCTGCAAGTAACGGCAGCGTTACGGAGTGTAGATCGATTTGTTTCCGTATCAGAATCCTCAAAATCGAGTTTTTCATACTGGAAATCCGTTTGGAGGAAATTGAAGATGTATTCCAAGAGATCACAATTTCCAAGAACGGCTTCTCGAGAGATCATGGGTAGCGGGAGGACGACTTCAGCTGGTGGGTTCGCTTCTTGATGATTTCCAGAGTTAACATTATAAAGGGCAAACCAAGAGGTCTTCGCACTGAATTCAACAGCAGAAGAGTGAAATTCAGTAAAAAATTTCTAAAGTGTCGCTATCGTCAGGTAGAAACGCACAGATCGAGCACCAGAGCTGTACGCTTCACTTCCTGGCTGTCCTGAGTGAGACAATTCTCTTCGGTTATCGATGTTTTTGCCTTGGAAAATTTAGGGGAGATTTTGAACGCTTCAGCGGTTGTTTCGAAGTTAGACATCATGGATGTGTGAAAGCCTGGGGTGCTGGACGTGCTGCCTCGAGGGTAAGAGCAGTTCGGCATATATAACGCCAAGCGAGTTGATTGATTTCACCCTTGTAATTCTTTCATTCATTTTTCTGGCTTGCCTTGCGTACTTTATCCTGAGCCAAAAGTTCAATAACGAGTGGGAATAGTGACAGAGGCAAACGACTCGGAACCTTGTTGAGCAGTATTTTTCAGGTTCCCAGGTTTTTGATTCCCTATCAATCGAGAATTCGTTTTCGCAAAAGGCAGATACACGAACTTGAGTTTTATTATTGATAGTAGATGAGATAGTACTATTATATGGCCTGTAGAAACGGCGGATCCATCAGAATCTGCATCTCCTGCTTGGTTGGAGTGTGAACAGCTATTGGGGAGTCCATTGGATGAAGCGCCCTTTGCCTCAAAAATTGTTCGCCCATATGTGCTACCATACCTCCGTCAGCTGTTTGAATGACAGTGTGCTCGTCGCTCAAGCGGACTAGCGTCAATTCCGGAGGGTTACGGAGGGTTGACACTTTCTTGCACGTCCCAGATCGCTCACTTGAGGGCGTAAGATGAGTGGTTGTAGCAACGGCTGCTAGAAGTGAATGCTGGTAGTAGCTCATTGGAGAAAGCAGCGTCAGGATCCACGCAAAAAGCGCCAACGCGAGTGGTAGAACAGTGAGGAAGATTTGAAGATATGAGACCGCCGCGACGTTTTGAAGAACCGTTACGTGAACGATGTCTTTATTCCCTCCAAGTAGAACCCCACGAGCCGTGAGCAAGTCATCAATACGACCTTCACGCGTCTTGAACCAATCATACCCCGTTTGATTGAACGAAGCCACTGATTTGGAGGAGGTACCGTCTCCAATGACATTGGTAAAAATAAGGACAGAAGAGGTGTCGACTTGACCCATGAACGTCTTGTTTTGCAGAGGATCGAATGATTTGTAGCAGTTGGACGATTGAACTTGCCCACCGGTAGCTATGTTAGTCGAAGCTACCGAGCAATCAATGAAAGGTTGGGGGGCGTCTTCGATGTCTTCGGAGCGAAGAAGTGTAATATTGACCGAGCCAATGCGAAGGACAGTATAGTCGAAATCGCCGGAAGCAGAATTCAAAACGTTGAGGAGTTCGATGGATGAAGATGCGACGGAGTTTTGCTCTTCAAGGTTGACCCCGAACGTAAGACTTTTGTTGCTGTGTTCGTATTGAAGTGCCATGTCAACAAAAGCTTGAGTATTGTTGTCGATTGGCTGTGATGGGTCGGGAGACCAGGTTCGTCGTATGAGGTCTGTCACGTCTGAATCCTCGAATGGGGGCGATGTTGTTATCATCGTTATCTTGAGAACCGTCTCCAGAAAAGTATGCCGCCTCCTCCCCTTCGTTATGGTGAAAATCTGTTTCATAACCGCCGTACCGCCACCCGCACCCAGAGATTGCCATGGATTGTCTTTCCTCTCCACCTGAATTAACTCCGTATTATTGACGCCGTACCACCAGACTTGTACGTCGCCGACACGGTTGAGGAGCGTATCAAGCGCGTCCGTGTTGTTGACTGTACACTTCCACGCCTGAGATGTTAGACTGTCTGGAAGAGGAATCATGGGGCATGCGTATTTTATCGTCACGGCAAACCCCTGATCTAACCCCACTGAAAAGCCTTCATTGTCCAACCAAATTCTGGCACCTGTCTCTGTGATGTTACCAGGAGATAGAACAGTATCTCTTGGACCAATATTCTCGATGGCTTGTAGGGAGAAATTAAATCCAGGTTTGAAAATATTCGAAGTAATGGCTTCATCGACGTTCATGTCTTCTAGGTGGCGAGAAGGGTTGTTGATGGAGATGATGTATTGAGGATTTTGGAGTAGATTAGAGGCCAAACTGGACGCAGGCTTGGTTGTCCGCTGGGTAATGTATCCTGGCGAATCCAAAGCCCAGAGTAAAGTGTCGTAAAAGCCAAAGGCTACCGCGAGGACCGCAAAGGTGAGTACGAGCAAAGCTCGAGAATTAAAGGATCGCGAAATTGCAAAGAAGGCCTTTTGTGCCAAAGTTTCCGAAAACATAAGGAAGGCGGTGTAGTCATTCCACTTGAACGCGATGAATGCGAAGACTTGAGTGAGGAAGAACTGAAGTAGAATGGCTGCCGCTTTGAAGATGACGTTCTTGACCGCGTTATCGCGCACAGCTAGACTGGAGTGGGCGAACGTCGAAGTATCGAGCATGAATACAACTTGGGAAGGTAATGGAACAAGAGCATTCCCCAAGTTGGAAGCGTATTAAGCAATCTTTGCGCGTGCCTGAGCTTTGGGTTCTTTCACTGCAAGGGGTAGCCTGTCATTAAATTCGAGTATTTAAAACTGTCGGAACAAGGGCGGCATTGCAGACCAACCCTTTATTGAACGTTCGGACTTGCTTGAGGCTGGTGGGAGACCGTATGTGACTAGGAAACCCAGCCTCTGACCTCCTCTGATGCCAAGCCTAGGCACAATCACCGGAAAAGCAACGGAAATAGATTTTCAGGGGGGGGGGAAATCATAGACGCCGTTGCTGTAAACGTTCGTGAGGTGATCATTTTACACGCGGATGTTTTCAAAGCTTGGGACGAGGTGGTACTGATACACATCTGGCATATCATATCCGCCGATACCTACTCATCCCTAATCAAGGACTTAAGTAGGCTGGTGGCGACAAACTCAAGGCCGACTGACACTATTTACAAAACTTCATTTGCCCTTTTCAGCAAAGTGATTGTGAATCTTTGAAAAGCGCCTGTCTATGTTGTCCGATAATCGTAGTTTCTCAGTGTGGAGATCTAAGCAGGGATGGTAATACTCTTTGTCAGTGGTTTGAAAGCGTCAGAAGAAGGATTTGAACGATCGCTGATTATGATGCAAGACTGGTAAGAGCGATATCTTCGGTTAGTGGTTTTTTTTTTGACTGGCAACATCCTTGAAAAGCGCAAATCACCGTGTTTCCGTTGTTCGCAAGGCTGTCCAGAGAGTAAACGCAAGCAAGGGTCCAGATCAACAATCGTTTCCCTAGGATCATACTGTCAGACAAAAATACACAAATCAAGCGGCGAAGTCTGAACGTATATCTATCGTAATTGACTACTTGGCCAAGCTTTCAAGTAGTCGTCCAACCTTGAGAACCAAGCGATCGGTACCCCACTGGCCTACCACACTGACACCAATAGGCCAGCGTGTATCGCCCTTGACAGCTGATTCATATTTACCGAGAGGGACCGAGACTGCCGGTAAGCCAGCCAGAGAAGCTGGAACCGTCAACACGTCTTGGACGTACGAGCTCAAGTCGGCTTCAACCTTTTCGTTTATGGAAAGAGAAGGCGCAGTGCGGATAGCGGAAGGATGTAGAAGAACGTCGACTTGGCGAGCTGCTGTGAACGAACCATCTGACGGAACTGCATCGGAAAAATAATTCGACATGCTGAATACACGATCGAAGTCGTTTTTGATCATTTGTCTAACACGTTGGGCTTGCAAAAAATAGTTGTCGAAAGCGCTGCATTGCCAAGTGTCAGTTCAGATGAGAGCAGTCATTTGAGATTATTCTTACTCGGCAGAAAGAGCGTAGGTTCCAAGCAGCATACGTTTTTGAACTTCAGCACCGAAGCCTTGTGAGCGTGATTGCGCATATACGTTGGCGGTTATCGACAGATCAGTTGAAGGAGATGGCCGAACGTATGAGCCTGCAAACCGTGATTTATCGGGATATCACTGTACAGAGACGGCGTACCATATTGAATGCCATCATAACGGGCGAGATTACTACTAGCTTCAGCACTCGCGAGCACATAATACGAGCTAAGAGCATAAGATGTGGAGGGAAGAGAGACAGGGACAATAATGGCTCCTTGCTCCTTCAGTTGTAAAATGACTTGACGGAACGGTTCGATAACTTCTTGCGACAGTTCCTTTGGAAAGTATTCCTGAGGAATACCGATGCGCAGCCCAGTCATCTCTGAGCCAAGACTTGATAGCCGTGTAGATGCATGAGCAAATGCGTCTTCTCTGATTTCTGGCGGTGCTGCAGTTGGGTCGCGAGGGTCATATTCGCATAGAGCCTCTAAAGTGGTGATTGAGTGGTACGCTGGAGACATTAACAAACACGAACCCACCGAAAACGCGTAGAGAGATCGCTACGTCTGAGCCTAAGACTCCAACGCAATCTAAGCTGTCTGCGTAGGAAACAACACCCCATCTACGACTTGTTAGACCAAAACCAAAGTGTCATGGACACGGCTTGCCTACTGATTAAACCATATGAAGGTTTAAAGCCAACAACGCCGCAGTACGACGCTGGAAGGCGAACTGAGCCGCCAGTATCTGTTCCTAAAGCCCTGCAGTTTCTCAGATACAGTGAAGAGTAGCGTCGGAACACAGCGTACGCGTCACACATGCCGGCTGCCACAGCAGCAGCACTTCCACCAGAGCTACCTCCAGCGGACCGAGGATCTGTGGTGTCAAATGGGTTGACGACTGGGCCATGAATTGAGTGAATATTGAGAGAGCTAGGAGGGCCGTAAGAAAGAGGCTTTTAGTTCAACAAAACTCGCTGACCCCATTCCAAACTCATCGCAGTTCGTCTTTCCAACAACTGTCGCACCACTACTTTTGAGAAGTTGGACGCAAGTGGCGTCGAACGGGGATACAAAATCTTATAAAAAATCATAAGCCGAGGTGCTTGACGACAACATTGAGAAGGGGCACCTTTTAGCATGGCAGAAGAGCAAGTTGTGGGCAGTTCTTTTGTCGCAATATTATCTTTGACAGCAATGTTGAGGCCAGCAAGCCTCCCGGTCTGCTGAGAGATCTTAGGAGATAGGGCAAGGTTGACAAAAGCGTTGACAGTTGCATTCGGTTCGACAAGTTGCTGTCTGAGAGCTTGCTGGGTGGAGTAATGAGCTTGAGCCCGTCGGGAGGATAACCTTCTGATATATCGAGTTTGCGCCACTACATTTGGCCGCATTTCCTCGTCACCGGAATTCTGAGGACTTTGGCCACCCAGAGGAAACTAGAGTTCCCCGGAATATCAGGTCCGGTTGTTTGGCAAAGTCAACAACAGCAAAGTGATCGACGCTGGAAAAATCTTTGAATCTTCTGGAGATTGCAAACCAGGTTGAAACCATACACGATCATGTCTTCTAGACCACAAAAGAAAGTCAAAGTGGCAGTTCAAGGCTCGAAAAATGACACTCAAAATGTAGCTCTCAAGAGCTCAATACCCAATACCCAAAAGTCCATCGTCACGGCCAAGGGGAAAGAGCGAGAAACTCCAGCCGATTCTGACGCGCCTTTGCGGTCCCCTACTAAGGGCAAAGAGCGAGAAGATAATACTCGACCACCAACTTCATTCAAAGTTGTCGCTGGCTCCTACGAGAAACTCTTATATGGACTGGACGGCATAATCACTATTGGGGAGAACTCTAAACTTTCATTCGAGTTGAAACCTATGTTCATCTTCCCTGCCCATGTATCATGTATAAAAGCAGTTGCCGCGTCTCCTCAGGGAGGTAAATGGCTAGCAACAGGTAGCGCGGACGAGATAATCAAAGTTTGGGATCTTAGACGACGGAAGGAAATTGGAGGGCTTATGCATCATGAAGGTCAGTCCATTAAGCCCTTGCATTTGACTCACGCCCATAGAACTCTACAGGCTCAATAACACATCTGGTCTTTCCATCTCGATCACACCTCCTCTCAGCTTCAGAAGATGGATCTTTATGTCTCTTTCGGGCTCGAGATTGGGCTGTTCTAAGATCTCTGAAAGGCCATAAAGGGCATGTCAATGCAGTTGCAGTTCATCCTTCTGGGAAGGTCGCTCTCAGTGTTGGCAAAGATAGAGCGTTACGCATGTGGGATCTCATGAGAGGCAAAGGCGTGGCGAGCACTAAATTGGACAAAGGTAAGGCCATTATTATATTTTGTCTCGTCCCTCATCTCGTTTTGTCTAATGTCAGAGGGTGAAATTGTTCGTTGGTCATCGGATGGTTCAAAGTTCGGGGTGCAGTCAGGCTCCAATATCCAAATATACGCAACGGTGCGTTTTCTTATTACTATTTTTGAACTCGGTGATATTCATAAAGTGGCCACAGAACATGGATCTTCTTTGGACAATCTCACATTCATCTCGGATTCATGACATTAAGTTTGTAAAACTTCATGATGACGATGCTGAGGTTCTTCTAGTTGGTGCTGAAGATAAGATGATTTCAGTTTACCGTGTACCAACAGAATCGTCAAAATCTCCAACTATTCTTAGCCGAATGGTTGGTCATGTAAACCGGTATACCACATCGTCAAAGTCATATCTGCTTAGCACTTATACCCTCTGAAGGGTCAAAGCAATCCAAACCCTTCAGGTTTCCTTACCGCCCACCTCTGGACGGGCCTCTACCACGATTGTTTGCACGGCGTCGTCAGATGGTTTCATAAACGTATACGACATGGCAGACATCTCCGTCCACCCTCCCCAAGGCCAGGCAATACCACAAGAGATCCAGCCGCTCACGACTTATGATTCAAAAGGCACAAGACTGACCTGCCTAACCCTCGCTGATGGCGACTCGCCAGAGCCTATCGTCCCAAGTGGAAAACGGAAAAGGGATGAAGATGTTAACAGTGAAGCTGGCGAAGATGATGATGAGGACGCTTGGGGCGGTATCGAAAAGCAGGAAGAGAGTTCGGATGAAGTAGAAGACGAGAACGAAGGCGAACTAGAAGAAGAGGACGATGATTAGAGTAACAACACTGTCAAGCTACTCTCGATGGCTGATTTTTTGACACAAATTCTTTGTGAAAAGAGACAAGATACTAAAATGTGCTGAGGCCTATGTATGTGAATCTAATCCATAAAGTCAACTGCTCGCTTTCGTACTTTGGAAGAGCCAGATATAAGCGTTGGGTCAACAGACAGTGCCGCATCCAAAGGTACACTAGCCACCTTGAGAGGAGGGTCATCAACAACCATGGCCTGACTTGCATCTTCCTCTTTCCTGCGTTTCTTCTTGAGCGGCCTGTCTTTCGGTTGCCTTGGTTCAAGATCTTCTCCTCCCTCTTCAAGTTCAAACGAGACCAAAACCCCCTTTTTACTCTTCTTCTTCTCCTTCTTCTCCTTCTCCTTCTTCTCCCTGGACTTTTCTGTATTACGGTCTCCTTTTTCTTTGGACTTTCCTTCTCGACGTGTAAAAGTAGGTTTGAAGTTGTTCGGGTCGAAAGGTTTGTCGTCCAATATTAGGGTAGCATTAGTAAATTGTTTCTCTCCCTCGACAAGTTGCTTCTCCGCTTTAACATCCTCGTTGTCCTCGTCTTTATCGTCAGCCTCTTCCTCATCCTCATCTTCATCATCGCTAGCAAAAATCGCTTTAAATATGTCCATGGAAGGTCGCTGATACGTAAGTGTATCCTGGCCTTGTGTTTCGTCTTCACCCAAACCAATGTTTGTAATATCACGAGGCGCATCACTGCGGTAGGAAATTTCCGCAGCTGATAAAGTAGTACCTGCAGTAGAATCGCCTTTGGTAGTTGACAAACCCAAATCGCTGGTCTGACCATCGTTCTCTCGTCCAGAGCTGGTAGAGGTAGATGGATCGACTTCGCCAGGTAGCTTTATATCGGGGTCTTTCACACCAAAACGTTTGCAAAGGAGTCGATTCGGAACCCAAGGTGTTACTTCTCGGGTCATAGGCCCATACATCCCCAAAGTCGCCGCATGTACTTTGGGATCAGCTTTCTCCCGAGCCTTTTCTTCCTCCTCTTTCTTCCTCTTCTCACTAGCTTCCAGTTCTGCTAAAGAAGGTTGGTGTAACCCTTCCACAACCTTGGGTCCCATATCCAAAACAGCAGCACTGGTAAACCGTCCAGCCATGGCGCCAGACATAGGCTTGAACAAGGACGCGGCTTTCGCGTAGTCTTCTAGCTCCTTCGATAACACATCCGATGCCTGGTTGGGCAGGGGTTGAAGTGGCCCCAAAGCACTCGGATCGGCCTGTGACTGCAGGTAGGCCGTGTACCTGGCCTGTTTGACTGGATCCGTCGTGAATGGTTGGAAGCCTTTCAGTGCAGCTTGTGCTACATGAGGCTCCAGTCGAGTTGTTGAACTCCGGACCGGTGGCGTTGGAACAGTGGCTGAGGTACCTGGGGACGTAGTCATTCCTGGTGCCGTTGTCAAATTGGCTGCTATTTTTTGGATCCGCTCCTTATCTTTTCCCGACATGTAGTCGAAAACTGAGCGGGGACCCGGAGGCAGCGGAGTTTCGCCAAGTAAAGCACCTCTCTACCATAGTCAAATAATAACACGACCATCAGTGAGAGCTCAAGGAGAAACCTGTTGAAAGCCGTGCAAACGTACTTGATCCGCCGTTATGGTCGAGCGTTTAAATGTCGCATGGGTCAAAGATTCTGGACGTTGTGTCGAGGTATGTAAAACTTGTGAGTTCGCTTGATCTATTGACCAGACACGTTTTGGATCAGGTTTCCATCCGGCTGGAATCTCAGGCAAGGGAAACCTTGACCATTATGTCATTTATTGTAGGGAGCAGTCAATTAATGTCTTCACCATTTATCCTCAATGACAGGTGCATCCAACACAGCGAAGCCTGCCAAAACAGATCGGCCGTTACGGAAGTGGCTAGTTGATACCTGGGCCTACAGATGTCAAGTAAGAGCTATCTTGAGAACGGGAGACATACAATAGAATCTCTTCGGCGACTGTCTGTTTTGAATCCAATCAGAACAGTGTCATTATCGTCGCCATCAATTTGGTCGTATGCAACGCGGCGACGGTGTGTTTGTTGACTGTGTTCATATACATCCAAGTCATCGTCATCAGCATCATTGAGGGCACCAAGTCCGAAGCCACCTAACCAGAAGACAGTTGAATAAAGCTTAATGTAGATGTGAAATTTGATTACCTGCAAGCTTTGGGCCTGACAGGCCTCCAGAATTGGCATCCCCGAGGCTCTCTTGCAAGCTCAAACCGGGGACGTATCCCAGACCATGGACGTTGTCTTTTCGTTTCACGACGAGAACCACCGTATCTCTCGGAGCGTACGTGTGTTTGTCGGCTTCTTCATCATCCTCAGGAAGATTTAAACTCCCCGATGTCAATCTGTGGCCTGTCAGTGGATCGTAAGCGTGTGCGTCTTGCTCTTTGCGCCGCTTCAAAGACATGCGCGGACCGATCCCTTGACCAAGGCGCCAGCCCATTTTCTTCAATATCTTTGCTCCGACAGAATCTTTGGGAGCTGGTAAGAGACTGGCCTGAAGAGTGTTGGTGAGCGGGCTGTTAAGAAAATAAAATAAGAATTGTTTTAATCCGCAAAAAAAGATAGCTTACTCAATGTTTATCCCGCTAGGATCAATATCACCCAGAGCGCCACTTTGTTTACCACCCAAGAAGTCCATTTCTTCGGTTGTATCAACAATGTTTCTGCTATCTTTGAGATCCTGAAGGTCCTCCTCGTCCATAAAGTCTTCAGGACGAGCCGATTGTTTTTTCGCTCTCTCATCGCGTGAAGAGACGAAGGTAGATGGTGCCCAACCTAAACTTCAATGTTAAAGATTGTAACGTCAAACATGAAATCATTTGCCTTCTTTAGTTCCTACAGTGTTAAAATAACCTGCAGACCAACCACCGGTAAATGCTCCGTGCAGGCGTCGACGACCCTTCTCATCGTAGACCTATCATTTAAGACTCAGAGTCTTCAAGAAAAAAGAGCACTAACAATGAACTCAGACTTCTTGCTTCCATAACGGTACGAATTCTCCTGTATCTTTCGATTTCTCAAGAGGAGGAAGAGGTGTGCCAATCTGTAATTCTAGATGAGAACGTGTACGTTTTTCAGCAGGAGTAGACTCACTAAACAGAAATTTTCATTTGCTTTCTTGCTTGACACATCAACTCCTATATCGCCAAGTTTCCTCTTCAACCGCGAAGTCATGACAGATGAGGACAGCAACTCCCCTGTCACACTTATTGAGAGTCACACTATTGTAACATCACTTCCTGAAGCGTGGTGGCGGCTCTCAGAACTTCGACAACCGTTGATGCTTCTATGTGTTCCCAACCTCCAAGTGGACCCTTCTCTCGCTTACTTAGAACTCTCTGAGACTAACTGTCGCTCATTTATGCTTTTCAGTAACTCAGGCTCCAAGGTCCAAGGACTAGCCATTCAGTGCGACTGAACGCATGCAAGAATCCAAAAATTGTGTTTTAGGGGCAGAATAGACACGTGTCGGAGCGTCGCACCCCGAAATAACGAGTTGAAGCAAGAGATAAGAAGCTACTCCGAGAGTTATCTGTACGCGCTCAATTTCCGTCCTTCAAAGCTCTGAGATTCTCTGAGTGTACACGATTTAAATGGGAGCTGCCTCAATACGATGTGGATGTTCAAAACTGAACAACGAGCATCTTGTTAGACGAACAACTGCGAACTCAGCAGTCAAACACTTCTTATCTTTGCACGCAGTCTGACTTCAGCTGGTTATCTATTCTAACCATTTGCTATAGGCTACACCTTGGGCAACGTCAAGGGATCCTACTAGTAGATCTGCATATTCCTGACACAATCTTGCTTTTATGGAGTTGAGCTCCATTTTTATTTCGTGGTTGGCTACTATTCCCTACTCAGAATAAAACAGGTCTTGGCGATTTATTGAGCTTAAATCTCCATGTGAAGCATTGTATTTTTATCAGGAAGGCACCCACATCTTTTGGTGGCACGCTGGGCTGGCGTTCGTATCTAAGCGAAGCTTCTGTCATTGGAGTTTGCCAGGCACTTGTCGACTGCATAAATACGGCGCAAGGTGCTTCTGCCACTATCCCATCCGTGTATCACTTCCTCCACCTTGCTGTACATCTGGAGCCCTCGACTATAATGGCAGACTACGAGAAGCGTGACAAGCAAAGCGATAATTTTGACCCTGAGAAGGTTGTCGATGAGCCAATAGTCGCTCATGCCAGCCCAGCGTACGTTAACTACGTTCAATGTACAGGGCAGGCAGATTGACAATGTTTCTAGTTTCGATTTTGACGTTCATGACCTTGACCGTGTGCAACGGCGGTTGAAACAACGCCATGTTCAAATGTACGTCTTTCCAAGGTCCTTCTCTCACTGCTCTCTAACTTGTTTCTGACAATAGGATTGCCGTGAGTGCACCTCCTATTTGCTCTATCAGGACTGGCTGCTCACAGCTGTCGGGCTGTAGATTGCCGGCACTATTGGCACAGGTCTTTTCCTCGGATCCGGTCATGCTCTCGGGCAAGCAGGTCCGCTCGGCGCTCTTATCGCTTATGCTCTGGTTGGAACCGTCGCCTATTCGTGAGTAATACCATTTTAGTTCTCTTGAGAATTTTTAATGACTTTGAATAGATCTCTGTGCGCCGTCGGAGAGATGACTACTTGGGCACCTATTTCCGGGACTTTCCCCCATTTTGGTATGCAAGACAATATTTAGATTAAAAAATGTGCTCAACGAATGCTCAAATGTTGCAGCCGCTCGCTGGGTTGATCCTGCCCTGGGTTTTGCAGTCGGTTGGGTGAGTGTTTCATGCTGTTAGCAAGGCAAGTCCCAATTGACACGAGGCCTTCAGAATTATTTTTACACCACAGCGTAGGTCGTCGTTGCTCTTTCTAAGACAAATCTTAATCAGCTTTTTTCAAAGAATCTCGATCCCGGTTGAGATTACCGCTGCCGTCATTCTTCTGGGTTTCTGGGATGATAATGTGGGTTATTTTTCGTCCACCCTGTTTCGCCCATTGACAATGACACGATTCATAGCTAAAACATGTCCCAATTTATCTCGCTATCATTTGTGTTTTGGTTAGCGCAATCAATGTCTTCGGTGTGCGGTATTTTGGAGAAGGTATGGAGTTACACCCTGCTCCTAAATATCAAAAATGCTGAACCTTTGTCGTCCTAGCCGAATTTGCTTTCTCAATCATCAAAATCTCCCTGATTATCGGGTTATTGATTGCTGGCCTTGTCATCGATCTGGGTGGGACGCCTAACCATGATCGTATTGGCTTCAGGGTTTGTCTTCGGCGCTGTACGATATTATTACCTACTAATCAAGGTACTAGTACTGGAAGAATCCTGGTGCTATTGCTCCACTCGGACTAGAGCCCAAACACCGGAATCTCGACAAGTTCCTGGCCATTGTCAGCGTGCTCGTGCAGGCAGCCTTCTCTTTCCAGGGCATGGAACTGGTCGTTATCGCTGCCTCCGAGACTGAAAGCCCACGACGAAACATTGCGAAAGCCGTTCGTCGAGTCTTCTATCGAATTCTTGTGTTTTATGTGAGCACACACTTACACCAGGTCACTTACCTTTCAACCAACTGAACCTGAACAATGAAAATAGATTCTTGGTATCCTTATGATTGGGATGCTCGTTGCATACAATGACGATGAGCTTCTCAAATCTACTGGAACGGCAGCCCAGTCTCCTTTCGTCATTGCCATTAATCGTGCAGGCATCAAAGTTCTTCCCCACATCATCAACGCCGCTGTTTTCACTTCTGCATTCTCAGCTGGCAATAGCTTCTTGTTCTGCTCTTCTCGTGTACTTTATGGCCTTGCTTTGCGTGGTCAAGCACCCAAGTACTTGACTTACTGTACGAAGAAGGGTCTTCCGTTGTATGCAGTCTTTACTTGTGTGAGTAATTCCGCAAACAACGATTCTGATATACATCTGATTCGTATGGAATTCTCTTCTAGTCTGTATTCTCGCTCCTTTCTTTCATGAGTTGTTCCAGCGGTGCGAACATGGTGTTCACTTGGTTCGTTAACTTGTCCACGACTGGTGGATTTACCGGGTGGTTTGTTATTAATTTGACCTACGTCTTCTTCCGTAAGGCGTCTTCTCTCGTGTTCTCTTCTCATTTTATAACTCCTGATTCTTAGGTCGTGGTCTTCTCGCTCAAGGTTTTGATCCCAAGCAGAACACCTACAACAACCCCTGGCAGCCATGGCTTTCATACTGGGGCATGTTTTGGGTTGCGATCTTCATCCTTGTCAACGGTTTCCAAGTTTTCTGGAACTTCAAAGCCGCTGATTTTTTGACTGCATGTAAGAGGCTCATAACGGTTCTTCGAGATTCAAACTCACTCTAAATCCAGATATTAACATCCCTATCTTCATCTCCCTTTACGTCGGGTGGAAGCTCTATAAGCGCACTAAGGTTTGGCACCCTCTGGATATGGATTTTGTTACCGGAATCCCAACACTAGAGGAGACAGAAGAACCAGAGGTTCCTCCAAGGCACCTCGGAGACAAGATTGCGAATGTTCTTTTCTAGAGCTCACCCGCATACACTCTATTTCCTCCTTTCCAAGCCCCGATTATGGTCGCTCACTATTGACGAGGTCTATTTTTCATACTTCTCTCTGGTGATCCACTTAATGTAAAAAACCATACATAGAACTGGGTAATATTGGCTGTACATAGACTTATACCATCATTATACCTCTAATTAGCATTAAAATTTACACAATTCATCTTTGGATACGAGAGGCCGAAGATTACACATGCTAGACATAATGACGGCCAACTGTTCAATGTGAACACCACATACGCCTAGACCTTCTGAAATCTGGCTTGCATCCACACCCTATACATTTTCACCCTCCGTTTCCTGTTGATGATTAACCTTCTATCAACCCCCAATGACTGAGTCATAAAAAGTGGATGAGGTGGGCAATGTGGTAGCTGGGCGAGACCTGTGGGTCCAGGGATCTGGGTAAGATTTGGATGAATCAAAGGACCAGAATAGGTTGTTGGGGGACCGATGGAGACCGGACTATCCAGGGTAGAAGGTGCCGAGTCACACTTTTCTGAATCGCGAAGGCGTACATTATCATCGCCTCTTAACGCATTGCTGTTACCAGAGAAGATGTTATTGGTATCGCATGGGGTTAAATCGGAATATGACAGAATTGTATCGGATGGCTTATTTTCGAAGGCTTCGGCCAAGTGACTTCGATGATCCGGTCCAATGCCAACATCAACACCTGTATTTGAAGGAGATATTTGGGCAGCATTGCCAAGCAGTTTCGAGGTGCCAGCAGGCGTGATAGGCTTGAGCGGTACAGAAGCCTCGTTGAGGCTCAAGGTGGGACTGCCTTCATCCTGTGCGCCATTTGCTTCTGACGAGGATATCTCCGTGGAGGTTGTCATTGTCGTCGATTCAGGCGAAGTTTTGACGCCCGTAAACATGAGTGATAATTCATCTAAACCAGAAGAATCGACTGTTAGCCATACAATATTACACGCATATAACAACTCACCAAGCTCAAAAAAGTAAACGCGAGTTTTGTCGCCTCGAATGTAGAAATTTTCGTCCAGAAGCCTTCCACTCTTAAATCGCAACTGCGCAAGATCGTACCGCCCGTAATCGCGTAAAAGTATCACACCGCCTGGCTTGAGCATCTGGCAGGAGTCGAGATGAGCCAAATAACTGGATGTCTGTCAATGATGGGCTGACCTGGTGTATGTTATGCACGGCGCGCCCCCATTCGTCCGGGTGAAGAGCACTCAAGACGAAAACGAAAATCACAATATCCACAGATTCAAGCTGAATATCGGAAGGTAGCCCATTTTGACTAGTCACGTCCCATACAGATGCATTAATCGTTCCAACTCCTGGGCTGAGGTACTGTTGATCGTTCTAGAGGTCTGTGTTGGTAATCAATGCGAAGGAAGAAGTGCAATTGAGTTTTACTTGGACTAGTTTCACAGCATGAGGCGAATAGTCGTACGCAAGCACTCGAAGCTCTTCATTCTGGTTCGAGGATAATAACGGGAACACAGAGTTTCCAGCGCCTTATACAATAGTTAACTCAATAGGGGCGATGTTGGTGATTTAAGCTCACCACAGCCAACTTCGACGATCGTGATAGCTCCAGCGTCAGGTTTGGTCGCGCTAATTAGCTCTGGGAATTCATTATGTAGCCATTTCCGATCTTTGAAGAAGTTGTTTTCATTCGACTTGTAAAAGTTATCCCTGATTCTAGCTTCAACTTTCAACTACAATCAAGAGTGATGGAAGAACAGCCCACGAACCAATGCTTTGCTGGCTTCTCGTTGTATTTTACTTTGTCGTCCAAAGGGACAGGATTAGAACGCTGCCTTTCAAGAGACTCTGCAATTTTTTCTCCTTGATCATCGGGTGGAGGGACGTGATCCCAAGCATTCTGGCTCCAAACGTCATCTTGGTTTGTGAGAAATCTTATTAAAATTTAAAATTTGAGAAAAGCAAAAATAAATAAATATCTGACCTCGATCCAAACGGAGCTTTGTGCTCGGATGCGTCGTGAACTGATGAAGTTGACTTGAGCGCCATGGAAGTTTGTGTGAGAGATTCAATGAGATTCAAATATGTATTGATGTCGTTGATTCCATCAGTTCACAAAGATTCGCAAAGTCATACATCACTGAGCAACGGACTCCATTCCATTTCTTTCAGGTTTCAGAGTTTATTACCACAAACCATGTCTGAGGGCCCTTTCCCCAACGCAGAATTGCTCTTCAAGAAAGCATTCGCTGCCAATGATCCAACCGATTCTTTATTGCAACTACTGGGAAAAAAAATAACACGATTTCTACGATTTCTGTTGTCCGCTATCTTGTGGTGTTATGCATAGTGGAGGCAGAGGAGGACCCCTATCGAGCAAAATTATTCATCTCTCTGCTTTCCGAACTCGCAGAAGCCCCTGAAGCCCCTCAATTTGGGGCATATTCACTTTCTTCGCTTCTCACCAGCGAGCTACAATATCAACAATTTAGGTTGCATCCTGCGGTTAAGGACTATGACCCTCAGAATACATACCTCCTCAAATCATCAATCTCTGGCTTTTCCCTTCAGTAAGGGTGGCCTTTCATCGACGATCAAATTGCGTCGATAGAGGATGGCCTATATGCTGCACGCAGTGCCAAAAACGCGCAACTGCTGGTTGTAGGGATTTGCATCCAGCTCCTCCTACACGGTTCGGAAATCACCTCCAAGATGGCAGGGTCGTACAGAAGGACATCAGAAGAGGTTGCGCAGAAACTGAGAGATCAGAAGGTCATGGGTAATGTGCAAGATCCTAACGCAGTTATGGTGTTGGATGTGCGCGCATGCTGAGACAGGACTGACAAACCAAAACCGTCGTGATGATGTCTGGACTCTTCTTTTTCCACCCACGAGTTTGTGATCTTACACAAGTCGAACAAATGCTTCATTATCGTAGTTAAAGAGGTGGACATCCAACGAACCTGCGAGAGCCACCTTTCATACAATCGCGTCTCATTTGAACCAGCTCCATTGCATGCGATGATGATTCGAAAGGCTGGATCCTGGTTCGAGGATAATAATGGAAACGCTGAGTTTCCAGCATCTAGAATACAATATAACTTGGTAGTGGCGATGTCGGCAATTCAAGAGAACTCACCATAGCCAACTTCGGCGATCGTGATAGCTCCAGCGTCAGCTTTAGTCCCGTCGATCAACTCTGGGAGTACATTATGCAGCCATTTTCGATCTTCGAATTTGTTTTCGTTCGTATTGCCAAATTTATTTCTGATTTGGCTCCAATGTGCCTTTCAAGTACCGTACATCCAAAAGTGATGGCAGAACAGCCCACGAACCAATGCTTTGCTGACTTCTCGTTGTATTCTAGGTTGCCGTCCAGAAGTACAGGATTGGGGCGCTACCTTGGAAGAAACCATATTTTTACTTTGAGTTCGTCGGGGCGGCGGTGCGTAATTTCTTTGGTGGTGAGAAATTCAAAGGACTTTGAAAATCGGGAGAAGCGAACGAAAAGGATATCTCACTTTGACCCAAACGGGGCTTTGTTCTCGGACACGTCGTGAATTGATGAGGTTGACTTGAGCGCCATGGAAGTTGTGTGAGAGATATGGATGATGTTGTTGATCAGATGCGTTCATGTGCCTGGCTATGGCCAAGAATTGAAACCACGTCCTCAACTACGTTCCGTCATGTTGTGCTGAATCTATAGACCAGCATCGACGTTTAACCTACCGCAATGATTGTTTTACCCACCGAAGAACAATACATACCCAACGAAGATCAGCTCAATGTTCTTTACGAGACCGTTCTCAAGGGTTTTGAAACGCCGTCACTCTCATCGAGTACATCGACACATTCGAATGCCGGCTATTGGGAGTCAATATCGTCCCCACCAATCAATGGGGCTGCTAGTTCGACAGCTAGTTACTCAGGTATGTTTTCAGAGCAGAGATTGCAACAGTACACCTAACAGTCTTCAGCGTCTGCTCCGGTGCGACCATCGTCGAGATCTTCTTCTGTGTACACCTCGGCTACTCAAACTCCAGTAGAGAGTGCTCCTATTCCTTTCAATGCCTTTCCATCAACTTCATTACCACCCACAAAATCTGCGAACTCCGCTCGGCGTAGTCGTCCTCTTCCGCAAACCCCAGGAGGCGGTCCGCCTTCCGCAAGCCCTCTTGCGCAGTCCCACCCACCTTATCCAATACAGGCACCATCAAGACCCGAATCGCCTGCCTCAACATCTAAGTACGTTGAAAACTTCTATGTTATCCATCTTCCTCAATTCCTCCTAGTCAGGTTCTTGACCGACGCAGGACGATTGCCAAGTATACGAACAGGGCCGTCGTGTACGCACCTATTGACCAGTCCCAAGCTGGCCCATCTCTTCAGGTAGGAGAGCTCGTACCAGAGGCTGGAACGGAATACCCAGGAGACGAAGATGCTCCTCTGCCTGAATATGTCCCTGATCTCCAACATGATCCCAACGCAACGCACTTTCCCGGAGCCACGGGTCAAGCATCCATACCACATGAACAAGTCGATCAAGACCCAGCCAATGGACATTTGCCCTATATAATGAATGAAAGTTCTGTCGAATTTGACGATCAGTTTCGAAGAATGCGTTCAAACGACACAGTGTCTTCTTTCCCTGTGGTTCGAGACAGCGAATCAATCGGTGAGTATTACCGTCCCAGTTCTCCATTTCATAATCTTGATTTGTGCTAGTGGATGACTTTGGTTTATTGCGTCGACCGTCTTCATCGGCTCATTTTGTGGTCGACCAACACGGCTCGTACGAACCTGATTTCCGGCACAGCAATATCTCTCTACCTCGCTCGAATGGGACGTTTCCGGACCAATCCGATATTTACACCAACGACGACCATAGTGTTTGGAATGAACATGTGCGCGCCAATAGTAGAAGGAACACCGAAGTGATGCGCCAGATCACCAATTTTGAGCCTCCTCAACTAAACCTTGTCGCGGATGTTGGTGACCCGAATGATTTCGATGAGAGACGGTTCATCAACCTCTCTCTACTATCAAACACCGCCGTCCAGTTAAAAGATAAGGTGCCTCGAGGCCCTCATGTGAAAGAAGCGATATCCTATCCAAGAGCCTTTACAGGGAAAGACATTGTGGTAAGCTTCAATATATTTATCATGTGCGACAATTGATTAACGCCTTGAAATGCCTACCTAGTCTACAATTCACAACATAATCTGCAGAGAACTTTCTCGTGAAACCGGGACAACGCCAACTGATCGACGCGCTGCCATCCTCGTCGCACGGTCGCTGCAAAACTCGCTCTTTTTCATGGAGGTCGAATGGGGCTCGAAACAACTCCAAGACAGTGTCGAAGATGTCTACATGTTCCTTGACGATACTGAAGGGAGTTCGGAGACACCCATCGAAGTCACAGAGCTGCCAACGGGTGTCGTTACAGTTCTGGCCAAATGCTACAGCCCCTGCTGCGATATTGGTCTTCCTGGAAGTTGTTACGCATATGATTGTCCTAGGAAGGTATGTGATTGAGATCATGATAACCGGATAAGAGCTGATTTATCCTGGTTAGGTGGGTTTATCTCAGCTTCCTAGCATAGTCGAAGCCCCTGTGCGGGTGAATCGGGAGGATTGGTCAAGAAAGGTCCCACAGAAAATACTGGCCTCACTATCCCAGAATGAAGTCATGCGACAGACGTAAGCTTTCATCAATAGTACTTTTATTCAACCCGCTCAACTACTTCAGCATTATTCGCAAGATTATTGCGAAAGAAGAACAATACATAGAGGATCTGGATCTCATCATTGAAATATTCATTAACGGACTACGAGTTGCTCAACCGCCTGTCATGACCCCACTTATTCTGGAAGAATTCATTGAAGAAGTGTTCGGCAACATACATGATATCCGGGACTGCAGCCACCGACTTTTGGATTTCCTGAATGTCCGACAACGTGAGGAACACCCCATTATCCAACGAGTAGGCGATATCTTTCTAGAAGCCGCCACCGAGTTCCGGAATGTTTATCCAACCTATGTTGGACATCACCCCCTAGCAGAGAAGAGGATGAAGCAGGAAATAGAGCAAAACCCAGAGTTCCGAATCTTCCTTGAAAAATGTACTCGTCAACTATGTGCGCGCCCTGGGACGTCGTCCTCAATGAGACCAGATCTCAAACTCTACCTCAACCGACCAGCCGAACATCTGCAAAGATACCCTCTACTTCTCGACGCCGTATACAACGAGACAGAACCCGATAATCCCGATTGCGAGTACCTGACTGCCGCAATGAAAGCCATTCAGGCGTTACAAGATGTTGCACGCCTCCGAACTTTTCAGAGTGCAATGGGTAAAGGAACCACGGGCAGGTGGCAATGGCACGACCTCGTTGGTGAAGACCTCACAAAATCGCTCGGACATGACGAATTTCAACGACAGTCGTAAGTCCTCTCGATATATTTTCCGGATTCCAAATAAATGGTGTTGTTCTACGTAGCAACATCTTCGAACTCATTCAAACTGAGATGATATATGTTCGAGATCTAGAAAATATAGAAACGGTACGCATATATGTGATCATCCATTGTGAATTGCTCACAGGCAGTTTTTGTAGATGTATGTTCGGCCTCTTCGCAACGCAGAGCCTCCAATCATTCCACCAGACCGCCTCGACCAGTTCCTCCAAGATGTATTCCACAACTACGAAGAACTTCACTCTCACCACCGACGGCTTGTCAACAAGTTGCACGAACTTCAAAGAGAACAGCATCCGGAAATCAAGAGTGTCACTGCCGCTATTTTCGATGCCGTCTTGAATTTTCGAGAGGCATACATGGAGTATATACCAAACTATCCAATCGCAGAGTATCGGATCGAAGACGAAATCGGGCAAAACGAAGCGTTCAAAGCGTTCTTCAACGTAAGCCTTGGAGCTGACATTTTTTACACCCAACTAATTGATTATTGGCAGAACACGATCCGGCACCCGGATGCTCATCGGCTTGATATGAAGAACTTCATCAATCGCCCTATTCCTCGACTACTGCGATACGAACTACTCCTCAAACAGATACTATCGCTGACCACCCCTTATCACGAAGATCGAGATGACATCCCTGCAGTCATTGAGGCAATCAAATCACTTGGAAGGGAAACTGAGCCCGGCGTAGCAAGTGCCAAACAGAAAGTTGAACTCTGGAGGTACAACTCAAACCTGGTGTTCAAAGCTGGAGAACATGTCGTATGTGAAATGATGTTCGAGGATGATACAAGCTGATAATTGCTCCAGGACATGGATCTCTTGAACGATCAACGATCTTTAATCTACACTGGAAAACTCCTCAGGCAACCAGAAAGTGGGTTGGAATGGAATGGTTGGACAGAGCTCTTTGTAATGCTCTTCGACAATTATTGTACGTTTCAGAACCTCAGAGATCAATGGAAAGGCTAACTGATGCATAGTGGTCATGACAAAGCCTACGGAAAAGGATGGAGGAACGAAGTACAAGGTCGTCCGCAGAGTAAGTCTTGCTTACATTGATCAACATTGATGCACTGACTTCTTTCAGCCTGTACCTCTGGACCTTCTGACACCAGTCAACTTCTCCGATTCTGGAATCCAACGAAACACCAGTATCTTGCGCTCGCTCCGGACCCAAAATCAAAACGGCAGTGAACAACGTGAACGCTCAGACTCTGCTAGTATCTCATCGAGAAATCAGGAAACCAACGACTCTCGGACCGTGTATCCCTGCACTATTCATCACAACGGACGTCTAGGCGGTCCCTACATTCTTTACGCCGAGACGGCTGCCATTCGGGCTGATTGGAAGAGGAAACTCGACGAAGCGATCGGCTTGAGAAAGGTTGTACAGGAGTCCAATAAAGTTTTTGAGATCGAAAGTTTGAGTGTCGACACCTTCCTGTCTCCACCCGTAAACACAGGGCCCAACGCCTCTGCATGGCATGATGGCACCTTTTTCACTGGCAAAGTCACTTGCTCAGTTCCATTCAGTGAGATCCCTTTTCAAAGATGATAATCATCGTCAAACTGAAATTTATTTGCAGACACACCGGACGGTCGTGGTCTAGTTGCGATCGGTTGTGCTGAAGGAGTTTGGATCGGTTATCGCCACGATTCACGGTGTGAGACCACAGCCATCTTCAAGCCTTCCTTTGCACTAACAATTACGATCAGCTCTTCGCAGAGTGCTCCACCTCAGAATGGTAACTCAGTGTGCCGTCCTGGACGATTTTGGTCTTTTCATCGTCCTGTCTGATAAGGTGCGTTTTTGATATACAAATGCCGAAGAACCCATTGGTTGACTAACGCTTACTGATTAGGTGCTGTATGCATATCACCTAGAGGCATTGGTACCTACAATACCGGGGAGCACCAACGCCTCGCAAACCCCGCAGAGAATCCATAGCAAGGACGTTCAATTTTTCAGTGTCGGGGTTCTTCACGGAAGGACAATGATTATCTACATGAAGAAACGAGGAGTCAGTGCTTTCTTAGATTCCACGTTGCTACTATGCTCAACTCGTTGGTAGAACAACGATAGCGTCTTCTACGCAGTGGAACCTGTTGTTGACAAGATCAATGAACCTCCCAAAGCATCTGCCTCGCTGTTCCCGAGGAAGAACAGAGCAGATTGGTTCAGGTTGTACAAAGAGTTCACATTTGCAGATGCCTATGATCTCATCTTCCTCAAAGCGAAGATTGCTGTATTGTGTGCGAAGGGGTTCATGATTATGGATCTTATGGAGTGAGTTCGATGATCACTTTCTTGGACCGCGCTAATGCGTCGTGTAGTTATCGTAGTGTTACAATACCTCAGCGCGATCATTCAGGCCACCCATATCTTGCAAAACGTTGTGAATCTTCCCGCCCTTTGGGGATGTTCCGACCCAGCGAAGATGAGTTCCTCCTATGTTATGACGGTAAGACACATTTGCTATCAACCGAGTCATTCTAACATATTTGTAGAATTTGGCCTTTTCGTGGACCGACATGGTAATTCGAGCCGCTCGACGGGAATTATTGAATGGGAAGGAACCGCCGACAGAGTTGCTATGCATGCTCCCTATATCCTACTATTTGACACCCGCTTCATCGAAATTCGTCAAGTCGAGACAGGTCGTCTTGTTCAAATCATACCAGGAACTGATATCCGCTGCGTCTGGGATGGACGGACTCTCGACGGAGGCGCCGCTGTCGTACCACACGGAGGAACTGAAGACAGGATGATTCAAGAACCTCGAGTTCATGCCGTCATGAACCTTCCAGAGCCTCCCATACATGCAGGTATTCGGAATGTGAGAGGAGCTGTGCAGCATGTGTTCGAGTTATTCCCCACAATACCACTCTATCTTCCTGGCTCTTTAGCATCTCCTTCGACTGCACCCTATTTCCCCCTTTCCTTCTCACCTCCACGTTCGCCCCCTCTGAGAGCACATCACATCTAATAATCATCAGTTACTATATATACATAATCAACAGTTTCCTTCATGTACGTGCAACTAGGCTACCAAAGCATTTTGTATTTTCATCAATGTTCCTCAGGTTTTCTTTTATACACAAAGAAAACCTCTTCAAAAAACTGTCTGACTCCCAAACTGATGCCTTCTGCCACCTGGGATTGACAGCTTGTTTTAAGGACATGTAGTCCTGCATTTAACGTTTGATTGCATACTCAGATTACGAACATGATCACTCTCAGCCTAGGCGATAACGATAATCGTCGATATCGAAAGCAGACTCAAGGTAATATATGTTTACCAGCTTGATTGTTCTTGCCAATTGCCTCTGTCGCCATTATCGCATCGAAAATGGCATCTTCGACCATCTTGAATACAACTACCAGTATTCGAGTCCACCCCGATTGTCAGTACAGCAACTTCCGATTTCGAATTTAAAAAAAACGTTGCTGATTCCTTGATTCCTTGTTTTCCAGTTGACCAAAATGATTCTGATTTAACAATCCAATCCTCTGATGGGATACAGTTCAGACTGAAACGTTGTTATCTCGCCGCGACTACAGGCGCCTTCCCAGGAACAGAAATCGAAACCCTGAATGAAATTACTTACCTGACCGAGTCTTCATCCGTCTTGACAACATTATTCCAGTTCACCTATCCAAGGAAGCATCCATGGATTCGGGATTTATCCTTCAGCGAGATGGCAGCGGTAGCAGAAAGTGCGGAAAAGTACCAAGTATTCGCCGCGATGAACGTTTGCCATATGCGCATGAGGTCAGCCTTCAAGTTGTCAGACGTGCCATTTCCATTGTGTTGACTATGAGATGTTTGCAGCGAGTTTCTACCCGAACACGGTGCTGAAATACTCACTCATGCAGTGAAACACGATTATCCAGACCTTGTGGAGTTGGTTATTCCTCTACTTGCGAGAGCCGACCTCATCAAGACTCTTGAAAAACTACCATTGGCTTGGGCTCTTCCATGGGTAAAAATCTCAACTCTACGCAGAAAGAAACTTTGACATTCAAAATTTGCAGTGTCGTTTTAGTCAAGCATGGAATAAAATCTTTGACGAAGTCTTAAATGTCGTATTCGAGTTACCCGAAAGTCCTGAACAGGATTCTTGTAACAACCCATCTTCAACAAATACTACTTGCAACAAGTGTCGTTTTACACTGATCAAGTGGATTCGGGAGGTAAAGAACGATCAAACCCTCACCAAGCTGTGGGAAGACTGCGAAGCTGCGAAGGAGCTATACAAAAGTGAAGAGAGTGATGATTCATCAATGTACTACGGCCAAAATCGAGGAAAGCCGTTGTGCAAAACATGTTTCAACACCTGTTTGCATCTAAATTATGTGGTAGAAGAACTGGAGCAACGGATGAACGCAATTCCTCCTTTCAAAACATTCATATAATGCAATGTAGCTGATTTACTCGCCTGCTTTTACTATCGAGAGGATGTTTTTGTGGGTTGAATGGGCGGTTGATAAGAGATGCAATAATATAGCGAAGGAGGGTACTCTAAAGTTTACAAAAAAAAAAAGCGATGGAGAGCGAGAGAGCAAGTTCAAGATGTGACTCGGAGTAGCGAGTAGTGTACAGATGCGGATTCCAAAAATCGAAGGAGTGTTGTCAATGTTGAAAAGCCAAAATCAAAATCTTTGACGGCCTAGGCAGTTTGAGTGCTCTTCCTGACAAAGAGCGACCGTATACTCAGCACGGATGGCGCTGTCTTCATCTTACGATATCGAACAGAGTCCACGACTGGTGTTGTCGTGCGCGTCGGTGGCTGAGACGGCGGAGGTGTAAACGAGTCTTGCAGGAATTCGTGACGCAAACTCGTAGATCGAGGAAATCGTCCATCATGAGGAGCAGAAATAGGAACGTTGAAGGTGGCCCCTGAGGTGGGAGAAAGGGTCAGATTTGATGGACGCCGTCGAGCCGGACCTTTCGGTCTTGCTGTTTCGGCGAAAATTGCATCGAGGGATCGTCGAACAGGTAGTGTCGCCTCCTCTCCAAAGGCTTCCATTTCGCTGGGAGCTAACGACCTCACCAAATGCGGAGCAAGTTGCTTGGGCCTGGAAGGAAGCGACAAAGCACTCATGTTGGCGCCACCGATCTTTGAGGATGCCAAAATACGATCATTCGGAGTTCCAGTGGTGAAAGTGGGACGTTCCTCTGCCTCGAGTAAAAATTGGGGATTATGTTCCGAGTCCATTGATGAAACGCTGGCGCTACGCCGTCTGTCGAATAGGGGACCAACCGTCACAACGTTTTCCTTGTGTTGTTGCTGAACCTCGAAGTTTTCCCAATCCACTTCCTCAGCCTGTTTCTCAGCCCGTTTTTTATCAACCCCGTCCAACAAATGGACGTACTCCATCTCTTCTTCTTCGTCCCACCAAATGCCACCTTTGCCGTCTCGATAAACGTCGGCCACACCCACGTTCATCGTACTGGACCCTGCAGCAGCCTTAGCCTGTGCTTCCATGAGTCGCTGCACATGCGAATCGATTTTCCCCCCATCCGCAAACTGCATCAACGCCAGCTCGTTTGCGAGGGGCGGAGGCGGACGAACGTGCGCGTACTTTGCGCGTTTACGCTTCGCAATCGTCGCTGCTTTGTCTTCCGACGTAGCTGGACGCTTCTTTCCCCTTCGCAGAGGAAATATAGATTTTGAGGCCTTCACGGTTCGGGAGGAAGACGCAACAGGTAAAAGTGGATCAGATTGCGAAACTTTGGAATTGATATCTTTGGCTCCCAGAATACCAAATGAGCGAAAAGCCTTCATGACGATGAGGGATAAAGAAAAAGCAAGAGATGGGATGTATCAAGACCCAAGACAGGGGAAATGCAGACGTGCAGATGGACCGGAAGGCACGAAATCATCGACAGTTTTATATGGCAGACACAGAGCACGTAACCATGTTAATTGTGATTGAGCGGGGTGAGGTCTTGTAGGCACGCGACGTGGAAAAATGTGGAAGCATTGATAGGAACTCATTAGAAGTGAGCAGTCGAGCAAGAATACCGGCAAAGAACTAGAATAACAAAGTTCTTGTTCTCTTTGGGATTACCATCAATGCATCCAGGGCGTTGTGGGTGCCATTCGACGAAAATGGCTGGACGGCGTCAAATCGTCTTGGTTCCAAAAGCCTCTACGACACACACAATGCATGCTGCTTGTCTATCGCAAAACTTGCGGCCGTTCAGAAGGTTGAAAAAGGCTTAGTCGTGGTGGGAAATAGAACGGTTTCGCCTGCTGTGTCACGCTACGTCACAGGTAACAGTTGTGGTACCTGACCTAAAAAAGGCAGTTGTTGTACTTAAACGACTGCGACCCTAGATTTCCCTCTCTGGGGCGTCCACATGGATGCTTTAAACTTTGTGTTGACAGACAAGTTTTGGTATGCAGGAAAATTCAAATGACGCTCATCTCGTCCTTTTGCTTATGATGTCAAAGCTACGGTGAGTATCAAATCATCACAGGCATCGAGAATCCGAACACAACGGGAGCAACAAGTAGAAACGGCCTTGAGGTAGGCGCATGCCTGGTCCACAGAAGACTTTGTCTTTGCCTTGCCGGTACTCGTGTGGCTCTGATTGTGTACCAATGTTCAGGTATGTAGGATATGCATTGTAACAGATGGAGGAAGATCGCACCGGAACACCTTCTAGCGAGTTCCAAGATGCTGTACATGTTATAATACATCACGCAAAATCCAAAATTCCAACTACCACGTTACAACCAAAGATAGACTCTTTCACTTCATTCACCGAAGTGCCCAGCTGCGGTGTCACATTCACACTCCTCTTGCTCTCCCCCTCGCTCGCCTGCCTCTGAAAGGTCCTCCTCTACCCCGCTGCGCAGGTACAGGATGATTGGGAGCATCTAGATCCATTGGCTGGTGACTACCACCTTGGTTAATAGTATGCGGTTTTCCCCTTCCATGAGAACCTCCTCGATTTTCGGGTGCGAAACCTCTTGCCTTGGTACTACCACGTCCGAAGCGAACACTGTTCGGCACCAAAGACAAGGTGTTAAGTGATTGTGTAAGACCTTCCAAGCCAGAGTTATCCTGTGGCTGCTGTGGGTGATCGAAAGCCTTGGTCGTTGGCGAAAGCATTTTCTTGGGCAAGATTCGAGGCGTCGCATCAAGATCGGCTGGTTCCTCCATGTCATTCACAATCGCAACACCGCCATTGTCTTCTTCGTCTTTTTCATCTTCGTCATCGTCCATTTTATCACCATCTCTATATTCAGCTGCATCTCTGGGCTTCCAATCTTTGCGAATCAAACTTGCCCCTTCGCCCCACTTCTTCAACAGTCCACCAATTCCTTTGTTAGTCACAGCGAAAAAGTACTGTTTTGGGTAAGAGTGCGCTTCTATCAGATGTAACCGCCTAGTTTTGGGTGTCGAGAAGCTACGCCCGCAAGCAGGTGCCGGGATATGGCATTGAAACTGCCAAGATCATCAGTTTTATGAACGTCCAACGGTCCCAGTAGTACTCGACGTACAATCTTTTCTTTCCTCTCTTTTCGCAGGGCAGCAATTGGGTCATGGCATTCGGTTTGATGCTGATTATATTTGTTAGATCTTGTAATAATGTACCTTGAATACTCACCAATTCGAGCAATCTAGCTTCAGGAAATACACATCCGCATCCTTTAACCTCGCACACATGAGCATGATACATTGCATAATGTCTTTCTAGATCGTTTGAGCTTGATATAGGAGTAGGCCGACGATTACATGTAGGTGGTAGATTGCATAGAATTGGATGACTGGCGGTCGTTGTGGATCCATTTTGAGGTCCATCCGATGGGATGGGTGCTGGATACGAAGCAGGAACGATCCGAGAGGCTTTGGGTGGTGGGTTCAAGTCGTGGGCTGTTGCTGAAGATCTCGCTGATTCAGAAGAAGACGAGGTGCGGGGACGCTTCGAATGTATCTGGTCCATCTCAAGAGATCTGAGGAGCAAGGTCGACGATGCTAAACTAAAGGCAAGATGGACGTGAGAATATGGACGGAGATCAGCGTGATCATGATCAGCACTGTCAAAATTGATCGGCGATACGGCTTTGAGCAGACGAGCCTTGCTTCTGGCTGGGGATTTGCTGAATACTTGTGTCCAAATCATCTTTGAAAGTGCTTGAAATAGAGCAGACATTAACATTGCCGATATCTTATTAGTACTGATATGTGACAGGTTAAGATATGTCTTGCATCAATGGAAACTCGAGTCTCCCTGAGATATTTCCTCTGTGTCTTTCCATGCCGTGACTGGTTTCCGGTAGAGAAATCCAGCTGAAGCGTTCAGGCATTGAAATGTATGGATAATAAAAGTGTGCAAGTGGAGTATTTAGACTTCCTACTTGTGGTTGATCAAAATATTGCCATCATGGTTTTGGTTTCTGTCAAAGGGATTCATGAAGCCCTTCGTCTGAACTCCGAAGAAAATCAACTAAAAGGTTCAATTGCGGAAAATCGCGGCGCCGACTACACTTGTGAGAGCTGCATGTATTGATCCACAGCTTCTCGATATGTATACTTAGGTTCATCTGACCAACAAGTGCCCCATGGCCCAGCTGGTTAAGGCGTCCGACTGTTAGGCTTACGTAAGCAAATATCGGGAGGTCGAGAGTTCGATCCTCTCTGGGGCAGTTGCCTTTTTATTGACGAAGAAAATCACTGGAATTGAAGAGTTTTGTTGCCAGCAATCAACGCCGTCAAGGATTTGTGGGTCCAATCCGTTTTGGGCCTTGGACGATCGAGCGGACAACCAAATCACTGGATTTAAACTCCGATCACACGAAGAGCTCACGCGTACAACCCGCGTCGAATTACATGCCAACCGTTCATAGAACTAAAAGTACAATCATTGTATAGCCAAAATTTATTCAATATCTGAAGCCTTCACGATTGTCGCAAAAGCGTCACCTAGCTCCGCCAATACAACTTTCACCAATTGATCGGCCGTAGCACCAGGAATATGACGATCTCCAATTGCATCCTCGACAACAAGAGTATCCCATCCTCGTTCGGCTGCCTGGCGGGTGGTTGTAGAGACGCACACATGGGCCATGTAGCCTGTCAGTACCACTTTTGCTTTCCCAGTCGATTTTAGGTAGGCTTCAAGCTCTGTGCCTGTGAACGAGCCTGGATGTTCTTTAACAACTATCTGCATTTCAGAACCCCTAGATCAGGCTTTTGCAGCTCAGGGGGAAAATAGCCAGATATACCTTCTCGCCTGATCTCGGTACGATCTCAGCAAACTCTTCGGCGAGCGCGGTGCGGGGAGTGAATACTGGTGCGCCATCTGGTACTTGATGAACGACATGAATGATGTCGCCGCCGGCTGCTCGATATTTCTCTACTAGGGAGGCGAGGACTTTCCGTGAAGTCTCCACTCCTTCGCATTTTAAGAGGCCTTCCGCATACCTCAATAGAGCCAGAAATGAGTTTTGATAACGAGATTTAGGATGCAATAACTTTACTCATTCTGAGCATCAATGACAACGAGAACAGAATCCTTTGTCGAGGCTGTGGATTTGGGTGCACCGATTAGCTCTTTGAAGCTCTTGACGTTAGACATGGTGGGTCGCGAAAAATGTCGCAGGTTGAATCAGCTTCTTTTGGTATGTGATCACGATGACGCTTGGCAGTCCTAGTCAACTCTGCATCCGCTTCTTTGGGTCGAATCATTAGATATACTATTATTTTCCAGTGAAATTCGTTGCAGCAGGCGATGTATCATAATTAAGCACTACGCAGAAACAAAAGGAATAGAGTGGAATCCATATTTCGTCTACAATGACTAGAGATAGGTATGGCGTATGGATCATTAGGATCTCCAGGAATGAGAATGTCTTAGGTCATGTTGAGAGGTTGGCGCCAGGTTCGAGGTATATCCTCCTCCAGGATATTGAGTGGCATGACCTTGTGGCAGGCCGTGAGATTGAGAATGAAGCATAGCAGGCTGTTGTGGATATCCTGGAGCGTTGGCATAAGGGTGGTGAACTGAAGGTTGAGATGTGGCATAAGGTTGTTGCTGAGGGGCGTAGCCATGTTGTTGAGCGACACGGGGGTCATAAAACTGTTGTGGTGAAGAAGGGGCGTAGCTGTGTTGCGATGGGGTCAAAGAAGGTGTATAAGCTTGCTGTGAAAGTTGGGAAGGTGCTAGTGAATGTGTATAGTTTTGATGAGGTGTGTTCGGTGAAGGCGAGTAGCTTTGTACGGTTGGGGCAGTCGATGATGTGTAGGATTGGACGGATGATGCGTACGAATTTGAGTATTGGTGAGTCGGTGTAGAAGAAGGAGAATAACCATCTTGATAAGCAGCAGAGTTTGCCTGCCGTGGAGGAAATTGACTTGCGGTTGTTGAGACTGGCGTTTCCACTGGGAACAAAGGGACGGTTGGGATTAGTTCACACACATGCTGGACAATGTTCTTCGATCTGGTCCCGGCAACGGGGTCGGTGCTGTTCATCACGAAATGCACCTGCGCTTCCTGAGCTTCATCCGCTGGATCTAAAGGAATGTTGGGATGAGGTATTCCTCCTCTTCCATCCCATGTACAGCGGATATCTGTCCCCGAAATGATTTGAGCCAATCGTCCTGTTTCGATATGCCGTATTTCAATGAAGCGAGGATCGAATAGTAGGACATATGGTGAATGGAAGGCCGCGCGTTCAGCAGTTCCTTCCCACTCGATTGTATTGGCGGACCGAGAAGGATCACCATGCTTGTCAACGTAAAGACCAAATTCTGAAGATGACATAAGATAAATGCATAAGACCGGCATGAAAGACGTACCATCATAACACAGAAGGAATTCCTCTTCCGTCGATCGGAACATTCCAATGGGTCTCGCGTTTTCACATCGTTTTAGTGTCTGAGCATGCTTTGGATCCTCTTTCTGTGGGAGAGTAATACTACCGAAACTAAAGAAGGAATACGCGATTAGCTGAAAGGAAGAAGGCCATAGATGACGAGACGTACTCGACGAGATTCATGATCTCAAATCCTTTAGCACATAAAATAGCGATTCTTGCTTTCAAAAAGATAACATCGAAGGAGTCAGAGGGTAAGAAGAAATCCCTGTAGACTCTAAACCATTCAGATTTGGCCGAACGGAAACCAAGCCGACTACCAAAGCCGGCTGCAGACTTGACGCGCTCATTGATCTTATCACCAACGGGTTCCAACACACGGAAAATACTATCCATCTAAGGGAGAAATTCAAAACACTAGCGAATTGAAAATTGCGTAGGTTACATACGGCTTTCTTTTTCATGTACACGACGAGCGTGCGTCCCTGCAATTTTCCAACACTGAAGAAGTGGACGTCCTTCGTTCCACTAATCTTCTGAGGCATTGCTTGAGAGGCATGGGCGGCTTGAGTGGGTGTGGGCACTAGGGCTTCGATATGATATGCGAACAGTGCCTAGAGGGCAACGTGAGTACGGAGAAAGCTTCCAAAGCAAACAATGGACCTTGTCGGCCAGCACCAGGAATATGCCAAACTCTTCCAACATAGCACATTGGGTAACCATCTTCAAAAGAAGTACACGACGCATGGCTAAAAAGCCGCGTTAGATTGCGGGTAGAGAAGATGAAGATTTTCTTACACTTAGGATCATGGCGGAACCCAATCCAAACACCCTCAGAGCAGCCAATGGCGACTAATGCACGTCCATCAGGTGTATCTGAAAGAATATCAGCCACAGAAATCTGCATAGGGCAAACCCACATACTAAACGGGACGGAGCAGGTAACTTTCCCTGTGAATTGATTGTCTTGATTCCATGTTGGTCCATTGGCTCCAACGGCCAAAGATGGCATGATGAACGTATCTCGACTAAGATACTCGATCTCGAACACCTTGTTAGACTCTTGAACCACCTTGCGAAGTCCAAGGGCTTCTTCTAACTTCGCCTTCCATTCAGAACGTATCTGAGCTGATTCTGCATAAAGGATATAAGGCCCTCCTGTCCGACCATTGTGGTGTAGAGTAAGAGGGTAAACATATCGAGAATCAGTCGCATTGTCAGGAGAAATGGCAGGTGTTTGACCACCAAAAGGTCGAAGCAAGCCTGTACCACGTTGAGTCGGAGGATCCGTGAAATTAACAAGGGAAAGGAGGTCCAATGGAACCGGCTGGAAGGTTGCGTGAGTTCAGGGATGAATGTCATTTCCTCTTCAACTTACACGACGGTTGACTTGATACTTGGTTACGTTGTCCTTGTCTTTGGGCTTGGTCATCACAACTATTGGGAAGATATTTTAGAATTGCATCCGCTATGCCTCCGATGCCAACGACTTACGATAGTTATCGAAGAGTAAAACTTGGAGTTCACTCCACCCATTCCATTCGAGTCCGCTTTCCGGTTGACGTAAAAGCTTTCCAGAATGTATGAGCTGCCGATTCTTGTCGAGCAAGTCCATATCCTGCAAGGCATATTTTAGCAATGGAGTAAGAAGAGAGGATTACAAAACATACCACAGCCTCTCCCTGCTTAAACGTCAGGTTGGAGTTGTAACGCCAAAGTTCTACTTTCGTCTTGGCGCTTGTCACACCTGGTTCGGTCTCTTTGCCCAACGACTTGACGATCTCAATGACATTAGGAATGGTATCAATATCTTCGTGACCTTCGGGCGACTCTTCCATGATACCTTTCAGTAGGAGTTCGTACCGCAAAAGACGAGGGATAGGCCGATTGACGAAATTTTTCATGTCCAAACGATGTGCATCTGGATGTCGGACGCATTGCTGATGGAAGATCGGTAAGGAATTGAATAATTGGAGTATCAGCGACTTACATCAACAAATGTTTTGAAAGCCAAATTGTTGGCCATTTCGTCGTCAATCCTGTAGGCGGCGATGGGATAGTTGGGGATGTACTCCATATAAGCCTCGCGCCAATTGAGCGCAGCATCATATAGGGCAGCCGTGACACTGTTGATCATGGGGTGCTGATCCCGCTGTATTTCGTGCAGCTTGTCCACGAGCCGCTTGTGGTGCTCAAACAAATCCATATAGTTGTGGAACACCTCGTCGATGAAATCTTCAAGACGATCACGGGCAATGATTGGAGGCTCTGCTTTGCGTAGGGGCATGATATAGATCTGAACAGAAAGGTCAGAGGAGAGCAAGTTAGTCTAAGAATATATGACCCACATATTTGATGTTTTCTAGATCTTTCACGTATGCCATTTCTCCCTTTATCAACTCAAAGATGACCCTATAAGCGGAGGTAAGTTCCAGTCAGCAACAAATGCTCAGTTCAAGACGTACTGTTGTCGTTTTTGCTCCTTCTTGGGGTATTTTTCACGGATCTCGGTGGGTACAAGATCGTGCCACTCCCACTTTCCGGGAGTCCCCTTCCCCATGGCGGCTTGGAAAGTTCTCAGCTGCGCAGCGCTCTGAAGTTTTCGGATTGCGTCTACAGCCTCTACAAGAAACTCATTATCCGAGCTTTCGTCTGCGGTCTCGTTGTGAACAGCTTCCAGAAGGACAGGATACTTTTGCAAATGCTCTGAAGGACGATTAAGGAAGTGCTTCAAATCCAGTCGTGGTGAGTCTCCTGAGCGAGAGGTCTGTTGTCTAGAGCATTGCTAACAATCGAAGATGTCAGTTGGTATTAGTTAGAGACGACTGAGAAGCTCACCTCTAGGAACAGCCTGAAAGCATTATTGGATTCAAGTTCTTCTTTCAAGCGCTTCTCAGAGACAGGATAATGACCAATGTAGGTCGGGTACGCATATCGGAACTCAGCAGCTGCTTGTAAGAATATGTCGCCAATTCGCTGAATGATAGGACCCTCTTCTCGTTGGCGAACATATAACACCTCAAGAAGACGACGATTGGTTTCGCGAAGGTCGAGAATGTTTCCAAAAATATCGTCGATCAGATCTTCTACTTGATGTGGTGGCATGATAGGAGGTTCTGCCGCCCGGAGGGGTTTGATAAAGACGGACTCGACAAGGTCAAGATCTTGGAGATACTGCTCTTCTCGCGTGATCAACTTATGGATAATCCTGTGGTTCCATTAACACCGAGGCTGCTTTAAATATTTTAGCAGGACACTTACGATTGCCTATTGATCTCTGCTTGAGGCAAACTCTGCAAAGCGACAGGATCAACCAACCGGGACCATTCCTCTTCCTTGGGGCCTGCTGGAGTTTCCGCGACCACGGGTAAGGGGCCGAGCAGAGAATTTCCCTAAAATAAACTTCCTCAGTGCATGTTAAACCGCATGTAAGTGAATAACATACCTTTCTCGGGCATGTGTAAGAGTAACAAGGAACCCCCTCTCCACAGCTAGGTGAATAACATCGCGTCAACATGGTGATAACGCCTGTTGGTAGCTCCTCGCGTTCATTCATGCCATCCGAGCCAGCACCCTCGGCGTCGTCAAGGAACATGTACACATCCTCGACCCCATCTTGCAAAGCGCGACTTCCCCATTCAACTTCGTAAAAGAACAGTTGGCTCTGCAAACTTCTGGCAACTTGATGTGCAACGCGTCGGTCATTCGTAGAAACACCGTGGTTGATCGCAAGTTCGCGTTGAATCTGCGTCTGAATTGTAGACTACAACAATATGAGCGCTAACCGACTTCTCATTTGAAGAAGAATCACATACCACGATATCTTTACCAGTGAACGCTCTTGGATAGGGAATACTCCCTTTGACATGTGTGCCGCGCGGAACTTTATCCCTCAATTGCATTGCAATATGACTCAGTAGCGAAAAATTGACAAATCGAGTCTCGTCATCTTCGTCCTCGTCTTCCCAATATCCGTCGTCGTCTTGGGAGGGTTCCTTAAGGTCAAGTGGCTCATGGTCGTAGGTGGCCAACGAATGGAGTAGATCAGAGGGACGACGTGTCATGTCGCTTGGTCCTGCTGTTTCTGTGTCATCATCTTGAATGTACGTGCCAGCCCTTCCGTCCGCGTATATCGTAGTCGGATCCCAGTCATCAACTCGTGGATCCGCGATCGTTGGGATGTTTGATGATCCAGCCGCTGGATTAATATAGGGATTTACTTCTGGAGGTCGTTGATAACTTTCCTGACTATTGAAAGAGTTTCGAGCTGGGCTATCTGTTTTGTTCAGGTTGAAATCCGAAACTAACAAGGTGATGAGCAAGTTAAGCCGCAAAACAATTAATATTCGCCTCACATGGTGCGAGTTGAATAGGTTCTAAAGAGAAATCTCCCATATAATTGCTAGGTTTGGGAGGAGGCGGAGGAGGTTTTGGCGGCGCGTGAGAGTGGTTGGGAGTAGGTTGGACGCTTTCTTGATGTGGGTACCCATCTAAAGAGCTGCCCTGGTCGTAGTTATTATAAGAAGATGGATAGTGATAGCGTGTTTCTGGTTGTTCAGCACGATAAGCAGAAGGTTTCGGTGGCAAAGCAGGACCGGAAGCTCCAGGCGGGCGACCATACCCATCTCCTGTGATACTGGTTGCCTTTGTGCTGTAGCTCGCCAAAGAACCAGAGCTTGAATATGATGTTTGCGAGTTGGTGGAATTATGATGGGATAGATAATCGCTTTCACGCATCCTTTTTTCGCCGTATGGGGGTCTACTTCCATTAGAATGAGGTGGCTCCTGTGGTAGTCGGCGACCACCGCTGCTTGAACTTGAAGTACTTTCAAAGGTATCATTGCGCCTGATACCTTCGTGAGACGGCACGTAGGAATAGGCCGGACCAGTACTTGGCTTTGACGTGGATGGCGAATAGTAGGGTTCCGGTTCTGGCATCGCGAAGGATGCAGGCGCTGTCGCTTCACCTGGTGTCGGAGGAAGACGACGGCGAGTTGGAGATACTTTCGTAGGAGACGCGGGAGGGTTGTTGGTCTGAATAGGATACCTGGATGGGGTCACACTCCTAGATGCTTCAATATTGATATAAATCAGATGCTGACCAAAAGAAACTCAGTTGAATCGCTTACATTGTGAATGTGGTTGAGAAAGATTGTTTGTGCTCATGACTGGCGGAGGATCCGATTCATCAGTATAGCCATTGTAGATGTTCTCCAAATCGCGTTCCGATGATTGCTGCGGAGTTTCTTCCGCAAAGACTGCCCAAACTTCGTTGTACAAATTCTGAAGATCCTCCTCTACGGGTGAAGTTGGGCGGGCGCCAGACGCAGACGAAGAATACATTGCGGTAATGGCGATCACCCGGCAAGCTGGAAAGCACAATCAAGCGCCAGCGTCAAGACTTGGCCAGTAAGCTGTAGTTCAAGTACAGTAAGTTGTATGGTTTGTGGCCGTTGGATACCACCCTAGATGAGGGTCCTTGAACAGTGACACTGACAGAGCCGGCCTCGTGCGAACGCCGAAACGCATGACCGCCGAAACACGGCTTGCTCATTCGCTGAGTCTAACTTACGAACGGTAACGAACATAACGCTTTATGAATCTTTTATGTATTTGACAAAAGTCTTTACAACGACCCAAGATGAGATCGCTCTCATATAACTCTGTTGTAGTCAATCTGAGATCAGTCAACTTGGTAGAATCCGTAGTGTCTTACAACTGATAGATACGATGAATCGTAGATCGCAGCCTTCGCAGGAACTCAAAGCTCTACAGAAGTACCGTTTTTGAGTATTCTTTACGAAACTTGAGAACGCGTCCCCTGAATTTGTTGACTCGAGGGCATTGCACAGTCAAATTCTCTGCCTCTCTGCCCCAATCCACTCCTCGAAGTAGTCATCGTCTAGTCTTCGAGGTGTAGACTCGGTAGAGGCGGAAAAGGCGAAGAATTTTGCGGGGCATCATTGCTGCTTAGGGGTTGTGGGAACGTTTATCTAGGTTTGGCAGATAATCGTTGGGCCAAGGATGATGCGTTTGTTCGATCGCGTCGACAACGCTGATCACCGACCATCGCATTCAACCTTACCTTCAGATTTGACCTCCACGAAGCAACAGGCTCTGTCAAATTTGCGTCTGTATAATGGCTGGGGATAAAGATACACTCCTAAGCATGGGTTTTGACCCGGCTCGTGTTGAATGTTTGCCATTTATCGTATCGAGTCTTCGCGTACTGTTTAACAACTACTTGGTGTTCCACAGGGGCACTAAAGGCGACAGGAAATAGAGGTCTACAACCAGCAATGGACCATATTCTGGCACATGAGAGTGAAATAGTTCCTGATCTTGGAGGCGTCTCGGAACAATCGGGAAGCAGGAGCGCTGCCATGGATGTGGACGAAGATGACGAAGACGCGGAAGCTCTGAGAGGTCTCGTCAAGGGTGCTGGAACCGGTGTAGACGATGTTGAGGCAAAAGTAAGCGTATATCAACTCGATCGAAATCACTTTGACATTTTATATGCTCAGAGTATTAAATGTTCAGAATGTGGCAAGATATTCAAGAACACCGCTCTTGCCAATTTCCATGCAGAGAAGAGTGGACATGACCAATTCGAAGAATCAACGGAAGAGGTAACTGCATACCACTATGTTCACATACATATTTACTCTTTGCTAGATAAAACCACTCACGGAGGAAGAAAAGCAACAGAAGCTCCTAGAGCTGAGGGAGAAGATGGCAGCCAAGCGCGCGACTAAATCTGTCGAGGAGGCAAAAGAGCACAAAGCTAATGAAGCCTTACGTCGAAAGGCCGGGAAGGTTCTCTTATCTAGGTACTGACTCTACAGCTCAAGGCTGACAAGACATTGCCAGGATATGCATAAAATCAAAGAGGAACTTCAACAGAAGGAGCTCATCAAAGAGGCGGAAGCCAAACGCCGAGGTCATTTATCTGGCTTTGTCCAAACTCGCACAATTTACCCCATGTTTTCCGCTAGAAAAAAAGGAAGAAGCAAAAGCTCGTGCAGCGGTCAAAGCCCAAATTGAAGCAGACAAAAAGGCACGTGCTGAGAAAACAGCCAGAGAAAAAGCTATTCGAGATGGGCAATTAGTTGAAGCTACTCCTGCAGCAGGGACTTCTCAAACACCTGCAGCAATGGCGGCGGCAGCGACAGCTGGAAAAGACTTCAAAGAGACCAGGCTTCAGATCAGGCTATCTACGGGTGGTCAACCGCTCACCACTACGTTACCTAGTGAAGCTAGTCAGTCATCCTTCCCTTTTCGACGAGACCTGTCCGCTCAAAAAAAAAACGCCTGATAGCTCTTCGAGAAGTCGCTGAGTTTGTCGCGGGACAGTCCCTCTCATTCAATGTGGACTCCGTGTCTTTCGCACAACATTTCCCCAGGTATGTGATATCGGATGAACTAAGTCTACCGCCGAAACCTACTGAGTGTTGTTTTAGGAAAACCTTTACTCAGGCTGACTTGTCAAAGTCTTTGAGAGATCTCGGCCTTACACCATCTGCTGTAAGTCTCGATCCGATAGTCAATGTCAGAAGATAGACTCATAAGCTATGTTGCCTAGGTCCTCATTGCATCACCCTAAATTCTAATCCTTTACAAAGCGTTACGGTGCTAGCTGGCACCAATTAACAATTGCGCATGTAATGGCTCGATGATATTTTCATGGCTTTACTGTAGCATTCTCATGGTGAAACAAAATTCCCTTGCGCGTACTCGAAAATCTCAATGATCCCATCGTCTCGACCAACGAATATCACACCTTCCTTCTCGTCTAAGACTAATCTGAGCCAATTATCTGCGTCATGGTGACAAAATACCGTTGACGCAATTGAGGTTCCACTGAGCGGTCGTATTTCTTCGTTTTCGTCTTCTTCGTTATCATCTTCCTCGTCCATGTCGTCCATGTCGTCCATGTCGTCCTCGTCTTCGCCATAGCCTTGATCCTCAGCATCTGTATCAAGAATGGGTCGCAACTTCTTTGGCCTCCGCCTGTATAATGGCGCGAACAACCCAGCAATTCTCTGACCACGATGTGAATGTACATAGTAGTCTTCTGTGTGACTGTCAATCCACACCACCGTTCCGTATTCACCCACAGCCATATGAGTTGTGGCGTGCATTCGGACGGGTGATCCGATAGTTTGAATGTGCATCGGTGGATACTCGTAGGGGACGTTCATCTCGCTTGGCGAGTCCGCCGACACGTAGTACGCATTTGGACGGATCTCAAAGTGGTCAATAAGGTTGACAGCCTGGATAGAAGATAATTAGTATGCTGGATAATTTTTTATGAAGGTCGCCTTACCCAAGGGAACGAACTGGCGAATCGGAGGAAGACAGTCACCGCACAGTTAAGTGTCTCTGTATCTCCAGGCCATCCATGCCGTAGCGTCATGACTCCATGATCCACTCGCCTTGGGAACTCAAATGCAAAGATAGGTTGAATAATGACATGTCTTGGGATGCCTGCAAAAGACGATGGGAGGGGATACAGTTCTAGGGTGGTAGTTTTCAGGACCAGGACAAACGTCTCCGTAAAAACGAAGTCCAGGGGCATCTAGACGCGACAGTGAGTACAAATCAGGGATCGAAAGAACAAATAAAATGTACCTCAGTATTATGTAGTAACTCCACTCTAGCTGGAGCATGGGTAACATCATATAAAAACAATCTCCCATCTGAATTCCTGGCAGCGACAATGGAATCATAGAAATATGCAACACTTGCGAGGGGATCACGCAGTAATCGAGCCGTGGTGAATCCCTGATTGGGATCAGCGGCGTTGGGATTCAATCGCAAGACGTCAACGCCCCTATACGTCGTTTGATCTTAGGGAAAATCCAAGAAATGTGAAGACATACTGGGGAGTTAACATTGCCACGGAGCCTGCATCACTGGCCGTCTTATTGACCGCCATTCCACTGACCCGTTGAAAGGATTTTTCTGCGACGCACACTGGAGTGCTGGCTTCAAGGTCCCAGCACCGAAGAATAAATCTCCTGTGTGAACCAAGTAGCATTGCCAAAGATATAAGGTAGCGATGGCCGTCAGCTCGAGGCAAGCAATGTAACCCCAGCACTCGTGTGTCTGAAATACCCTCCAAACGAAGAAAACGCCTAGCAGTCGGAGTAGGGGCGGTCCAATTAGAATGAAGAGCCAGAGAGGCGTGACAGAAGTTCTCGATCTCCTCAGCAGACAGGCAATCGAAAGACCTGCCCGACAGCCCAGGAGTCGGTATGTCGGCATTGACAACGTGACGAAAGTAAAGGGCGTCCCAGACTGATCGTGACTTTGATAGCTCGTTGAATCCCCTGCAGGACTATTGACCTTGTTGACATAAAGGCTAGCGGATGACTGAGCATAGGTATTTACCTGTCGTATAGCAACAATATCTTTGATGTCAAGGTACGAAAGAACAATGCGGATGATATCTTCTGGGAGACGAGTTGACATCGGTGGTACTGGCAGTTAAGAGAACGGAACAGAAAATTGAAATACTGAAAGATTCTAAAGAATGGCGGGAGAGTGCAAGATACAGCCAGAAAAGATTCCTCAAAAATTAGCAGCTATTTTATGGCGATCCGCTAAAACCACACCAGGCATGTCGTCATGGAATAAAAACCCTGGTGGCTCTAACGCGAGGAAGATATTAGGATCGGTGGTCGGAGCACAAAATACGCAGATCTGGTTTCCGTGTGCCTCGGTAGCTCTGAAAAGTTCAGGATATTCCTGTATCGAAGGCAGAAGCGCCTTGATTGCTGGTGTATTGGGATCACACGAAAGCCACGTACCGTTGAGTGGTTGGGACAATTTCCTTAAGGGGATTCGAGAACCATTTCAATACACTCGTGATATGATAACCGTGGAAGACATACGAAAACAACGGACGGGGCCGAAAGCTTGGTTCTTGTTCCAACGCTGCAATCGCTTGCAACAACTTTTGCATCCTGGCATGCTTTTTGACGACAGTTTGTGGTGGCAGATCTCCTAACCGACTTTACGCCGGTCTGTTGGGCTCTGACTGACTAAATTGGGAATCAAACTTTGGCTTGATGCGCGGAAGAAAACCTTGCCCAAGAGTCTGAAGAAAGGCAAGTGGTGACCGGTACAGCGGCCCTGCAGGTTTGGATCTGGACAGGCCCAGCAAATTGTCAAAGCTTTGATCAGGGGGATCGTCCAATCGACGGGGTCACACTAGGAGGCTTTCTTCGAGATCCCTTATGTCCCAACTTTACTGTTTTTGTGACCTGACAACTCTCTGGTCCCTGGAGGTTTACCAACTTGCTAGGAAATGATGAACCCTTTTTTCGAACCTGTCTATGAGAAGCGCTCATCGCCTGTACCTAACGGATGCTCGGATTACTTACTAAGACTTCATGGAAAGTATAAACGTTCGCCTGTTATCGCCACAACTTTCTTGGAGATATTTTATTTTGAATTCCTACGTTGTTGAAATCAAAGCTTACTGCGTAGAATACATGTAGGCTTGTCAATGTCGTACGAGGTTCGCATTTGTTGACGGTGACCCTCCTGTTTTCAATAGCATTTGAAGACCCAACCTTCGTTTGTTAATATACTTAGCTAAAAGCGAGGTCTTATCTCATTTATGCTCAAACTAGATAAACACTAGATTGATCAGGAGCAAATAAAACCCACTCCACGCCATTTCGCTTCCGACCAGAGAGGCACCTGCTGGAGGTAGCTTATTAGTACCTCGACTAGATGGTAAGAAGTTTTTGGGTGGTGCCTAGTTATATAATTCTCTGGTCTAAACGGCCAATTTACTGGAAATAAGCCAAGTTACTGGACCAAACCCATCTGATGTGAAAGCAAAATTTTGAGAGCGATGCATCCCTTTCAACATAATTCATCAGTAGAGCCGACACATGAGCTTACCGCCGCCATGAAATGCACATAGTCATTACCTTCAATCGCGCTTGCTTTTTCTTTCTCATGAAGTTGAATCCAATAACTAATTCTGGATGCCTCTATGCACGTTATTGCCCAACGATGCTTCAAAGCGAATCGCCAAAAAATCAAGGGAGTTCATTTTAATACATAGCATCAGACAGGTTGTGCCATCGGATAGCTTACGACACTCACGCATGTTCTGATCCCAAGCAATACCACTTTCATTCCCGAAATTATTCATCTGGCATGCAATCGAGACGGTTCAAAAGGTTGCCTTGCACACAACTACTCACGGGCGAGCGTTCATCACCGAAAACCAACGCGTGTTCCCGTTTGTTTCGCGATTCCAGTCAACTCGTCGTATTGGCCGAGCGAGATATCTTCCCTACTGTATGTATTCAACGAGTGGAAAATGTGCCCGACTTCAACTGGCAGTCCGAGTAAGAGAAGTCAGGTCTGGATCATGCGCCAACGCCACCAGGAAATCTCTGGACAGGCGCAAGAATCACAATTTCAATATCAGAAGTACAACACATATGAGAAAGCCACGAGGATCGTCACAAACTCTCTATGGCTTTACGAACCTCTTCAGCTCGTTTCTTGAACCTCTCTAACTCCCGTTCACCGTCTCTCTTGAACCGATCTTGCTCAACTTCGATCTGATATCGAATCCATTCTTCCACAGTCATGTCAAGTTCTGCTTCACTTAGCATATGTAAGGGCATGAAAGGTAGACGAGCCAGAGGGGGAATGAATTGAGGCTCAGCACTTTTGGGAGGTTTTTTGACAGTAGGTGCGATCGGCTGAGTGGCTGGGGTTCTCGGACGAGGAGGGGTGCTAGGTGCCGTTTCCATCCCTGCATCTTCATCGCTATGTTGCATGTCAGGTTCTTTCTCATCCAGATGTTCCTTCATCACGATATCCTCGGTTTCAGGTTCTTCACGTAATGGTGTTACCGCTTCGGGTACTTCAACGTGCTTATGAGTAGGAGTGGTCTCGGGCTCTCGGTCATGGTTCTGATTGTGGCCAGAAGTTCGAGGCTGTAATGGGCTTTCTGACGAAGGTTGCTGACTTGAATTCACCGTTTGAGGCCCAAAAACGTCCTGTTGCGATGCAGGAGGCTCTAAGAGCTCTTTGTTCATTTCGTCTTCGAGTTCGTCGTCGTCTTCATCACTTGATATCTCCACAACTTTCATCTTAAGTTGGGGTGTCTTGGATTTCGGCTTCGGCTTAGGCCTCACAATTGGGGCCTCCGAAATTTCAGTCTTGACTTTTGAAACAGTCTCTTCAACTTGTTCGTTTTGGGCCGGGCGAATGCTTAAAGAGTCGGAAACCGCAGAGCTTGGTTTAGTCTTGGGAGGTCGTCCTGGTTTACGCTTGTCCTTCTCAGGAGGGTTTAGTGCCGTATTAGAGTTGTTTGAAGACATCTGCGCCAGGGAGCTAGATTTTGCAACACGTTTCGGCACAAATAACGGAGCCATCTCAGTCGTCGTCGACGGGCTGTCCGTAGCGTCCGAAGGGGGTGGCAAGTAAGTTTCCATAACAGTTTCGTCATTGAAGAGATTCCTCGCATCTGTGACATCTTTCGAGGTGGCTTTCAATCGGGTACTGCCAGCCTTAATAGATTTGGAAGGGGCTGGTGGTACCTCCTCTTCATCTAATTCCTGGGACTTCGGGATAGGAGCTTTCGGCTTGGATCGGGAAACGGTCCGTTTGTGGCCCTTTATTGCAGTTGGTTTGGGCTCTACAACGACCTGCTGAGGCTCCTCTTCGTCTGGTTCCGTGTGAGCTCTCGTTTTTCTCATCATCTGTTTCTGTGAAGCGTCTTCAGGTACTGGAGCCACAGACAGCTTCGGCTTCCTCGATCTGGAGCTTTTTCGAAGAACCTCTTCATCCTCTTGCTCTGGAGGTTCCTCATTGGGTGCTTTAGCTTTCGCTCTGGATTTGGTACGAGGAAGTTTGACCGGGATATCGTCTTCGTTTGAAGGTAATTCGGAAAGCGCCACCGATTTCGACCTCGACCTGGTCTTCTTGGTAATGACAGGTGGTTCATCTTCAACACCCTCTGGTGCGACATCATCTTGTTTGGCCACAGATTTTGATCTTGGTCTACCCCTTTTCTTCGCAGTTGGCGGTGGTTCAAGGATCTCTTCGACTTCGACTTCCTCCTCCTCTAGTACGTCTTTGAGAGCTGTTCGACTTGTGCTTCTTGACTTGGCCTTCGGAGTTTTGGCATAGGACTTTCGTGAGCCAGAGTTCGACCGAGGCTTTCGTGGTGTTTTCGCAGAGGAGTCTTTGGATGGTTTCACAGCCGGTTCGTCGGATTCGTCATCCTCGCCATCGAAAACTTTCGTTGGTAACAACACATCCTCGTGCTTTGTTCGCGACGTAGAGCGAGATGGTGGCTTAGACTGAGATTTGGATGGTGGTTTAATAGCCTGAGAGGTAGACCGCGGTGATGGTTTGCTTGAAGGTGGGTCAGAATGATTAAAGAACGGACAGCCGTCCTCGAATTTATCAGCACGTCGACGATGTTCTTCCCTGATAGGATTGAGAAAAAAAAATCAGAAAACAAAGTAATTCTTACATAGGATCGTCATCTTCGTCCCAGCCACTGAGAGACACAGAGCAGTATAAGCATGTTGCTAAGTCGTCTCCAGCCTCCATTGGAGTGTAGACAAAACCAGCTCTCGCCATCTGTCCGACATATCATTAGTTACTTCAAAAGCATAAACTGGAATCACTCTTACAGATCTCGAGTTTGCTCCGTGATTCCTGGTTTTGTCATGCAGCCAACCTTTCCCAAGACCAAATGTATCCAGCCGCGACTTTTCCATCGCTTTATGGTTTGGAAGTCGTAACTTGTTTGGAAATACAAATCTAGGTTCCTGGGTTGGTCAAACCAAATACGTTTTCAAGTTCTGGGCCATACCTCCCCGACTTGTCAACGTCTGTTTTCAGTCCACACTGGATGTTGGCCCAGCAACAAGTCTCGGCGCACTTCAAATAATGAAGGTCAAATGGGTCGTCGTCATCATCCCAGCCACTGAGCTCTTTTGTGCACACGAAGCAAGTCACATTATCAGGGTCTTCAGCGCTTGGAGAGTAATAAAAGCCAGCATCAGCCAAAGTTTCTGGACGTGCGCTAAAGTTGGAAGGATGAGGCCATTTGAGAGAAATTGTAGCAGAGCCTTTGTTTGGATTTTTCACGCGTTTCGACTTCTTAAATGAGTCAACACGAGCTTGAAGACCCTCCATGGCGATATTGGCGGTGTTGACGGTTCAAGTTGACGTTGATCAACAAGAGGAGCGCGCCTGTCACGCGTTTGGTCACCCTCGGGTCCCTGTCACGCTCTGCAGGAACAACATCTACCAACGATGCCAACATCATCTAGTTCCATACGAACCTACGGAAAGAAATCCAGTGCCAAGCGGAAACAAAATGACGAGATCTCCGGGCTAGACAAGAAGGACTCATTACCTAGCCTGAAGCCTCTGAAACGCCAACGACTCTCTGTAGAGCTCAGAAATAAATCACCCTCCCCTTCGAAGACCGACGAAGATGGAGGCACTGATGCTGAGGATGATACACTAGTGAAAGCGAAACCTTCTGCAACATATACTTTGCGAAACCGAAGGGATACTTTACCGTCGTCTTCTGCCCAGAAAATGCGGGCGAAACCTGTCCGTGACCTCTCCGGTGTGTTCGATAACTTGTCGGCAGCTCCAACTCCCGTTGGTACTCCTTCAAAGCTAGCAAAGCGTATGCTAGGCCGCTCAAGGACAGAATCGTTTGTGGAGAGTCAAATGTCTCCTTGTGAGACTCAGATAGACAGGACATCTTCGCTGCCAAACCTACCTCCTTCCCCCTCTCATTTTGGTGATGCTCCCCGCTTGACATCAAAGTGCAGTGGCTCTGTGGTACCTTCCAATCCCTCGAAACCTACAACGAGAACCTATGCCGGGAAATATCGCTCTTTTCTTATGGCGATACCAGCCGACACTTCATCGGGATCTGCCACACAAGTCCTCGGCGAAGAGGAGCTCGAACAGAGAGAATCGTACAACATTCTTCGAACAAGATGGGGAGTAGATAACTCTGAAGATGATCCACACCCTTTTGAAGTTTTGTCCCAAACAAAGTCTATATCCTCCGCGTCGGAGGTGTCCCCTTTGCGCAAAGGAAAGTCAAAGGCCCTGGCTTCAGGCCGTCCCCCAGCTCCCGTTCAGATTGGTTCAATGAACTACCTCAAGAGCATCTCTGAACTTCGGAACAAAGGGGAAGGGCGTCGCTTCCTTGACGAGGTTGGGTATCTCTTTGAAGGGCTTGATGCCAAAGCGGGGATTGGGCTAAGACGAGCGAGGTACGCCGTTCTCTCGCAAGCGCTCAAGCAACGTTAATGAACCTTCCATCAGCATGCTGGAAATCATCACCAAACTTTGCGACGCCAATTTTACTCGCAAGGCTATCGCCACTGATTTCTTCCCCAGAACCTGGGACCTCTTGCTCAACGCTGGTATTCAAACCAGCGAAGACAAAGTAATATTGTTATTCGTCTGTAAAGTTGAAGGAACCTGAATCTTTCCCTAGATTTTGGACCTTCTTGCTGTTTGCTTCTTGGTCTTCCTGGCGCGGGACCCATTATCACTCTCCGAATTGGCAGAACGCTCATTGCATCCCTCATCTCCCTCAAGTGTCACACCAGAAGCCAAGACCTCTGTGCTTGACGTCCTTACCAATATTCTTTTTTCTATCAAGCCTGATTCCGACCTTCTCGTGATTGGTGGTGATCCCAGCAAGCTCGACTTGGGCCTGAAACAAGCTGGTCTGACGAAGAAGGATCGAACGTTGGTGTGTAACTCAACTAGCCTTGGCTTTAGTGTTCTTACCTTAAAATTCACAGCTCGTTTCCACACACAAGGTTATGGCAACTAAATCTGACTTATTTGCAGAGTCTACACCGGTATGCGCGTTGACATACCTTGAATGCATTTTGCTAAGTCGTTACTACTTTTAGTTATCCACATCACTTGTGATAGCGTACACCTTACATGCGCTTCCGTCATCGCTTCTACTCGCCAGCCACCTCCGATCGATTATCTCGTCTCTTCGCCTTTGTTTATCATCAAACCCATCAACGACTTTGTCCGCAACACTCTCATCCCAAGGGCCGGGTATCGCCACCTCACTTCCACACGAATGTTTATACTATCATATCAAGCTTGTCGACACATTTCTTAGTCGACAACGGAGCCATTCTTTACATTCCGAAGGATCGCAGGACTTTGAGACAGTGTTTGACACAGAGATTGTCCAAGCAAGGGACTCTTGGATGGCCGAAGATCTCGTCTCACTCGGCGTCTGCCTGGAACAGCACCACCAAGACTCTAAAAATAATGATGATACTTGTATGCACATTTTCCTTCCAGTCCAAAAACACATTCTGAACATTCTCACAGTTCAACCAGACAACTGCTTGATTTCAGTCTTAAGAATGCTGGTCAGTCTGACGCACGCCGATGAACAGTGGAGCAGAAATGTTCTGGGATGTAAATTCAGTCTCCCATTCCTCCTACGCTGTATACATCGTGCAGGACATAGGGTGCATTCATCTCCTTCATTGGCACTGCAATCAACGGATATGCTTCTCAAGTCAGAAGAAAGTCACGATGTCGAAACACCTGAAAGTCCTCCAGGCCCGGAGTCAAATACTCTCGACATACTTTGTCTTGCGCTTGGACTGTTGACAAATCTTGTTCAAGTTGTTGAAGAGCTCAAAGACTCGATTCGAATGACTCGTAAGTTTCCTGAAATTTTCTCAACATCTATAGATGCTTAACAACAGGCAGGTCTCAACCCATCCTGCTCTATTGAAAAGGCCAAATGCCTTTCAATTTGCTCCTGCTTCCCTTTAATATCTGGCATTGATATCTTAGCATCCTTATATGCGGGTTTATACAGCCAGTCCACCTCGAACCAAGCCGATACTCATGCAGATCCAGAGGTAGAAGCCGAATCCTCCTTCCTAAGAGGGCATCTTGCTGTATTGTTCGGACTCCTTATGATCGATAATCCTGACAACCAAAGCACGATCCTTTCAGTCCTTCCAACTATTTCGCCCAACGGTTTAGTGATACCCCCAAACAAACGTAAACCTGCTGCGACAGCGCAAGACAATCGAATCAAACTTTCTAGGCTTGTCGATCAAGCACGCGACTTTGTAGTCTTCTATACGGTCATTAATCGGAAATTTGGTGGTGAGGGAGAAGTAGACAAAGAGAAGGAGAGCAGGGTGGCCAAGGAGGTTGTCCTGTTCTTGGAGAGTCTTCGTGATCAGTCATAATTCATCTCCAATGTCATATGCGTAGTCAATGGAAGTTCGTGGCTTCATGAAAGGCTTCTTGCCTGTCAAGAATATATCTTCAACGTTGCGCATAAGTCCGATATTAGAACATACCCTCGTATTCATGTATCATTCTGGGGTGTTTCTACCCCAAGTTTATGACACATCATCCAAATTGAAAGAAAGATAAAGAGTTTGTGGGTTCAGATGTAGCGAAGCAATGTATGTAGTAACGGCAAGACAATGAGATGTACCAGAACTCCGGAGGACTTATTAGACATAATAGAGATGATGAGAATGTCGAGTGAGATTAAAGAAATAAAGAGTTTGTAAACTACTGTACTGTATATGACAAAGACCCAAATTGGATCATGTTGAGTGTTCGCTAAGGATCTTTTTTAGGATAGCAAGTGAAAGAATACAGAGAGGGGGAGAGCCATGCGAAATCCGATGAATGGAATATGAAGAATAACGGGGAAAACAGCCGTCTAAGTAAAGAAATGTGGAATATGTCGGACCAGGTAGTCAGCCAAGGAGGAAGATCGAATGGGACAAGACAAAGGGCCAAGTAACAGGTGAGGATCAGGAATGTTCATATACGAGAGAGCAGCGAAAGAACGCCACGCCATCCATAGCGCCTCTCTAACTCCGCATATACTCTCCCCCATACCCAAGGTTGCAACGAGCAAAAACGGAAGACCGTCCCGCACTCAAAGAACCATAGAATGAGCCGTCACTTTCTTGGTCTCAACCCTGCATGAAAGAAAAACAACCCTGTCTTTCCCCACAATGACCCACTGGCTAAGCGAAATATTGGCGGCTACCAAGCGACCTCGACATCCTCCACGAGCGTCTAATTCGAACCAATCCGACGAGACAGAAACTGGAAGCTGGAGAAGAGAGATATCCAGACTCTCATTCTCTTTTCTCGGAAACGCGTAGCATGGCACCTTAGCCGTGGCTCAGTAGAGACCACCTCTGAGACCACCAGCAACATGAGTGGCTCTCTTGAAGACGATAGGTTGGTGAAGGTTCAGAGCACCGTTCAGAGTTGTGCCAGCACCATTCACAGGCGCAGCCAGTGGTGGGGACGATGAACTACAGGGATTGCGATTATATAACCGTCGCTCTTTGAGATGGTAGGATGGAGAGCGAGGCGGGGGTGAAATAGATGGTGTGCGTGCGGTTGGAGTGGACATCCTGGGAGATGAAGGGGTCGGGGTCGTTGGAGGTTCAGGAGATGTGACGTCGCGAGGTTTCGAAGGGAACGCGCTAGCTGAAGGCGTCGTTTCTGACCAAGCACTCTCCAATTTGTGCGTGGGATTTGAGGAGGCGGGTGTACGGGGTGAGCCAGTCGCAGTGGACCGAGTGTTCGTTTCTGACAAGGCGGTGTCGTCGATAGTAGGAGTTGATGACCTTGCGTCTTCACCACCCTGACCTTTCTCGAGTAACACATTAACCTGGTCTAAGACCTGCTTGACATCCTCCACAGGTGCGTCCTTGGTATCGTCATCATCGTCATCTAGCTCAATTTCGATATCGTTTACGACAATGAAATTTCGTTTCTTAGCAGGCTTGGGTTTCGGTGCAGCTATGTGAACCTCAAGGGCCAACGGGGATGGTGGAAGCAATGTCGGGCTAGGAATGGCATTGAGGCGGATCTTTGAAGCAGGTAACGGTTTCACGAGATGTGGGTTGTTACCGAAGCTGTGCAAAGGTGGGAGGTGCGCCAGCATATCATCTTGGGCCGGAAAATAGGAGTCGTGTGCGCTGAGCCCACCTTTCAGATTGGGAGAATTGAGCTGAAAGAAGGAGGGCTCAGGAGAGCAAGAGGACGCCCTCGATGGAGGACTGCTGTCCAGTGAGGCGTTTGTTAGAGATGGCGTAGGAGGGTCGAGAGATGATTGATCGGTATCTGAAGTTAAATCTCCATCGTGGTCATGATCGGAGGGGTTTGGAGAAGGTGTCCGTGAAGGTGGATTGGATGGATAAGGCGTATGGCCTGCAGAAGAAGGTGGAGTATCCAACAAAGGCAAGAACGCAAATCTTGGCTTGGCTTTATCGGCCTGCATCCTCATGGGGAGTAGATGGGCGAGATGTGGGGGTGCTCTATAAGCAGAAGCTGGTGCTCGTGGGGGTGGAAGTTTTGACCGTTGGAAATTCATTGCCCATGGTGAAACTGGGGGTGGCTCAACCGTAGGTAATCCAATTGAAGGGAAAGTAGGACTGGAGGCCCGGGGTGATGTCACTGGTGAGGGACTGGCAGAGTTGTTCCTCGAAGATTGAATCGAGTCATCGCTCTCATTGAGAAGAGGTAAAAGCCCGATAGGCACTGCAGAAAGGTAATGCTTGGCAGGCTTTCCAGTCAAAGGGTCTCCGGGCTGGTCGGCATGAGGAAGTGACCGTTGTATTTCCTTCAGTTCCAGCAAGTCCCTACAACATTAACAAAATTTTGTTAGACTGAAAACATTCAAGAAAGGTAGTGATACAAGAAAGGTAGTGATAGAAAGGATAATTGAATTGCAGGATTATGAAGGCACCTTCCCATGTCAAAGACATCGAAGAGGACGAAGACTTACTGATAGGTCAACTTCCGCGTGGGCTCTGTGGGAGTCCTATCCCACTCATCTGCAAAGTGGACTTCCTCTGTGATCTGTATGCCGAATGCGACACACTTTCGACAGTGTAGGCCTTCGTCGGTGTGACCTGGGCTTGGGGAGCGAGACTTGAGCTTCAAACAGCCCTTCATTCTCGGCAGTCAGTTCTCGATGACACGAGGACAACTAGTCAGAAGAAATCTTTCGGAAGGGTTCGGACGAAAGACGGCAGAGAGTACTGCCCGTGGAAAAGTTAAGCAGTGGTCGATGTAGACCTTTGAAGGTGAAAAAAAGAGTCAATGAAGGAGGACAAAAACATTGAAATGTGAGCTGACCTCGATATTAAAAGGAAGAAAATTGTTTTGTTGTACACGATGTTTAGTTATATAAATTAAGGTCTAAGCGAGAGCTGGTTTGGTTGCTCGGTTGTGAGGAAGACCAGGTGCTGTTGGGGGTGGGTAACTCAAAACAGCACGGGAAAACATGCGCCCTTCCGTTTGCCCACCGTTTTCTCCGTTCGGCCGGCCAGCACCGATTTTAGATTTGTCGAGGCAGTTCCGTACCCAGTGCTAAAACAACATCTCTGGCTTTATTTCACTGCTTTCTGCTCTCATTCTGAGGGATATATGTCTCAGAACTCCTAGAACAACGGTTCAAGAGCTGTGCCAACGAATTAACCCTATCTTCACGTGAGAACCCTCAAATTCCCTTTCGTAAACGACCCGTCGAACATGATGCAGCTGTGTACACACCTTTTTCCTTAGCTTTTCGGAATGGCTCCTCAGATGACTTTTCTATAGACAGCATCCTACACGCCCTCTGATGAAGCCTTAATTTTGGGCCAAGCTCTCGCTTTCTGGGACGTGTTTGTCTAAGCTGACCCCCGTACGGCCTAGACGCCGAGTGCATACGGCGCTTCATCCCGTTGCCAGCTTTCGGAACATGGCTATTCATCATCGCCATCATCTTGCCATGCCACACACCAATCCAAACTGCTCGTGTGACTTCTCTTTCTGCGGTCAATGCAACGAAGATAAATGATGACGATGCGATTGTCATAGCTCGGTCCCTTTTTCTAATCCTGATATTAGGAGCATGTACTATTACACCACCTTCAACCAGGATGCTTGGCATACGATTCTTTGGAAAACTTATGACGCTTTTCTGATGTTTTTCGTCCTATCAAAAGCGAACTGGTCCACCTTGTGCCCACGATAGGATGCGATTAGTCGTTCACCACGTTCCCATCTTCCAGTCATCCTTTCGCAGATCCGCAATGGTACTGCCGTATTTTTAATATCGGTAGAACCGCCTAGCCCAGAAATACTCACAGCGGCATCAAGCTCGGTACTATGCGTGCTGTGCGTCCAATTATGCCATTGAGCGCTCGGGATCAAATCATAGTCATCGGACTGACAGGAGGCATATCTTCTCATATTCCATGCAGCTAGAACATGCTGCTCCAATAGCATTATAGCGAGAACTGACAGAACTCTTTCAGGTTCATTCGCTTCCCTACTTTACCCCACACTTACCACCAGTTTACCACTCAGTTCCAGCGTCAACGGATCATCGGTGGTCTTAACTGGCCTATTTGACAAGTCTCCATTCCTAGACCGCTTCGTCGACCAACAGACCTCCACTGTACTAAAACTGGACCACCGATTCTAGCTGCGCAACCATATTCGGTCCGATTAAATTACTAGCGGAGCATCGTTGCAATCCCTTGAACAGCTCGGGATTTACAAATGAGGACACCACATCAACGGCATGGCACACCCCGCGTTACGAATAACCAGCCCCAGACTCGGTAACCCCTCACGGAACTAGCGTTCCTTGTTATCCCCAAATCAAGAAGATTATCGTTCTTTGCTACTAAACGCAATGGATTGCCGGCATTTCACTTCCCTAGAGTCCCATTACTCTGCTCTCTTCAGGCGAAGCTCTCAAAATTCACTGCCGACCCAGTTCTCATTTGGTACCAAAACTCATGACCATCTAGCCCAATTCCAGAATTCCGCCGCCCTTGGTCCGACTCCGACAAGTACCGCTGCTGTGTGCTGATCCCGGATTGATTATCCCACACACTGCTCTATCAGCTTCTCTCTGGCAATCGATTGTGATCTTATTTCATGATTGCCTGGTCGGTCTTGAGATAACGCCAAGTCTCATTTAATATCCTCTCATGCATCCAACTCTCCAAGTTATGCTCTTCGCAGCACATCCGCATGATTTGAACCAATCGTTGAGGATGCGTGTTACATCATTCCTGTACCAGAAAGTCAAGGTTTAACTCCTATTATACTGGTTTTATTACAGACTTTATTCGCTGCTGTGCTTGGCATGAAGGAACAATCATTTCTCTGTCATGCTTGGCAGATAACAAACGGATACTTTGTCATTTCGTTGCCTTTCATCTCTCCTTCTTCAGGTCACGTTTCCATTGGGCTATCTTAGAGCTTTACGTTCTGGCGACTTTGCATATTTGATATGTTTTCCATTCAGCAGGTGTTACTTTCTTAAGAGACTTTATCCACTCCCATCTCATGTTCAATATATTGGTCCAAAGGGGTGCTAGATTTGCTCTTCTCAGTGCCCACAACTCTCCTGTACTTGGTCCTATACTTGATTTCTCTCGAATGGAAGAATTGAATAAACTCAACATCGCAATATCAAACACATTAATCATGATGCTCTACGAACCAGTGCATCTGAAGGGCCTTGCTTCGGATCCTGTCTCGTGTCAAGAGCTCTGGGCGAACCGAAACTGTATGTTTCCGGCAGCCGTTCTAGAAATACCAAGTCAACATCGACGGTTTTCCGCAGACTGGTTTGACTGCTCAGCCGAGTTGGTTATGCCAACCTCAGGCATCTGATGATGCCTAGATCGCTGTTCTCGGTTGACGTTATCGACTAAGCCTTTTTGGCACACCAAGAAGAGAGGACTGACGTCGACTCGACACATTTAATTTGACGATGGTGACGATGTCTTTTCGCCACATTCGATGTGCTCACACCTATGGTCGGTTTTGCGCTTTTCCCAAGGGGTGGCACCACAGGCATCATCCTGTTTCCGCTTGTGATCACTCGAAACCTTAGTAATCCGTTTCTCCTGGCCGGTGAGAACTCGAAAACTACGGGCCCTAATGAGAAAGTTTTTATCCGCATGTTCCATCCACAAGATTCAATAGGATATACTTTTTCTGCACTGCAAGCCTTCCTCAAGATCAATGCGAACCTGACCGAGACGCATTTGCTCTATGATGCTCCACTGTAAAACCTTATTAGTGACCCCCCAATCATATGAATCGTGGAAAGACAGGCCAGCCGAAAACATACTAAACTCCCATTTCCACTCCAGGAACAAAAAATTCTCTCAACCCCAGATATGTAACATCGCAAGGAGGCGTTCTCCTGTTGAACAAATCTCCCCATCGAAAACGAAGTCTCTCAAGCTCAGTACCAGACCCTCCCACCATTTCTCGAATTTCCGTAGACTACGCTCGGACTTCACAACCCACTTAACTCTCCATAACGAGGGCACAAACCCTACAAAAGAAATTCCTCACTCTGTGTGAAGAATCGCTCGTGAAGGAGATCTGATTTCCATCATCCGACTGAGGGATGGGAAATACGATTTACTTCACATCTTGGCATGCATACGCGAGACCAGCTGAACTTTGGTGCGAGTATTCAGCGCATTATGTCCCTGGTTTCGGCTGATCTAGGCTGCAGGGTTTGCTCTACAAAAATCTTCGCGAGTCAAACTTAAGAGGTGATCAATTAGGCTATTTTGGCAGAAGCTAAATCGGGATAGGGGCACGACATATTGATCTTATCTTAGCCACAAAGTTCAAGTGAGGGGATCCCACTATTGTTCTGCGGAACGGTCTGTGTTTCAAGCCCTATTATTGAACGAGTGAGTCACCTAATCCAAAATCAGAAAACTGCTGCGTATTCTCTTAAATTGAAGACAACTTGTTGAAACAGGAGTCTATCATTTGTAAGATAAGGACGAGTTGAACACAATAAACCAAAATTGATGAATCGCAACCTTGTCGATAAAATATGTTCACCTACTACGAATTCTAAGGCGATAGGATAGAAAAGATAACATATAACTTGACCCGAATGACCTTTAAGAAGGCCCAAAAATCGTTACCACCCAGCTTTCGTCCAGTGTCACTGCGGGCGGAGATGTAAAACATTCATTCGGATATCACAGTCGTCAATTCATGCTTGACTGATATGAGAAGAGAGTATAGCCTCTCCACTTGTATCATACGGCAGCTAAAAACTAAGTACAGTAACAGATCGGAGGTTTCAACGAAGTAATAGCTCCAATCCACACGGGGTTTTTTTTTTGTCTACTGATGTGCAAACAACGCCGACGAGTGCGATGAGAAAGATCAGCAATCGGTGTGATCGGTTGAGTTACAAAGCTCTATCCTTGTAGCTTCATTGATTGTTGAGAATCATGGCGACGTCGCGCACCAATGAACCAACGGAATTAAAATTGAGTGGGATTGATCTTGAGCGCCGAAACTTATTTAGAGGCGGTGGAACTCAGCCGTTGGGATAATATATCTTGCGACCACCCTCTTCTTTACTGAAAGGAGGTAGATTTGTGATCTTCCACCGGTCGTCCAACATCCTTCCGATTAATTGGCAGGGTGTGAGATGTCTGCAGCGGGGAAATATTCTGAGAATCAGAATCGCTATTTCAAGGATGACATTTCCCAATGTCCCCGAGTCTGGGGTATATGAAGAAGCATATGACGACCGCAAGGTGACATATCAACTGTTATCGCGAGAGTAGCACACAAGAAGCAGAAACATCGAGATAAGAGTTTTATTTCACTTAGCGTGCTAGAAGCTGATGGAAAGAAATATTGTGGTTTTGGGCAATATCAGATCAAGTAGTCGATTGCATGTGCTCCAAGATACAAGGATGGAAGCGAAGGCCACTTTGCCATCCTTTCCAAAGGAAACCAAGCAGAGTGCACTTCTGAAGACAGGGTCAGATGAGTCACACTCTTGGGCATTTAGAGAGTAAAAAGAAGTCAGATGGACCTTGGGACTACAAGCGCATGGCTCAGATATCAAGAAACCTGATCCGGAAGCACAAGGTGTCCGTAAAAGTACTTACCTGGCAGAGACGAGAGTTGTTGACAGAGGATATTTGAACAAAGCCCAGATATCAGATTAGGAGTATGCATAAGAGTAACCACTGGCTGAGATTAGGCAAAACAGACAAATGCTTGGCTTGAAAACATGGTCGCAGAGATGCCACCTCCAAGGCCAATCAGGAAACGAGGCGCCGAGGCCCCTCTTACGTAATCATGATTCTTTGCTGGCTTGTTTTCTTGTTCACTGTTGCAAGCAACCACGAAGACACGGCGCTCATCGTCGAACGCGTCGAAAAGCACTTTCTCAATGCCAATCAAGCACCTTGAAAGTGAGCTCTTTGCTGCAAACAATGGTCTCCACATATGCTGAAACTTTTTCTTGCTCTCTAGACTACCTCTTTGAACGGAAACATCTGCAGACTCTACCTCTGTCAGTTTTGACGGATTCAAGACTCGGGATTGATGCATCCTATTACCTACAAATTCTGACAGATAATGCGCCATCTCGAGAGCCACTATTAGCCGCGACAGGCGGGCTTCCGCTTGCACTCACTCAACGCATTGAGTCTGACTTACGTGCACTCGAGAAGTTACGCATCAAGCCCGTGTTCGTATTTCCGGGCCTTCCTCCGAACAAGCGCTGGAAGCAGCAGCACCCCGTGGAACATGTTGAAGCGTGCAAAGACCGACAAAACGCTTGGGCAAGCTATGAGCAGGGTCAGGAAGATGCCGCCACTAAACTTTTCGCTGGTCGAAGCAACCTTGCGCAATGGGATTTGTGGAGAATGGTTCTACGGATTTTCAGACACAGGAATGTAGAGTTCCTGGTCGCGCCATACATTGCATGGGCACAAGTACGTTGGTTTTTATCATCTCCATAACCTATCATTAACGTATACAACTTTCTCGGCTAGCTTATCTACCTTCAACGACACCCTAAATCCTATATTCATGCAATTTATGGACCAACGGATACACTCCTCTATCCTGGGGTTGACAAACTGATTACTTCATTGGACTTGACGTCTGCCAACCCGACGTTCCAGTACACCTCTAAACGTAGCTTTATCGGCGAACTAGCGGTTTCTGAAGACCAATTTCTCGACATTGGTATTCTTGTGGGTTTCGACCACTCTCCTCCTTTCCCTCCCACTGTTCACGAGCAGGCACTGAAAGCCACTGTTGATATGGTCAAATACTACAAGTCAGGACATGCTGCAGTATCCGCGTTCTCCGATCATCCCGCTGTAAAGACCATTCAATATTCCGACCACTTCCCACGCACGCGTTCCATGATCAAATATTCACTCATTCTTTCCTCCGAAGGGACAGTAGTACCTCTCTCGTTGGCTTTATCGTCTCCAGTCAGTCACGGCCACCCGGGCCATCATCATCACCCCACCACCGCATCTGATATTCCGTCGGACATCCACGAGATTTTTACTCATCGCTTGCCTGATGAGATCTTTTACTACCTTTCGCGTGGTCTGCTAGGGCCCCAGGCTTTAGTCTGGCTTACCAGTGGTCAAATTGTTGAAAATCCACCTTTGGATAACGGCGAAACGACTGAATACAAGCGCTTCGTCAAAGAGGTCATCACTGAAGGTCAAACAGGACCACGAGCAACTGCGCTAGCTCTTGTCAGCAGTGTGACGCATAATTTCTGGTCTACCAAAAAAGTCCATGGCCAATTCTGGTTCGATCAGCCCAATATGCACAATCCAAAGGCTATTCAGCACAATTCGCCTCAAACCGTGCAGCTTGCAGAGCGTGTTGTAGGGTGGAACGTATCTTATGCTATTGTGGAGGAAGAGTTGAGGAGACAAAACGTGAGCTACTTGTACACTCTCATGGATCTCGTCTCTAATTCCTCTAGTCGTCTACCATTGATTTCGTGCTTTGCCTTGGGGCTACAAGTAATGACAAGCTTTCTGCACGCACCAAAGTGAAAACAACGGCCGCTATTCCTCTGGACAAGAAAGACGAGGTCGTAGCTAACGTCATCTGGCGATTTCTTGAGTTGAGAGGGTAAGGCAGCAGTCAAGCCCCTATCTGACCTATATGAGCTGACCTATAGCGATATGATTTTAGCTTTTTGTTGAACTCCCATACTCATTCGCCTCTGGCCCGTGCTATGTACGGTGCTATCCGATCGGCTCGCGTCAACGATAAATTCCAAGATCCTTTATATCTTTTCTTGGAACTTGTCCGTGCAGGAGTCATGCATGGTCACTTATGGTCGGGGCGTGCCTTTAGTGGTGGACCTAGCTTTGGAACTGGTATGTTTTTATTGTTTCACAAGTCTTTCCTTTGCCTACTCACATACTTATCTCAGATCAAGAAAAGTCATGCATGCTACTTGTCATGCGTGTCCTCAGCATCGTACCTCTGAACTTCAAAGCTCAGCCTTGGTCGGCCCCTTTATCTCGCGAACTGCTCGTCTTCAATTCCTTCGTGCGATCTCTCACTCGCGCTCTTCGAACACTTCTTGAAGTATCAACACTCAACATGCTTATTCGCAATGATGCCAGAAAAGCTCGCGATGATCTTCTCGATATCACACTATCTCTACCCTTCCAAACCGAGGTCAACACTGGCTTCGGCGTTTTGGCCAAAGTCTATTTGGACGCTCTCACCCATATCAACGGTGGTCAGAGAGTGACAGATAAGAATGCCCAAGGAGTTGACGTGAAGAAAGAAATGGCCCTCGAATTGTGTGAGGAGACTTTCCCCGGTGTGAAAAACCCTAAACAAGAGGTGGAACGGGGTTTCAGATTTTGGGATTTGGTAAGTACTCGTCTTCCTGATCGTAATCTTATGCTTATTTGCACTGGCCAAAGGCTTTAACTGCAATGAGGCAACTTCATTCTGAAGGCGCCGTTCTACGAGAGCTTATTGATCAGTTCGAAGCGGCTGAAACTTGGCTTGCTCCCATGCGCCCTTGAAAACATCTGCGTATACGATTATTTCTCCAGGTTTCTCCCCATCAACTTCGACCCTGGCGTTTTACAGTTCTATTTGTCGTGGTTTTGCCACTCTTGCATTCTTTCTTCTGTTGTATTCGGTCTATCATCGACCTCAGATTGATTTCTGTCGGTATGAGAACTCAATGGCGCCTATCAAACGCCTCCGGGCTTAAATGTGGCTTGTTCTGGATTCAGTACCTACTTCTGTACGTTTCACATGTGACCCTCAGGTGTAAAACTGTCGAGCATCTCTACATAGTCCTTGTCCGACATAGCACAACTGTAGCCTTATTTGAATCATATTTCCTGGAACGAAACCCAACAGTAGCTATCCACAATTCTCACATTTTACCGCAGCTCCATTCACACTTCTGGCGATAGATAGATGAATATTGAGCAATCATGGGTATTGGTTTTCGGAACAACCGAGTATTACGCTGACAGATGTTTTGTAGATCCACATTGACACCCGAGAAGTATCGCACGCGATGATCAGGAAGCTTTAACCTTATAATTCGTTCTCGCCAAACGGCGGTCCCAGCTACTACGCATAAATATGATGTGTATGCGAGTCTGTCAGCACGAAATAAACGCACAGATTCATCAAGACTTCCAATTCTTGATTTCTGGGTAGCGGTGTGGCAAGCGTAGGGTATAGTAGGGCTTCTTGCACTACTGATTATAGTTACTTATTGGAGGTTGCATGGGCAGTGTGCAACGACAACACAATATTGGGCAAATGATAAGCGCAAGTTTTCATGATCTCCTGGTGGATCGTCGAGGTGGATTAATCTGGAGTGATACACACTGAATATCTACTAGTTAAATTTTCTGGAGAAAAACCTGTTGCACAGTTGTATGTAGCTCCTTGAGCCAGCCGAGTCGCCAACTGAGGAAGAACTTCCGCATAAGGCAATCAACACCGAGCGTTAAGCGCGCCGCGATGGTTTCCGTTACCGGGCACAGGGTCATTTTGATCGGATAGCGTTCACAGATCGAGGTTGCGTGGAGCCAACCATCACACCATGAAGCGCAGAGAAGCCGAGTTCGATGTGTGAAACGAACGAGGCTGTACTACTACTACCAGGGCTACAGCAGAGAAGCCGACTCGCCATGGTACCAATTTCACCAGTGTACGCCTGATGCTGGGAAGGTAAAAACTTGAATAGGCGGAGTGCAATTTTATTTTTCTTGGATAATCATTAGTCCAATCGGTTCACATCTTAGCCTTCCAACGCATATGCAATTCATGCCCTATGATGTAGCCTGCGATGAGAAAATTCTACCTGAAGCGACGGCCTTGACACTAGTCTGAGTTTACTGGTCTCGATTACTACAATCGCTGATAGTTTTGGGAGGCTGTGAGAGCCACAGGTTATATCGGTATACAATTGCACTTGAAAATTTCTTTCTTTCGCAGTTCATCGCGACAACAAAAATGAACCTGCCAATATAATTTTCTTATTCAACATCAAGCATGAAGAAACTCCCATGCCACGGCGAAAAGCCACATGCCCTTCAAAAGAAAAGGACGTCTCGATGCGAAGACAAAGGGTGTTAGCAATTGAAAAGTCTGCTCCAAACATGACAGGCCGTGTGTATTCTGTAAGGATTAGGTCGACAGCTCATATAGCTGCTTGATGCCGGTTAGAGAACCAACGAAAGTAGTATTCAATCCTTCGAAAAGATACAGCTGGCTGGGAGCCGTCTCCGGTCTCTTTTTTATCATACTACGTTGAAATTTCTACGAAAATGCTGTCCAGAGGATTTATCCGCTTGAGATAAAGGGGTCTAGATGAGAAGAGCTTCGGGATGATTCTATGATAACAGTGCCGACGCAGGTACAGGCAGAAAGGGGCTAAATGAACGAAGTGTTGTCTGGACAAAAATCAGGAGGTCGGAGTGTAATCTAGTATAATCGATAGCATTCCAAATTCACCGGAGTGCAGGGAGGAGCAATATCCGGTCTTCTAAGAATACGTCCAAGTGTTTGTCCCAAAATCTTCCCATGAAGCAACAGAACCTAAGCTGTGTATGGCAGCGTGGAACCGTAAAATGATGAATCATATCGCAGCGATGACAAGCCAAGGTCCTTTGGCTGGAACCGCTGACCTATTTGATTGAGTTCTGTATTTGGGAGGATTTCAAGAGGCGTATAGAAATGATCAAAGATATTCAAAATCTGAGCCAACTTTCGCAAGGACGCTTGATTCATCATGGTTTAACAAACGTAAAGAATCCGAATATCAGTTTGAGCAAACGGCGTGTCTTGGGCGCGTCACACGAACCTTACTGAAAAGGTGTCTCGCAAAATGACGGACGTGTGGCGATCAGATCGTGCAAGAGGTCTGGTTTTGTGCAATTTCGATGCGGCGCTGTTGTGCACTGCACTTTGATTCACACAACTCTAATACAGAAGCGCTATGGCGCCGACAAGAATGATACCATGCAGTTCGGTGGTTCCAAAGCATGCTAGCAGATGGCTCGTATGCTTCTGTATTCATGGTACGAAGCGTGGGTTCCTATACACGTCTCGATGGTCCCTTAGCGCATGGAGTCCCTAAGTTGTCTACCTTGTAGCCTAGCCCTGGATTATTCTTCATCACCGATTCTCCCAAGAGCTTGCCAACGCAACGGCTTCTGGTCATTTTTCGAGGGTGCGGTGCACCGCACTTCCTTCATCTTTCCCCATACAAGACGATATTCCTCCGCATCCAATCAGGTCCCAAAAATGACGTCCCTAGGCTCCTAATTTTTGGTACGAAGAAAATTTGATGAAGGTTCCATACGGAAATGTGAACCCGCCAGAAAGTGAAACTTGGTTACAACCCTGAGCAGACCCTCTTTCTGTGAGAATCCACGGAGTTGTTGCACAAGTAAGCAACTGTTGTGCGGGGTAGACCGTACGTGGTAGTCCGGTATCCGCAGCCCAGGATATTATCACACAGTACTTGAAAAAATCCCCACAAGTCGTGGTTAAACAACAAGCGTTACGCGGATTTGCCTGCCGAGAATCCGTTCTACATAGGCTCAACATACTGCATCAGCGTCGAACAAAGTATTCAATCAAAAAAACATGCGCATCATTACTTTGAATACTTGTACCCGCGAGTCCTGGTGACTGTGATATAAGGAGTTGTGGGGGTTAGCATGGGAAAGACCTCACTTACATCCAACGGTGGAAGTCTGCATGAGGCGTCTCCGAATTCGCGATGCTCGCCCTAGGGTTCAATTCAACCCAAAACCTCCGTTCTGGCCGTGAACTTTCCGCAGGGCTGAGATGCCGGAGTAAAATCGTGAACATGCAGCGTTGCGAAACTTTCCGATGGTAAGGTGCTCCATTGAGCTTACTCGGGCTCTAGGACACTCTGGGATAATTTGGAGCAATTCTGGAGACTAGTGATCATACAATGATACATCCTAGCCTCGATTTCTTTGAGACGATCGCAAGCTGCGTACCTAACTTGGATTAGACAAGGAAAAAAAAATCGGAGTAGAGAGACCATGAGAAAAAACTGGTGATGGAACAAAGGATTTCGAGCCTTATAATTGCCGGACAACACTGTAGATGCCTTCAGGAGTCCGGCTCCTCTAGACCCGCCATGAGACTCAGGGAACCAAGTCTGGGTGGTTCAAACAATTCTCCTTGGTATGTCCGTATTCGATACCATATGATATGATCATGATAGACAGGATAATCGGTGCGATGAGTAGTCAGTTCCTGGATTCAAGGTGGGTCAAGGCTTCGAAAGCTCTCAGAGGACCCGGCTTTCCTCCATGCGTTTTTTGGGGTCAAGCAAGCAGTACGTTGAACAAAGATGACCGATGTTACACATTAAGTCGTGTGTAGCTGGGAGTTTCTAGCACGCGTGGGTAATGCTCGAGGGAAGGCTCGGATGTCATGTCAAGTCGGTGAGTATGAGACAGACATGTTCATGAACCTGAGCATCATGAAGCCCGTTTACCATGAGCGAGGAAATTGGGGTCGGGAAAATGCGCTGATTGACAAACGGAATCTCGAAGGTAATAAGACGCGAGGTGTGAAAAGGGTGTAAAGCGTAGTAGTGTGTAAATTTGGAGGTGGCATTAGGTTTAGGAGTAATGTGACCCCATCTCGCCGACATTTCCAGATGATGGGCATAGACGGGTATACTGCTTGGAATGCGCTGACATAGACAACTGAGGTTCGCATCGACGACTCGGAGCTGCCTGATGCTGGGAGAAATGCTTTCGAGAACCTGATGTAAAATTGGAATACAGATGGATAGCAGAGCTCTACGCCAAATGATCCGTATTACTATTATCAAGCCCAGGTTCACTACACGTGTAAAAGAAACTGTTGGCTAACGAGCGCGTAGTTGAAGATGTGAAGTGAGAATCATGATGCGGAAGGTTGAGCGAAGCGTGTGGGAAAGTATCTCCTGATATAGAACTGTCAGGGCTTGGTTGGCCAATCGCCCGATGGATCGGATGGGAGATCGGGGAGATTAGATCTCAAGGGCAGTCGTTCTAAATGGAGATAGAGCTATTTATGGGAATTGCATCTCACCAGCTTGTAATTAAAAAGGCCAAACCGTCCTCCAACCGTTCCAACTCCTCCCCACTCTTCCGACAATGCTTGACATCCACCAAATGCCACAACACCATTACCAGAATTCTATGATTTCAAAACAAAACTTCTACTGTGGCCAGCCTCAGGTCATCCAGCTTGAGGAGGTTTCACCACCACCACCCCGACAAATCTCGAGCGTCATCGACTCCGCCTCGTCCTCATACTGGACAGAGGACGAGGATGAAGATGAAGAAAGCGAGAGTGCCATGGACGAGGGCAACGACGAGGAGAGCGGCGAGCAAGAGGAAGAGGTGGCATGTTCTTCTTACTGCTCCTCAGAAGGAGAGGAGGCAACACCCACAAAAGCCGTTCTCCCTCGTAGTGACTCATTCCAGCGTTGCATGAAGCGCATTCTCTCATGGAGAGAAAGAGCCGCACCCGAAAAGTCTGGTACGTCCACTACACTCTGCATGACTAGTTTCTTTTGTCTCACACAATCCCGTACATCCATAGTTGGCTCATCATGCAAACGGAAATTGCCAGATTACGACGAGAGCTTGACCACGTACACCGATTCAGACTGCCATACTTCAAAACGATCACGATCATCCTCGTCCACATCGTCTTCAACAGCATCATTCTCTTCTTCATTCCAGTCGCGGCTGATTGACGCCGCACTAGCTCAGAGGCGCTTCAGTAACACCAGCAGCATCACTTCAGCCGAGCTTGAGATGCATCCTTGTCCAGCGTGCGATGCATTTTTCCCAACACTGACAAGCCTGAGGGCACATGGAAGCGGCACTGGTAACGAGGCATGCTGCGTTGCCGTCGATTACGCATTTGAGAAGTAGAAACTGGCGACCTCGATCCCCGCCAGGATCATCCAGAGTCTGCGATGCTGGATTGTTACGCTCGGGGATCATTCAGATCGGACCGTGCATTTTGGGGTTATCTGGTGTGGGAGGATTCATTGCTGGTGCAGACATCGGATATCGTGGATCCCCATCCATGAGATGGACGTGGACTCAAACGATGATATGCGACATGCTCAGGCGAATCTCCGTCATTTTCACAACGAGGAGCGGAACGGGACTGTCAGGAAGTCTTTTTGGTGTGTAATAACGGCACCAGAAGTTCACCCGACCTCTCACCTTCCGTGGTGCCCTGTTTTCTTCGATATCACCAAACCAGCATCGATGTCTCTCACGTCCACATTTGTCGCCCATCCTACCATCGCATTCTTGCTCTCACGTCCAAACCTCCAAGAGGTCCCATGGTGCCACTGTATCCGGATGCTCACATAAGCCCCGCCTGTGTTCGCCTTTCAACATGCTTTCTTTACGCTCAGCCTTTACTTCTTCTCGACTTCGCTCCTGCTCGGCCATGGACTTCCACCCTGTCGTCTGCCATATATCTCCCAGCTCTGGCTTCATTCGTTGAAACACCCGGGTCTTCCTATCGCGGATGATCTCCAAGGTTATTCATGTGCCCCCAGCCTCAATGCATACCGGCCCGTCCGGACTCCCACACACCTTGTCCTCAATCTCACGCAACGCCCCAATCACGGTCTGCCTATGCTCCGCACCCATCCTAATGCCCCTTCCAGTCCACGATGTCCTTGTTCGTCGCTTTTTGTCCTTGACGCTCTGGGCTCCATACACCGCGTTCAGCGGTGCAAGGATCTCCCACACCGTCCTTGGGTTCAGAACTTTGGCAGTGCCAGGCGATTCGCCCACTCTCTTCCTAATGCCACTCATTCGACGCATATCTTTATCACCTTGTGTTCGCTTTCGATTTTCAGCCGCTTTGTGGCTTATGGCTGCTCACTTTGGAGCAGACTCTTCCATCTCATGTCTTGTCATCATGACCAACCTCGCATGCAAAAAGAACGACTCTCAAGCTGTTTAATTATATCACAAAGCACCTTCAAGCTCATTCGCCTGTTCACACACTTGTACCATTACCATCCAAAAACATTTTCTCTTCGTCCATTTTACGCATTTTTAGTCTACTGGGGAACTTTTTTCTTTTTCTTACTTTACTCGTGCTTTTACTTATTGGTGGAAGTCAAGTATGATAGCATCTAAGATTACAGCGTATAATTACTACTGCAACTAATATGGATAGTTGCTTGTCGTCTACAGTATTACTATGATTATTCTCATCGTCTTCATGTGGGTCGTTGAGTAATAAAACGAGTCTCCCAAAGAGCAACTGAACGTTCTCCTGATCTTGTGTGTTGTCCGTCTGCCCTGCTCGAACAAAGTTTATCAGGGAAAGATGGGGCCGCGCTCCGCCAGCCAGAAACATCAAAATGTGTTGCTCGGGCTCTAGTACAGAATACAAACCATATCTCTCACACTCAGGTTTGATTCCAGAGAAGTCTTCCGTGCCTCTCTTTCCCTCGTGGGCTTAAATGACCTAGCCACCAATGGCCAAATTCTATCGTGGCATCTAAACCATCCAAGGAGAGAACGGACTCACGACTTAAGCTTCGACATGTCGCACCTAAATGAAAATCTGGGGTATGATCGTTCTGTCCTTTTTCTGTCCAACTGCGCAGTATGTTCACATCTATGTATCATCATACGCCGTAGCATCGTGACTGACTGGCACTGAGTGACCAATAAATTCGAATAGGATGTGCTTTTCGGTGTACTAGTTTGATGCGCTACCCCCTATGTGCTGTGGATGCTCCTGGGATTGGCTATGGTCAATTCAATTTTTTTCTCTTTGGACATCGGCTATTGAGGCGGACGCGCAGTGCAACCATGCTGATATCTGCCAACTCGCATCGATATCGGCGAACAGTCATGGCATCGGGAATATTCAGACAAAACATGAGGACGCGGTGATCACAGGTTACCTCCCTACTAATTACTGTACTTGGGATGAATGTCAAACCCCTCGCCATCTGAGTGGGTCACCCCAGAAGATTGCCACAGTCTACATGACAAAGAGCGTCATGTTTAAGTATGTGCATCGCAGTTATTGACGTTTTAGGCTTGAGAAAATGTACTGGCCGGTGGGAAGGATTTCATATCGATAACGGCCTTTTAAAATCTAAACCTAGTCACTTCCTCGACTTCGGCGTGGCTTTGAGGGTCTGCCTTGCGTACAACGCGCGACTCGCGAACTTCGGATCCAAGGAGCCTGCGGATATAAGCACGGCCGACTAGTAATAAGCTTTGTTTTTACCCATCGTAGAGGTAATAGTATTAGCGACAGGCGTCAACCAGAGGTCAAGAAGACCTTCTACGGGGTGATCAGATCATCAGAGGCACACCCTTTTCGAAGTAGCCGAGTCGACCCTAGGACCAGGCGAAGTGTGTATGGTTGAACACCGCTCTGTTTATCAAAATCTGCGACCTCGTTGTTTACTTGCTCGGAATTTAGGTGCGGGCACTCGGATACGGGAGTTAAAGTGTGGTAAACCCTGTGAGGTCTTGATTGAGAGGTCCCGCGATATCGTTCAAAGACTTCAGGATAGAGCATCGGAGTTGAATCTAATCAATCTGTACCCAAGGAAGAGGCCAGTGGCAAATACTTGAGGGGTGCTACTGACGCGCAGCTAAGATTCGGGGTGCTACCATCTTAGAGCGTTCAATCGACGTGCCAAAGAGTTCGATTGAGGGCAGATAGAAGTAACAATTGCTCATACGGTCATCGACAACCGGATAAACGATGCGATTACTACGCAGTTTGACCTCGCACCATTCCAGCATTTGATTGGGTTTACCTCTTGCTCAAAGTACAATGATAATAACTTCTACTCGAGGCCTTTATAAAATTGGGCCATTTTGGAAAAGCTTATACAAATCTTAGGTTAACCTCTAAGCTCGTATGGGTTCAGATAGTGAATACAGCATATGTAAGTGGATTTGAACATTTAAAGGGACATTAATCTGCAGTATTTGATTGTTATCACCCATACTCCCAAAGGATCTCTACTCGATTGCCAAAAATTATTGACCAAAAGGCTATGAATACTTGAACTATGTTTGGAAATGTGTAAATACATCCAGGCCTTCGTCATCGCTTGCTCAGAGAATAACAGGAGAGCAGCTAGCCACAATGCCGCCGGTGTCAGCCGATGTAGCAACGAAACGTCTGCGGAACGCAGCCATCAAGCGACTGCTATTCTCTGAGCCAATGGACGGAAGTGGAAAGAGACTTTCCAATTTTGGAATACCGCGGACCGAAGGTGATCGATGTAGCTTTCCGTTCCTTAGCTTTGGGTTGGTATTTTTGTTGTAATTTTCATTGCAATATTAGCAGAAACAATCTGTGTGGTAAAATGATAATACTGACTCAACATTCTACCGAATTTTGGGGATGTTCAAGTGGGTATTCCCACTTCTGCTGGGCGAAATCTCACTGTGATGTCAAAGAGCTATGAGACGCGCATCGACTCGATGGCTAAAAGTGCTCAAGTTCTCACCATAATGTTTTGAACTGTGCCATTGGAGCGATACCTCTTAAGTCCCTTGCTTGCATGAGAAGCCTTGGAGGAGTGTACGCTTTTGTCAAAAGGCATCCCAGGACCATCGCTTATGAGGGAAGCTTAACTTTATATATAGAGAGAAATTTATGAGAATTTGGGTCCATGGAATGATTAGCCTAAGGATTCCAATCCAAAATACCAACGAGAATCGCCATCTCCTTGGTTTACTCGGGGAGGAACCAGCACCAGACAGGAACAACTCCCGAAAATCGCCTACATGCAAGACGAGCTGAGGATAAAGTGTGCAAAGCTGAAATATTGAACCCTCGTATCCATTAGTTGATGATATAGAAGTGCTCATGCTTAAGTTCTCTAAAATGTCTTATCACCAATGTTCAAACCGTCTAGCAGAGGAACGAGCTTCCGAAGCTCGTGTCCTCCGAGTGATAATCAAGGCAAACATAGGTCATTAGTGACGACTATATGACCGAATCAACGTCTTCTGTCCATAGAGCACATGAGCCTGAGCACAGAAGCACCCTCAATGCACCACGAAGTAGCTTCTAGATCTACAGGTTCGCAGGTCGGGTTTCATAAGCCACATATCGCCGTGGTCTTCACCCTGGAGGTGACGGAAATCGAGAGGACATTTTACTGTATGAGGCGTAGCAAGAACAACGGCCCCCGGTCGTGAAGTCTGTGCGAACCAATCTCTTTATTGTGAACAGGAGGTGAGAATCGTCGGCAACTTAGTGAACGAGTTAGTAGATATTGGGATGTCATCGCTCTGTCTGACCGGACCCAAGTACTCGAAGAGGGAGGATGATCATCTGCAAATGGCGAAAAAATATACGATGGGAGGTGAATGTTGTCCTCCAGGCTAACTTTTCAAGTGTCAAGTTGAAGTTTGCCGGATAGGTTGCAACTAGCTAACTCCTCTCGATTCATTAACCGCAGAGGATGTTTACTCGATGCCTGGAATTTGTGGCAAGTGGAGTCATATCGGAGAATATGAGCAAGTAACATCTCCGACATAGCCGCCTGAGTATGTGGATGGTCTATGAAAGAACGGCGCGAAGTAGGCGCAATAAAGAAAGGTGCGAACAGAGTTCTGAGTCGACTGCTCTTCGTTTCGGATATGAGCGGATGACCTGACATCGCGGTTGAATGACACCTAGCACGAGCTTTTTTGAAGGATCTGCCAACGTTTCTCAGAAAGAGTGGGCTAAGAACAAGGGTGTTTGCAGATGGGCCTAGTCAAAGCACCCGACCGATACGCCGTTCACTGGGCTCTGATCTTGTCCATAGTAGTATCGCATCATGCAGCATGACATGATTTCCCCGCAAAGCAGTACAGCACCCAACTAAACACAGCAGCAACAGCATGACTACGCCTCCCAAGATACTGGAATGAAGGCTAAAGTTGGGCAAGTAGAGGCTTGGATCCGTCAATCGTGCGAGTCTGTGGACACGTTCATGGGAAAACACAGTGTGAAGCTGGGAGTTTCGACAAGCAAATATCTATCTTCCGATACAGTCGATTAGAAGAGCAAGGAAGCAATGAAGAGAGACTACTTCCCAGGAGATTCAATAACGTCCTGCGAACAGCTGACAGCAAGGAAGATTACTTGTCAGACGGTTGGACAGTCAGGGTGTGGATCGTCTAGTGACGAGAAGTATGGCGCATAAAGGTGTCACCAAGACTTCCGACAAAATTTATACTAGGATCCTGTCCGCCGTCCACCAGAGCAAAGAAAGGGAGAATGTTTAGACGCTCGTTGTTTAGTGTTTAACTTGGGCTCCATTTGGGGGTCGAGATGTAATCTCTTTCCCACGATAGGTTGATTTCTCTGAGATCAACCATCAACTCACAAGGGTTTTATCTTTGCATAATATAGCTCCATGAATCTAAATTGCTGCTGCCTTATGACCACGAAATATGGTGCACATGCAGCGAAGATCATGTAATACACCCGTAAGCTTTGTCCAGCTTATGATCAGCTCTATGGACGTCAACTGACAGCTTCAGATCACCCTAAAAGAAGAAGCTGAAGTTTTATCCAAATGTCTGGAACTGGACCTGCCCGTAGGCTGTGGTTTCAGGCCTCCGCTCATCGTACTCGGGCGCGGAACGGAAACACTTGATTGCATCTTATCTAATTGCCGTACCTGGGTTGGCTCAGGGACGGATGGAAGCATGTGGCCTGCAGGGTCGATATGATACGTTGAGCTTCACAAATAGATGTAGGCCGGATCCGGGAACCAAAACTTTACCGGCATTACCCCGGTTTTTATTCGACCAGATGATTGACGGATAGATCCAGCACCACTCGATAATGCGAGGTGTCTAATACCAAAGCGTCGACAAAGTGTGCTGGTATCATCATATCAACTCAAAAGCTCAATGTTTCCAGCTAGAACCTATTAGTTAGCACATTGAGGTTGAATGATCATCAAAGAAGCCCACATCTTGACTGTCCGATCTCGACCACCACTAACCACTTTATCCGCGACAAAATCAACACAATAAACTTCATCAGTGTGACCTGGAAGGTCAACTTTGATTTTGTACGTCTTGAGATCCCAAATCTAAAAGTCGAAGCAACATAGGTTAGACGTTTCTCTGAGTAAACGAACGTAGTCTTGCCTTTAAAGTACTGTCTTTACTCGCGCTAATCAGCATCCTCCCATCCGCACTCCACGCCAATCGGTACACCGCTCCGACATGACCCCGCAAAGTGGCGATAAATTTTCCTGTACGTCCCTCCCATATTCTCACAGAGTTATCCCAGGAAGCGGAAGCAGCCCATCGACCGTCAGGAGAAAAGGCAACGTGGGAGATCTGCCGTTGGTGTCCTGTGAGTCGGGAGATAGGTTTGGTGGACGCTTTGGAAGACGACGAAGGGAAGATGGACCAAAGAAATAATGTATGGTCATCTGAGCCGGAGATAAGAAGTTCGGGTGTGTTGGCGAGAACTTTGTCGAATCGTTCCTTTGCGAGTTTCTGGGCTATTTATCTCGTTGTCAGGATAACAAAGGGAAGTTGAATACCCATGCACACGAACCTTCATCATTAGATACAGGTCTTTTCCCTGTGTGATCGAACGGTCCTGTTCGGAGCACAAAATCTGTGTTAAGCGTCAAGGTTGTCACCCAATGAGCATGCTCCTTGAGGGTGTGTAATGGTTGCCCATTTTCAGCATCCCAGATCCGCACGGTCCTATCGCTGCTTGCTGTATATAAAACGCCCTTCGGCCCTCCGCTTCCGCCCCAGCGAACAATATTCACACTGGCAGAGTGCCCTCCTAGCGTGTACTCGGATCTCCGAGTCAGTGTTGACCACACACGTACTGTGCCATCCTTGGAGGACGAGGCGATTCGAGGCGAAGCCGGATTTCTGAAAATAAAATAAAATAGAATCTAAGACTCCAGGTTGGCTTTATTGTAGGCTTACATGTGTATTGGCTCCCAAGCTAGCGAGGTCACCCATTTAGAGTGTCCTTTGAGCGCGTCACCAATAGATTCCCCCGTCTGAGGATTCCATAGCCTGACATGGCCGTCGTGTCCACCAGTTGCTAACTTCCGTTCCGTGGCTTCCCACTCAACACAAAGTACCCATCCTTTGTGCCCAGAAAGGACATGAGATGGCGTCTCTGTGTTCAGGTTCCACAGGCGTGCGTTTGTGTCTCCTGAACCAGTGGCAAGGAGATTTCCTGTCGGTGAGAAAGATGCACAAAGAATCGGAGAAGTGTGGCCTATGTGTACGCATCAATAACATGTAATATACGGAGAAATTCATAACATACCAGATAAAGTTGACGAGCAACGAGTTGCTGGTCTGACACGAAACACACTCTGAGGAGAACAGTGCACGGTGATGACATCTTCTGTGGTGATGTCTGCTGTGGGATGATCGAGGACATCTGCTTGTAGAGATTTTGAAATCACTATTTGAGTAGGTGCTCCAGAAGGCGCATTTTTATTCTCTGAGAGTTTCACATAAAATGAAAATGGTACTGAATCTTCCTAGTTGATTTTTGTCAGTGCGGTGCGACAAGTTTCATGTACATGGCTGCAGGCGAGTAAGCCTGATTGTTGTTTAGGAGCTTTCCTTCGCTACTCGCAAGTTTCAAACTGCTTGCAGATGTGGCGGGAGGTGAACCCTTCCGCTCAATCGCGTGATAATGGGGCCCGGTATCTTCCAGCGGAAGATATACAACGGAGAATATTCATACCTGTGAGCCGAGTTTATTGACTAGCGCTTCCAATCCTTCTCTGGAAACATTAGCAGGTAAACTGACGGCAGGTGCAAGAGGCCGCCCGTCATCTTCGGAAACAAACTGAACTACAATGCTGGGTGTGGGAGCCTGAGGTTCTGGCTCTGGCTCTGTGATACCATGATAAATTTTCTGACGTTTTGGTGGTGGCAAGAGAGCCGCCATGAGAGTGATGAACCTAACACAGAGTTTCGAAGAGACAGTGATGAGGGATCAGATTTTGGAAAATTAGCGGCACGTGAGGAGCAGTTATCAAGGTGGCGGTAACTCGGAGGTTGTAGATCTCATGGTTCTCTGCCAACCACAACCTTCCTTTTTTCTCGGTCAATCCCCATGTGGCTCCTTGTATAGCCCTACATATAAACCTACAAAAGTACACCCAAGGTCCTCACAGCCCCTCGCCCTCTTTCTTCACCTCAAGGAAACACACTAATGGCAACCTACCACACCAGTCACTCACATACACACACAACCAATGGAGATCAGAGCTGGTATTCGGTGAATCTTTGAAAAATATTTTATACCAATCATCGTAAATTTAATGTGGACCTGTCAGACAAATCAAAGTGTGGCAACTCCGAGCGATGTCTCCACTGCCGTGCGCAAACTTTTATCTTCGACCAGGCGCCTTCAAGAAATACTCAAACTCTGGAGCACTGAAAGAGCTACCGAATCAGACGTCAGCGATGTTTACGTCCAAATTGGCCATGAGTTTAATGCGACTATCAACGCCTTTGCGCACTACGGCATCGAGCTAGCGTATGTCTTTGGTTTATCTATGAACCAAACCAATTGGTGACATCTATATCTCCCTTAGAAATATCCATTCAATACCTGGAGAACTCCGAGCTGTTCTAGAGGGATGCCTGGCAGAGGATCCTTCACCTCAAGTTATGGAAACCTTCCAACCAGAACTTCGAAAGGTGCTATATAAGCTACTCAAAGGCCTTCAAGCTCGACAAGATTCTTGGAGAGCAGCGACTCAGCGGAATGCCGACCACCATGCGCAAATGCTTGATCTTGCATGAACACCATCGATCGTCTTTTGACCCAGCACTACGCACCCAGCTCTTTACCAAATGATGCGATGGTTACATGCTATCAGAAACGGCAAGCCCGCCCTGCATATCTGGTGTTGTTTCATACGACGCTCATCTGCATGATGCATGACGCGCAAGAGACGCTACAATATGAAGATTCCTCGAAACCACTTCAGTGGCCACCGTACTTATCTCTTTCTTAGATGCTGTAGATTAATTGTTGTAATATGCTCCTTATATGTCTCTTGATATATTGATATCTCACATCTGGTCCTAAGCTATATACCATCCAATTGCACGAGAATTTCATATGTCTTTACACTTTGTATTTTCAAGGCCAACATGATTAATTATGCATTCGATTTGAATACCTTCTCCTGCTTCCAGCTTGAACGGTTACCGGTTACCTCCAAGACTGGTTATCAACTTTTCAGCAGCTTGATCCCTTTATTGAATGAACTGGAGTGGTAAACGATGTAGTGCAATCATGCGATAGTACATGTTATCCGCGATATATTAACTCTGGTCTAATAAGACACATCTACTCATCAAATCCATTCACAGCCCGGATCTCCTCTACGAGTCGACGATAATCGCGCAAAAGTTCTCCAACTTCAGATAACCTGAGGTCATCAGGCGTGCATTCAATAAAGCGCTGCTTGGGAGGTCCAAAACGCGCCTGAAGAGGAAGAGCAGGAGAGGTTGGTCGGGAAGTTGTTGGACTAGAAGGGGATTTTACACGTCCCGGAGGAACGTGTAAGGAGGAACGACGTGAGCCTGTCGGTGATGTGCCTGAGGCCTGCACAATCAACTTACATCAGTTATGGTTCAAAGATGCAGGAAAATTGGTCTGACCTTTCCACTAGTCGCAGCCAGTGCTGAAACAGAAGCCAATCGATCGGACAGCGTTTTCCTTTGTTTACTGTCCAAGGTGGAATCCTTCCGTCTGCTTTTGCTCGCAGAGAGCATGTTCTCAAAGCTGCGTATACTCTTGGCATCAGCCGTTTGCCCAGTTTCTAATTTCTGCACTTCGTCACTCTCTTCTCCACTATCACTTTCTTCACTCGAGCTTTCTTCGCCCTCGTCTTCAGTGGAGGACTCACCAGATAATTGACCATCCCCAACCTTGATTTTGAGAGATGTCCTCGATCGAGATCTTGATCGGGATCTGATAGAAGACGGGCGAGAAACGGAGACAAGTTGCTGACCAGACTCCTCCGCATTTGCCCCGGACTTCGAACGACCAGTGATAGGTAACGACGCAGCCAAATTTGCGATCGAGAATCCACTTTCTCTTCGAAGAAGACCAAAGCCTGCTCTGCCAAGTGTACTGCTGGGTGTAGTTCCACTGGCCGTTCCTGATGTGGGGGATGTAGCAGTATTGGTCGGCATGAATGAGCGGAGGATTCCAAATGACGAATCAACGACGCCGGTGATAACTTTATTGGCTGAATCAGCAATGGCGTCGACTCCTTGCTCAACCCGACCACGGAGACCTGATTGAGTACCATCCACAGGCGCCAACGCTGTATCAGCGGTGACAGGGCTTCTCGCAAGCGGTATTGGGGTGAGATCGGCAGTGCTATATCACGCATGAGTTCCAGAAAAATAAATGACCAAATTGACACACCTAATAACTTTATCACTATCGCCTAATCCCAAGGCCGCCATGTCGACATTCTCAAGAAACTCGGCGACAGCCATGAGGTTAATTAGACAATAACTCTCTTCTCCACCAACGGAGCGATTGCGAAAACGTTGAGTGTATAAAAGATGCGAGACCAAATGTGGGGGATTGGATTTAACGACAGAGAAGATGATCAGAGGCAAGAGAACATCTCCAGATACAGGTGTTGGCTCTTTCTGCGAAGAAAATTGAAGTTTTGATTCTTCTACAGGTGGTGATGGAGGTACGACATCCGACGGGGGGTATGCCTCAAGATCAGAGCTTGCAAGCTTTTCGGCAGTAGCTAGAGAGACAGAAGGAACGACGTCCTCTTTAGACTCCTCAGTCCGAGTTGGTTCGTGATCATTGACGGGGGAAAACAACACCGATAGCGTTGTAGTTTCATCAGGATGGGTGATGGGAGTAGTTAGGGTATCTGCGGGGCTTACAAAGTCGGCTTTGAGCCTAGCTGACTTCTCGGAAGGTACTTCGTTAACTACTTTGCCATTAGCCGATTCTTCAGACAGCTTAATGGGTGGTAACCGAGACAGGCCATCTAGAAAAGTACAGGAGTCGGTGAGGTTCATAGACCATCAAATCATATGCAACTCACCAACGACAATCTTATGCGCCGCTACGAGCATGGTGGCTTTATCTGCAGGGCACCAGCAGGAGTCAAGTTGGCTGAGCACTGGAAGATTCAGATGTTAGCTTGGAGCCAATTTACCTGTAGAAATAACTCACTTTCCCCACAAGCTTTAACGACAGCGTCCAGATCTGATTCATTGACATCGCCTATATCGATACCTAAATGGCCTAGACCTAGATCCAACATGTTCAGAGCAGCAATCCTATTCGCAAGAGCTTCATCGTGCGAGATATCATCCGTGGTAGGTTGTTTAAAGAGTCTAATTTTTCTGTCAGCAGAAGAAAGCCAAATATCATCGCGAAGTCACCCACCGGTCGTAAAATAGCCAATTTATACTTCGCTCAACCACCTCCATAACTTCTTGTATTTTCAGCTGGTCCTCTTGTCTCTCGGTTCCCTTTCTAATTTCTTTCTCGTCAGCTATTTCTGACCCCGATTCTTTCCTGGCGGTGGTAAATGGTGTACCAGAAACCCTCATATCTTCTTCAAGGGCTTGAAAGAATTCCTGCATGCGATCTGCCATATCATCTGGGTTTTCTTCTAGTGAGTTGACAACGAAAGTTGGTCTTCCTGAATCCCTGGGAGATCTATCTCCACCAAACTTTGCCTTCACCGGGGTGCCTGGTGACTTCACAAAAGGGTACCAATCCACAGCGAAGTCCAGTACACGCTCCGTCGTCCAGTAAGGGATTGAGGCTTCTCCTCGAGCAGCAGCTCCCTTGAGCGATAACTTGAGCTCGGTTTTGATAGCTTTGTTGATGTCCTTGCCGACATCTTTCATGACAATCCTTCTGTTGATCGCAAATGCAGACATCTCAATCGTTGCAGGAGTCTCATGAGTGGACTCAATACTATGCAACGACGCTGGCGGAGATGCAGGTACGGGTTGAGGTGCTTGTTTGGGCCCTCCAAAAAGCGAGGCAAATGGATTGCTGATTCGGGCTGTGGATGTGCTGCCAGCTTGATTGGCCCGTGCTCCTGGTCGTGCAGGTAGAGGTGGCTTCAGAGTTGCCGGAGTACGAGGCAGGTAAAGTGAGGAGGTATGAGCGGGTACATGAAAAGAGGGATATGGGATTGGACTATTGCTTGGTAGTGTTGGAGGCAATGACGGCAGAGTAGAGAGCGTTGAGGCTCGAGTTGCAGGATGCAGAAGGCCTTGAAAATGCTTCGCGGAAGGGTGAATAGTAGAGCGGAACGTTAGAGTTTCTCTGATAACTGGTTAGTATTCACTTTGAAAAACACAGTGAGGCTTCATACTCGTCTAGTGTACCCCGAAGCCCGGAGAGTGTAACAATTGGAGCTTTGCTTCGGCTTGGCTTATCGCAAAAAATAACATGATCCTTCAGAAGTTCGGGTGAGATCTTCTCATTCGTGAAGGCTGACTCAAGGGGGAGCAATAGCGTGGCCTATAGCAAAAGTCTGAACACTGAGTACATTGTCCCCGGTGTTGATGACGGGCGTACCTTGCCAGTTGTGAGGGCGTTCCATACATCTACCCACCCTTCACTGGAGTCCACATCTTGTACCAGAGTCTCCAGTATAGCCCAGCCCAGTGTACCACTGTCCAATCCGATCATCTGAGCGGCGGCCTTCAAGTGCATCACTTGTAATTTACTGGTGGCATCCCCAGCCAGATGTGAAGGTGACGGCGGGTGTACAGTGGTCCCAGTTGTAGCTGCTGTTGGTGTTATACGTTGTCGCGGAGTATATGGACGATATCGAGGAGCAGAACCAGAATTGAGAGGACCTCCCTCAGTAATGGATCCTTGCTCAGACAGCGCTGGTGATGGGGGTCTAGGAGATAATAACGGATGCGCGTCTACCCCGGAAGAAGCCTGCAGTTTTACTCCAGAAGTACGTCCAATTGATGTGGCTGGAAAACTGTTCTCTCGTCTGACAGACATTGGGGGCAGGTTTGGAGAAGTATTGGCTGAGAAATACTTGACTGCAAATGAGACTGATTAGTCCAAGTCAACGCGCCTAATATGCACTATCAGTCTCGAAGCCCTTCTCCAGTAGCTCAGAATTGTAAAAAGAAATACCTTCATGAATGTTCGTGGTTCTGATTGTAGTAGCTGAATGGCCAAATCTTGGTGGTTGGCTTTGGAAGTCAGAGTCGCACGCAACTCTTTACCAATTACCATTACACGAAAAGTTAACTCTTCCGTTTCCTTCATGACCTCAGAATTTCAAACGAAAAGGATACCAAAACAAGGATACGCTGGCAAGAATGGCTTTTTGAGACCTCCAACTGAGGTCGCTCAAAATATTCCTGACGCTGTTGACCGGCATCGCCTGGCAACTTTCATTATTGAAAATAAGAAACGATCTGTACCAAAGTAAGACTCGAATTCTGAGAGCTAAAGTCGGTGTTATGTCGAAAGCTAAGCAAATATCACAACAAAAAATAGCTTTGAACAAATGAAAGCTGAAGTTGCACTTCCTGACGATGCAGCTATTCTTCAAGAGCGCGTTAAGCGCCTTGTAGAAGACCACCACGAAGACCTTAACAAACTGTATGACTGTCATGCAACGGAGTACGTAAACGAAATTGTGGACCGAAATGCCTCGAAACCTGGTATATCTGAGGATCCTGAGTTAGAAAGTAGGTTGAAGGTGAGTGCTCACGCTTTTGACCATGTTTGGCGCTTAACTTCCCTCGGCAGCACCTCTACACATCTGGTTTCAGGGATGCCCCGACACAGCTCGATTGGACGAACGGTTATGAAATTCTTCGATATACCTTTCTGTCACAGTTCTTAGCCCTGAAGACGCAACAATTAGAACTCGAACAACAAGAAGAGCTTGCGCGCAAGCAACGCGAACAACTTTTCCCCCAATCAAAAGAGGACTTCCACAACAAACCCCACGATGTCCAAATGCGCGCGGCAAGATTTTTGGTAGCCGATAAAATCAAACAGGAGAGACTAATCTCTCAGTATCAATGGGCTTGGAGGCAGGTCAAGCCCCTACAAGATATCTTCGTCAAAGATGTACGTCTGGCTATCATCAAAAGTATCCAATATACTTGATCATTTAACAGGAAGAGTTTAGCGCAGAGATTCGCAGTATAATAATTACTTCATCAATGTCTTGAAGCTTCGGATTTTAGGTCCTTATTTCAAAAGGCACACCAATAATACATCTTGAACACGAAAGAGCCCATAGTTACGCCCGAGCCTTCAGAGCAGCGGCATGTGCCTTTATTACAGGATACACAGCACCATCTGGATAAACAGCATAACCATCATCGGGAGAAGTCCAACTTCGAAGAAATTATTAGTAACTGGCCAGAACAGTGCACGAAGATAGCTCACCCCGAAAGCTTCGATCCAGCCTGCCAGATCAAGTCGCCAGTAAGACCAGATGATACAACTTGATTCAGCCAAGTTGTGTAGGTTGCAGGTTGATTGCTAGTGACACCAAACTCTTCGAGAATCACGGGTTTATTGTACTTCTTCTGAGAAGCAGCGTGATCCGCAATCCACTGGGTCCCCCAAGCGGTTTCGTTACCTCCCTGACCCCATGGAGTTGGATACGACTACAATATTCGTTCGTGAGCTTAGATAGTAAAATGAGAAATGAGAACTCATACATGAACAGTTCCGAAATCAAGGGTTGTGATTTGAAGATTTGCGTCGAAGTCGATGCCTTCTCCTCCTCTTCAAAGTCATCAGCCATAAAATTCGTCATTTTTACATAATAACTCACTGGTATGGATACGTCGGGGCGCCAGGTTGGTTGTAGAATCCTTCATCTCCAAGAGCAACCAGATGCTTAGAATCAATTGATTTGATGTAAGCAGATATTTCCTTGGCCCAGGCCGTAATCGTAGCCGGGGTGCAGGTTCCAGAGCTTGTCCTGCAAACCATTAGTTGGATATTAACATCCTCTAAGAACGCAACACACCCTGTGCTTCCTTTGCATCTTGGTTCGTTGGCAAGTTCCCAAGCCATAATAGTAGGCTCCGAGGCGTATCGGCTGATGAAAGTTTTGATGTAATTCTTAAAGGCTGTTTTCACGGTTGCATCGGTGTAGAATAAATCGTGATTGGCTGAGCCGAGAATCTGCTTCACATAAACATCCATTCCCCCATAGTCGCCCCAATTGTTAGTACTAGAATGCGAGTGAGTATTCGACTCTTTTCTTTATTTAGAAAAGCTGGAAGGAGACTGACAGTGCCACAATCAAGCGAATGTTGTTGGCTTTGGCAGCAGCTACGACATTATCTGGAAAAACGTCAGGAAAGTAAAACATTTCATATCTCAGTAACTAACCGAAATTCAGTAAGCCACTCGATCCAGTATTGATAGTGGGCTTCGTGCCAGACCAGCTCTGGTAATAATTACCACTTGCACTTGTTACTTCATTGAAGCCCCTGAATATTTTTAGCCAGTGTTTCAACCCGAACCAGACACAAGCGCACCAGGTACGAACAACAGTTCCACCAGCGGCAGCGATGTTGCCAAAAGAAGTCTTCATATTGTCAAGACTGAGACCCATGAGTCCCACCCAATACGAATTTGATCTAAGGAGCCAGATTAAAATTAAAATTTGAAAGGACTTGTAAATATTCGAAAGAACGAACCCTACGACGGTAAACTTAGAGCCATTGACAAGAAACTTTGTTCCTGATACAGTGACGAAGCCACTTGGGGTCGCAGTTGGTGCAGCAGTTGTAGTTGGCACAGCTGTGGTGGTAGGAGAAGCGACGGTGGTGGTCGGCGTAGAGGAAGAGGCAACGCATTGCGAATACCATTGGCTGGAATAGACACATGTGCTCCCAGCAACACAAGCTTAAATGCTGTCAGAACGCGCCGACATCGATTGTAGCCGAGGTGAAAACTACTTACTAGTTTCTCCCGTATAGTCAGAGCCACCGCATTGACCATAAAGAGGTACCGCAGCTAAAACCACGGGGGTTACAACCGCGCTGGCAACGGCAAGACCTGTAACAAGCTTCATTTTGACCCTGAAGTACTGGTAAGTTATTCAGACTACATACCTCATTTATATGAGAGCTGAGGAGTATCGTCGCTGGCTTTCGGAAAGACCTCGCATTTGCTGAAATGTAGTCTAAAGTCTCAGTTTTCGCGAGAAATCGCCGTAGAAGTAATGAAAGAAGATGAGAAGGAGGAAACTTGGTGTCAAGACTATTTTCATGATCACTGATCGCAACAGCGTCCGCTACAAGCATCTCCTGATCATTTGTGCTCAAAAAACTAACCGGTGGCCCGGGCTACGTTTGATAACTATACGTTTTCGTATCTCACAAGACCAAGAGACGGTCTGAGTGTATGACAACAGCTCACGATGGGTCCGAGTACAAGCAATTGGCAAAACATTTGACAATTGTAAAGTGATCATGCTGTACATGGCAGATGGTACATCAATACAAGTAGTACAGAGAAGATACAATACGGTGAAATATGAAGATATCACTCCCATAGTGGATAGGCATTCTGTGGTCACTTGCCAGAATCGACAAGTGTGTAAGGGTCAAATGAGTCGGTGGACTTGGTGCTAACTTTCCTTGATAAGTCGGTGGCTGTAGGCAAGCGCGAAGGCCCAGCTTCAGAGGGCCCAGGCCCAAGCCTTCTCTCGGAATAAGACCAGGGACTACTGCCAGTATAACCAGATGCCAGTGGAGATCTAAAATGCACATGCGGAGAGTTTCATTGTTGGGGTCCAGATAGTCCAATGTTTCAAAGCTACCGTCGGGGGTTTGACGAAGAAGTGTCAATGACATTGTCGGTAGGCTTGGCGGGGGTAATGCAGTGAGTTTCGGAGTGGCCTTTGCAGGACCGTAGGTTGGTGGTAAAGGAGATGGCGTCTTCGAAGGAGGCGATGGCGGTGCGCCAATGACAGTCAGGTGGTAATAGTGTTCGGGAAGCGGTGAAATGCGACCCGTCCAGGGGTCGGGTGGGTAAGTGGCCATCGTGTTGTAGTAAGTATTCGACCGTGTTAAACGGGTAGTTGTGTCTGCACTGTCGGGAGCCCGGGCGGGCGAAAGGATCCTTTAGGGGAATAGAGCTGTAAGCAGGTGCGCCAAGATCGCCGTACCTTGACTTCACGTCCGCTGAGTAGCTATAGCCATAGCCATGATCAACATACGAAGGGGCTCTTTGCGGTGGATGAAGTGGTGATGATGGCGGTGGAGGAGAGTTCGAATTGACGGGCTGTGGCTCGGGAACCCCATTATAACCACCAGCAGATTGGAAAATGGGAATATGAAGGGATTTTTCTTCAAGCCAACCATCGATTCGTTCTTTCCACTGCCGATCCATGGCTTCTCCATATCGACGGAAAGTCAAAATAATGAGAACAGAGTATACAACACCCAGTCCCAAAACCACTGTAAGAACAATACGAACGGCCAACAACCCACCAGGCGAGAGAGGCTGAGGTGGTGCCGAGTCTGCTGAGCTGGTTCTCCAAATGAAAGACATGATGCAAACGAGATAGAGAACAATAGACCAAGTAAGCCAAACGACAGGCATTGCGAGGAGAACCCAGACATTCCACCAAATGATGGTCTTCGTCTTCTTCGCTTCCTAAAATGGGACTTGAATGACTGTGAATGGGAACAGTTAGGGTGATCCGACGTACCAGAGCCCATTCCGCAGCTTTGTAGGTTTTCCGCATACCACCAAATCGAATGATGTACATGCAGCCAAAAAGTAGGCTCATGAGCGCACATATGAGAGAGAAGAGCGCGGCGTATCTAGTCACTGGATCAGCTGCAGCGGCATCGATTTGCAGAATAGTCAAAATTGCACCGCAAAAAGAGTAAGTATTCTTGTTCAATTTCTGATAAACTTGAGCAGACGTACGAAAGAAGTAGAACAGAAATGATGTTAAATGTTTTCCATTCTCTCATCATGGAGTCGATGAATCCTTCCCAAGTGACCTTCAACTTCTCGTACTGCGGTGGGACAGAGCTGGCCTCCATGATGTTTATATCAAATTTCCCTTCGCTCGCGGTTTCCAGCGCCATCTTTTTCAGTTCCGGTAAAGTAAGGTCTGCTTCCTCGAAGATCCGAGCGACCCTACCAAAATACAACGCTGGTAATCGCAGTAAGAGGTGGAGATACAGCTGACGTGGAATCGTGCTGAACACCAGACGTAAGGCTACCTTTGTAGATGTTTTGTCGTCGCCGTCGTCGTCCCACAAGGGAGTGAGTGAGTAACCCGAGCTTTTTTTCAGTCTACGCCATGGTAGTAGCACATTTATGATACGAGCCCATGTGGATGGTTTGCCAGAGGTGGGGTGACTATAAGTTGGTCGATATTCAGGGATCGGGGAGAGAGGGCGGGGAAATGGCGGATAGGAATATGCTACGCCTGGCTGGTAACTGGACAGAGTCTGCCAACTCGATGGTCCAGCCGATGGAGTTGATGCAGCTTTCCCGTCCGATGGTCTTGAGTATGGATAAAGAGGAATAGAAGTTCCATTACCGCTTGCACTCGTCGTTTGCAATTCGGGAGCTGCTGGAGAGTTTGCGGGTAGTGGCGGTTGAAACGTTGGACTGGTGGGGCTTGATTGTACGGCGTGCTGCAGTGTCGGGAATGCATCACTACGCCTGGGCGGTGCGAGGATAGGCGGTTCATAAGATGTCGGGTAAGGTTGCGTTTGTTGCGTTTGTTGCGTTGGCTGAGCTGTGACGGGACCATAAGGGTAATTTTGCTGAGAACCATAAACGGAAGTAGGCAATGTGGCCTGTTGACTCGGCGGGAGAGTTACTGACTGCGCCGAGTTAGATAATTTTGTGGTTGGTTGACTGCTGTAAGCGGGCGCTGACGTTGTTATTGGCTGATAAGATTGAGAATTTGTTTGCTGCGCATCCGGAGACCGAGATGAAGGTCCGATAGATTGAGGATAATTGAGCGAAGAGGGGCGGCCAGACGATGCTCCATATAACGAGGGTGCACTAGGCGATGGCCGATATTGGCCACTCTGCGAGGGTGTGGGAGTAGCGTAATTGGTAGGTGCAAGAGACCCGTAGGGAGTAGTGGGCCGATTAGATGTCGCACCAGCAGTAGGAATATCGTCAAATGTAAGGTCATCTGAGATTTTTTCGACCTTGGAGTTGTTGGCGGGATGGAAAGGATCGTTCGCAACAAACGCATCGAATTTCTTCCTCGGCGGTTGATTTCCAGATGACGACTGATAAGGCGCAGCGAAAGATTGATACGGAGTAGGAGTAGAGTTATAGGGAGATGAGGAGGTAAACTGGTAAGGAGCGGCAGACGAAGTAGATTGAGGAATAGATTGCGATCGAGTAGGTTCATTATATCTGGGAGGTTGAGAAGCTGGCTGATAAGATGCATAAGATGGTAGAGGCGTCCCAGAGAGGCTTGCACTAGGTCCTGCAGACTGTATTAGAGGCCTCTGCACCGAGCCTGCTAGCACGTATCAAACCGATCTCGGCACGTAAGGTGATGTTGAGTACGGCCGAGAATGATAGGCGCTAGTTGGGCCAGATGTATAAGGTGACGCCTGTGAAAGCGACGGTATCTGTGCCTCGTATACAGGGACGCTGTAACTCGATGTTGCGTTTGTGGGCTTTGGAGTGCGCCCATAGATAGAAGGAGCTTCTTCTTGTCGAGTGGATGTTATTCCTGATGATTCAGGACCAGATTCAGGACCAGATTCAGAGGGCTGTGGCTTCCTCATCGTGCTGGGAAGAGGAGGTGGCAGAGGAGGGTCACAAAATCTTGCGTCTGCGCATTAGGAGCAGGGCTGGCAACTCCAAATATACGAATGAGATTCCTCAAAGAAGAATTTGACTATAAAAAAGAGCATACCTTTGCTAGGTTGTTGAGTGTGCGCCTGGCATTGTCAGAGACTTGAGATGTATCAGAGCGACCACTGGGCGTATTGTGCATGTTTGATTAATGTACTGCAGGGTTTATATTCTGCTTGTTACAAATATGTTGAGGAGGACTTGAAGAATATTGTCAACCAACAGGCTATAAACTTGGACCAGCGCTCGTCGCGGACCTATCGGGTTATGTGCGGTGAGGCAGATGTGCGGCTGCGTCGTGCTCACACTTACGCATTGACATTCATATACCACCTCTATTTGAAAGTAATCCTAAAATGCTAGTCGAGTCCGCCAAGAAGGAGCAATAGTATAATACCCGTTCATTTCATCAAATACGAGTGTTGGAACATGATATTGGTCCAACTAAGTAATTATAATTGTGATGAACGCCAATTATACCAAGTGAAAATGAATGTTGTTATTCAACGCAAGTCGAGAGTCCTGGGAATGCTAAATGCTAGCTACTCACGAGTCACCAGATTGAAGCAACTTCAATGCAGTGGCCATGGCAAGTACAATGGCCGACACGCGGAGCCAGCTGGAAGCCCATCTGCGGATCACGCCGAAGTCATCCCACCACTTGAACTTGAACTCGAGGAAACCTTCATTTCTCGAAAAATCTGAATGAAAACCTCAAAAAGCATATCTCTCGTGACAACTTGAACCCATGACAGCTCATGTAAACCAGATTCACCTTAAAGATACTCTGACTTGGTTCGTGGGCCTTCCAACCAAAATCAATCGCCGTTACTTCAGCTTTCAGTGTTTGACACTTCCTGTCATCCTGGTTAGGACGCGCCAATGCTTTCAAAGAATTCTGGGCACGACATTGATAACGACGCGACTTTGATTCTATCATGAACGAGGCGCCCAGCTGACTAGGCTCGGCCCGCCTTTGATTCGGCGTATGGTGTTTTCGGAGCAAACTACTCACCAGGTGGTCTTGCTTGACCGTGTGCTCGTAGATGCTGGATTGTTTCAACGCTATGCCAAAAATGCAAAGGAGAGTGTCTTTTCCAAGGGCTGGGAAAAGAGGCTCTTGTAGTTTCGAAGGTCTTCGAAGCGGGAGCATTGTTGTGCAACGAAGGGCGTACGAGCATTGGAGGCTTTCGTGTTCGCCCTCTGTTTCGGCTCATATTTGCCTCCATCTTCTCAACAGGACACGTCTTCCGCTGCATCATTCTTGGGTCATGCGGAAATCTCGAAACACAGGCCCCATATGGCTTGGGTCTACTCGAATGTAGTTCGCTATACAGACCCAGTGCTTAAGGACGCGAAAAAAAGGCATAGACGCGTTCTCAGCTCTCTTGTCGCCCTTCAAGGTGATGTACCAGATCTCAAGATGATTCCGAACTGTACCAGTCAATAACAGTCGACGAAGTATCAACTATCTAACCGAAGCAACCTTTCCAACGATCTCAACAAGCAGACCTTCAATTTCATCACATGCCCTGCGGTGCGCTCGGATATTCATTGATCATCCTTGGAGTCTACCAGAAAACAGAACTACTATTCTGCCTCCTGACCTTGCAACCACAAGTATCGGTTTCGTAAGCCCGCCGGTATGGCAGCTCCTAGCAACCATTTTCAAGCCACGGATGAGCTATAAAAGGGCGCTATAGTTCGAACACTGAAGCAACTCGTTCTACTGCTTTAGAAATGTCCACAAAGTCATTGAGATCTCTTATTGTCGTCGGACTTGTAGCTTGCGTGGCGCTGGCACAAGACCTCGGTGTTCCAACGTCGTGGAGGGTATGTCCACTGTCACCGTCTCGAAAACCTTGTCTAACCCCGCCTCTTCAGAAATTCAGTAACTCTCGGCCGCTTCCAGAAAGAGTGTCGATCGCTCAAAATGGCATCAACGGTATTCTACCCCAGCTCAACACGGGTAATGCCCAATTCAACGGTCAGCGCTCTTGCTTGATTCTTGTCTATATTCTAATATATCAGAGAAGGTATTGGCTATTGGCAGTCCGCAAATGTCTACTCTGCCATGGCGAACCAGGACTATCACGCGAAGACGGCAACTAATAAAGCTAACGTGATTAACAATCTCAACAAAGCGTTCAGTCTCTATTCTAACTACGACCAATTTGGGTGGGTTTTGGAATCCACTTCAACGCTCGAAAACATGACTGACCCGCCTTATATTGTTGATTTGTAGGGTAAGCGGTTGATTTTTCGAAGCCATCAGTGATTAATCCGAACATGTGGGGTAGTACAATGACGACGCGCTGCAAGTCTATTTCAACTTTAAACCGTTTCACATGACTCTTGCTAAACGCTTTCATATTCAGCTGGTGGGCTACGTCTGCGCTATATGCTTATAGAGCGTACAAAGACAACAATATGCTCTCACATGCCGTGGCCACTTGGAACCGCGTCAACGCCTTGTGAGTCTCATGAATTTGATGTGCACCTGCTCTATTCTTATCTTCTTTTCTTCACTCCAGCGTCATCACAACTTCGAATGCGGGATCCGGATCAATGTCTGGCAAGAACTTCCGTCTTAAAGGCTCGTGCGATGGACGTAAGTATTCGAGCAAGTGTTAAATTTGATGCAAAATCTCAACTTGAAACGTTTGGCCTCTTAGAAACGATGGCTGGCGCCGTCTTTTGGGTACGTTTTTTCTAGGCTTTCACTTGAGACTTGCTCTGATAAGAATTCTGTAGCGCCCTACGTCCGATGATATGGGCGTCAACTCCATTACTACTGGGTAATTCCTCCGTTGTTCCCTGGCCACCTTCCAAATCAAACTGACCGTAACTCGAACAGTTTATTCATCACGTACGAAAGAAAATCAGAAATTTCAGGCCGATATCATTGACCTGCCTCCTTAGCCTCTCTGCTTACCTGGCAGAACTCACAGGTGATGCGAAATACAAAGACGCGGCCATTCTCAGTGCCACATGGATTCAAAACCACAATATTGCAAATAATCTCATTTTGGATTCCGTCAATGCACAAACCTGCAACAAGTCCCCGGCCTCTTTCACCTTTACCTACAACAGTGGAAAGTACATTGAAGGTCTAAGTGTCCTCTCGAGCATCACTGGTGATTCCAAGTGGACCAACTTGTGAGAACATTTCACCGTATATGTCACCTTCTCTACTGATCTAAAAGTCAAGGATGTTGAATATTATTGCAACCGCTGTTAAAGCCTCATTGTGGCAAGGTAGTGACGGCATCATCACTGAAGGCGCTTCACTAAACTCCAACAACGATGGCGTAGGCTTCAAGGGTAAGATATTTCACCATCTTGACTCAAAGCGCTGCTGATCCGTCTTGGAAAGCTATATTCATTCGGGGAATTCTGGAAGCTTTCTCCAGAAGCTCCAATTCGAATCTTCGTACCCTGATCCACAGCTATGTCGACGTGCAGGTGAGGGCACATATAAACAAAGTTTACCCAGTATCTAACTAATATCTCTCTCCAGTACAACGCCCTCCTAGACCTCGCTGCCAGTGGCAACAATTACTCCTCTAACTGGCATGGACCTGCTCAGGGTTTTACAACTTGGGGACAGCTCGCTGCGCTGGATGTGCTTGTTGCTGCGGTTGTCGCCAATTGAAAACTTGAAACAAATAACGCTCGCGTCTTATTATCTATTTATTCATGACATTTATTCTTACTTGTAGGACACTAAGTGTACACAGTTATTATCACAGGATTCGGACATTTGGAATTTGGATTGGCGCTTTGACTCAGGCGCGTAATCAGCGCCCAATGCTTCGGCATGGTACATGCTATAAGTCCTCCGCGAAATAAATCATGGTGACACTAAATATGAAGATTCCTCCACGACCCGGAAAGGTGTAAGGAAAACATAACGCTCGTAATATTTAGCTGTGATATCCAATCGTAATTGATGGATCTACTCGAATAATGTAGATTGTTGTTGTACACTTGCATTGCCCTTTGGAAAGATATCCCGAGACAATTTCAAAAACATAGACTGTACGCATCCTAGGTCCATTCATACGTCCGACTATGCCTTCCCAGTCCCACAAGAGTGTTCAATTTCCTCTTCCTCCTTTCTCAGCCTATTCATCGTGGCGTCCAAAAGCTTTCGTCTCCTTTCCTCCGGCAATTCTCCATCAAGGTCACTTGAGATCGTACTCGAGCCCACGGCACTTGCACTACCAAGAACGTATGTTCTTGCCTCTGCTTCCAACTCAGAAGAAGGCTGATACATATCCTTTGATGACACGCCAGAAAGCGAATGGGTTCCATTCGCCACTGATTTCTCATACTCCGCAACTTCACGATTAAGTTGCGAATTAAGCCGTTTGAACTACACCCAAGGCAATGTCACCGTCAGCTTCAACCAATACAAAGAGGTCAAACACACATTCTCATCATGATCACCCCAAGTATTATGCGTCAACTCATGACACAACACCCTCCTCACGTCCTTATAATTCCTAAACCCATCATAATCATTCGTCCTCAACCTCAACTTGATAGTTTGGCCCCTGTTCTCGTTAAGCCCCAATAGTTCTGGATGTTCATGTGGTGCGAGCTCTGTCAACAATCCAACTTTAAACTCGTGTGTCTTCATGACATGTTGAATTGCTGGATCGTTAGAGAGTTTCTGGAGGAGCACAAGGGCGGATGCCGGTGAAGGAAGGTGTGGCAAAGGTTGGATGTCATAGAATCGATATTGAAGAGATGCACTGGATATAGAAGTTGGTGTGTTCACTGAGCCGCCGGTGGGTCGAAGCTGTGTAATTTGCAGAGTGGTCAAACCGTTGGACGAGCTGCGAAATCATCAAAACTGACCTTTACAGGCGCTTTCAACGCCCTTTCTCTCATAATCCTCTGCCGTCTCATCATCTCTCCCTCTTCTTTTCTCATACCTTCAACCTCTTTCAATGTACTTCCAAGTACCTGTACCTTCATCCCTTTCTTCAATCCCGCTTCAAGCACACTCCTACTCTGAGCGGTCTCTTCGCTCTCCCATACAAGCTTCTTGCCTTTGTAAAGGACTTTCTGGAGAGGAGGAGGGACGTCTGTCAGATCTTCAATGAGGGTGTGCAACTCGAGGAGAGGAGCAGTTGGCGCAACAGTGAGTGGGTGTGATGCGCCGCGAAATGAGATGGTCAACGAAATGGTCTCTTCGAGGGAACGCGTGGCAGACGTCGATGCACTGGGCTCGGAAGACATGGCGAGCAACAGCAAATGGGCGGTATCGGTACTAGCCAAGGATATGGGTAGTAGTAAACCTGAGTATTAGATCCATTTAAGCCACTGATTGCGCGTATACCTGTCACCGCATCAGTCAGCGAGCCCGAGGTCAATGAGTCATCTACGGTCCGGAATATTTAGTCGGGATTAGAGGTTACTTTACTCAAGTCCAACGTGAACAAAACCAGGCTACGATGGGATCCAAACCGACAAATAAATGCACATGTGCCTACGA